>BSBK01000884.1:302500-680000 GCA_027943335.1 Chamaecyparis obtusa
AGGGCTGTTATGTCCCAGAATTGATTTTTGGAGTCGATAAAGAGCCATGTACACAATCAACATAAATGATCTCACACCTGTCATGTTGGTCATGTTGGCGATGAGTTTCTATCGTGTGATGGTGAGTTTCCATCGTGGATGTCTCATGGACAGAAGATTGCTCATGCAGATTGGAAAGACAATAAAAGACACAGTGATATTGATACACCATCTTTCACTACGAACCCAGAGCAATGGGACATTACGTCAATAGATGAGGTGAAGAAGCATATAGAGAAAAATTCTAGCAATATGAATCACTATTTTAATGATCTCCAACTCGGTTAAGGAATGAAGCCCAAAGCTTGACACTGTTCCCAGTGTTGCCTTCCATGATTATGTTATTGGCTATGTATATCATTGACATATAAGCGATCTAATCTATTTGACAATGATAGACTCTGTAAACAAGTCAATTGGTGGGTGTAGAGCATAATTTTGCAACCCTTATACAATGTACTCCAAGCTTCTTCAACACATGGGGTGCTTCCAAAATAAATTCTCAATGCAAAAGCATTTAAATTAGATGATGAAACAATTTGGCACTGATTACCGTTGGCAACAAGGAATGTTCAAAACACAATAGTTAGAGATTGGTTTTTGAAAGATTAATATAATCGTTAAATCCTTGTACTGTGATCAAGCCAAGGGTGATAAGATGAGACTCTTGTATACGATGTAAAATAATCACGGGCCTTCCTCTACACATGACATGAACCTCATAATACCATTGATACAAACGATGATGGAATTATCATACAAGAATGTGAGGGTATGAGAAGAAAGATGAATATTTGTAGGAATGTTTACTGTCTAGTGTGGTCCCATACATTTGGTCTGGTAGCTAAATTGAATATCATTCCTTAAGAATATTAGCGAATGCAGAGTGGAACTATTGGCGGCTACTCTTATCAAGGATCTTAACAAAATACATGCACAAATATTGTGTTGTGTTCAACTTTCAATGTCACATATACACTACCCATAGTACAAACTATATAGTCTATTGGCGAAACTATATACTATCATCATCAATTCTATCAAATCCTTGAAAATCACTCCAAACTAAAAGGAAGAGATCATAGATCAATATATATATTCACCTTCGAGAAATGATTGTAGAAAGAGGGACATAAATTATTAATGAAGACAACTTATGAGATTGAAACCATCAAGCAGAAGTTTAATTAATAGTTACAACAATGTTTTGAGGAGAAAGGTGGCCACTATACTTTATTGGTGTAGCAAAGACCAGTAACTAAAGTCACACATTCATCAAATATTTCATCGGTCATATCTTGGCTCTACTCATGGTCAACCAAAGGCTTGTTGGCTGAGTTTGCATCTAAAAATATGGGGAGTAGCTTATATCCCTTAAGTTCTTTTTGGCAAGCCAGTCAATCTTCACATCTAAATGTGAGGGTCGATCCTTCATAAAGAGTCTGACATACTGCTTCACATATTACAATCAATAACAATTTAATACTGTGGATTGTTCAATCAAAATAATATCTAGATTGTAGGGGAGACAAATGAGGGACATCATAGCTTTAGGTAATCAGTTATGATGATAATGGTTTGAATGCATTGAAAACACCGAAGGAGATAAAGACAACATATTATGGTCCAACAACATTACAGTTTCTCCCTTGTTCATGCAAATGTTGGATCAATTGGGTCGACTTCATACCTAATCTCCTTGTTGGTGGTGACCTGAATACATCTTGAATACATCTTTGGTGGTTGAATATTTCATTATGTTGTATACAATTTGGATATTACATTGGTTGTGTGTGACCTGTGTGTCAAACATTGGTGGATCACAATAAGAGATAAATATTTCTACCCTTGAACAATATTTATAAATTTGAAGTCATTAATTCATGAGATAAGATTAGGATAGTAAAATCTTTTATAATTCTATAATTGATATTTTTTTTTCAGGATAGTTTAGTTTTATGAACTAATTGTAATCTCTCTTTGAAGTGCATTGAGGGAAAATCTAGAAGCATACGAGATTACATACAAGGGAGAAAGAATTTAATGCCTACAGTTATGGAATTGAGTTGAGAGTTGACATCAGATTCAAAGGGAGTCTAACAATCCATTAGAAGTAGCCTTGGATGAAAAGAGGCTAGGAGGTTGATGCATGAACTTGAGCTTTTGAGGGAGAATCTACAGGATCTACATTTGTGAACTTCCAAGGATCCAGATTTAGAAGAAGTCTAATGAACCATCAGAGGAAACCTTTGACGAGAAGGTTAGAAGGTTGATATCACATTTGGAAGAAGTTTGATGAACCATTAGAGGAAACTTTGGATGAGAAGGTTAAATGTTGATGTTAGTACTCAAAGATTCAGAGGGAGTCTAAACAACATCTAGAGGATATGCCTTATTTGATTTTCAAGGATCTTGGTCATATTGATATAGAGGGAGTAAACCATATCGAGATGGTTCCCTAGTGACTAGGAAACTATAAAAGGAAAAGGAATTGTGATTCAAATGATGAAATTCCATGTATGTGAACTAGAAGGCTCTTATGCGGATATTTAGATCATGATATTCCTAGATAGATGGTTGGGAATTCAAGAAAAGAGCGTAATACAAACTAAAGAACAAAGACACGACTTGCTCATAAAAGGTTGATATTAGATTCTGAGGGAGTATAATAGTTCATCTAAAACAACCTTGGACAAGGAGGTGATGAGGTTGTTACAAGACCTTAAAGGAAGCATCCAAAAGTCTATGATCATGAGATTGAGTCTCATGTGTGCTGGCTAAAATGCTTTTATGCTATCTCCTACATAACTTGGGTTTCACCTAGAGTGATGCAAACTATATAAGAAATATAGTGCATAAGTATGCTATTCAAGGTACATTATCCCTACATAACATATGGTTAATATTCTCACCAAGTTTCTTGCTAGAGGTAAGGTTGTTTACCTTCGAGATAAACTTGGCATGTTGGATAATTAAGCCTTAGATGAAAAGGAGTTTCATCTATTATCTTGTATGTTATTGCATTCTTCTCCTTGAGAGAGAAGTCTAAGGTGAAACCCCTTGTTTCCACCCCTTTGGAATGAGCCATGATGGATTCACCCTTTGAAATGAGTCAAGGTGGATTTCACGTGTGTGACTCTAGGACTTATGGACCCTCCTATGAACATTGGAGAAAGGTGATGACTTTTCAACAATGAACACTTGTATTTGATGATTACAAGGTGACGATCTTGTAATGGGGATTCGTTATGGTAGACATTTATATGTCAGTGCACATACCATAATAGGGTTATATGTAAGGGGAATGCAATGTTCTCAAATTAATATATCCTTGTATCACGATCTGAGGTGATATGAAAATTAGGTATCTCAATCAAAAAAGATTCCTCATATCAAGGTGGTATGAAAACTAGGTATTATGATCAAAAGTGATTCCTCATATCAAGGTGGTATGAAAACTAGGTATCATGATCAAAAGTGATTCCTCATATCAAGGTGGTATGAAAACTAGGTATCATGATCAAAAGTGATTCCTCATATCAAGGTGGTATGAAAACTAGGTATCATGATCAAAAGTGATTCCTCATATCAAGGTGGTATGAAAACTAGGTATCACTTGTTAGGTGATTCCTCATATCACATGCTAGGTGATATTGAAAACTGGGCATCACATGTCAGGTGATTCCTCATATCACATGTTAGGTGATATTGAAAATTGGGTATCACATGTCAGGTGATTCCTCATATCACATGTTAGGTGATATTGAAAACTGGGTATCACATGTCAGGTGATTCCTCATATCACATGTTAGGTGATATTGAAAACTGGGTATCACATGTTAGGTGATTCCTCATATCACATGTTAGATGATATGTAAATCTGGGTATCACGTGTTAGGTTTCCTCATATCACATGTCAGGTGATACTTCATATCATGAATTATGTAATATATGATTTCTTAGTATCCATATGAATCATATTAGGATCCTTCTGAAATTAGTATTACATATTGATTGGACCCTATGAAACATATCTCACAGTGATATGTCTCTACGTAAACTTAGTATCCATATGACAGACATCATGTGACTTGATATTCTTGCATATACCATATCTCCTGATATCACAGCGAGGTGATATCCCCTCTCTTTCAAAATTAATGATTTATTACCTTGATGGATTTTATCTTCTCTAGCTAAGAGGGAGTGCTGATGTTTTGTATGGCAATAGTTAGGGTCAGATATGTTGACAAGGGAGACCACAACACATTCTATTTGATCATCCTCCCTAGATAAGAGGGAGTATTAATGTTTGTAGCTTCAGTCGCATGATCACTTAGAATACATATAATACTTAGATATTGATTAATAATATATATATATATATATATATATATATATATATATATATATATATATATATATATATATATATATATATATATATATATATATATATATATATATATATATATATATATATATATATACACACACACACACATATGATATACATATTATTCAATTTATATTATTCTAATATATGATTGTATAATGAAACATTATAAAATGAATAGACATGTCCCATGAAGGGACATGTCTCTCATATCCTCATTCCCAATATAAATAAGAGAGATTGTTGCATTTGGAAAACACAGACAATCAGATAGTCCTATTACATTTGCAATGATCCTAAAACCTTAACACCATCAATGCTAAAGAGGGAGATTGTTGGAAACTAAAATTGAAGCAATTGTTGTATTGTCATTGATGTCAAACCTTAATTGGTAAGACTATTGCTATTTAAGAAAGTAATATATCTATTTGATTGTTGCTAAGGGGAAATGCAAGGTTGGTAACAATAGCACCTAAGGAAAGGTTGAGTTATCTTGATACTTCAATGAGTACTTAATTATGTGGCACAATGATAAGATAATGTATTGTTTATCTGAGTATGAATTAAGACTAAACTGGTAGGCTTAACCGAGAAAAAGTGAAGAAATCTAGTTTAAGCCGAGTGATGTTAGTGTCGATCGAGCTAGTATATGCCGAGTAAATTCAGTGTTGACCAAACATCACTATTAGTCGAGGAAATAGTTTTTGAGGTGACTGAGCTTTCTACTGAAGACCGAGGAGTTGAACACAGTATTGATCGAGCGTTAGTATTTCACATTTGAGGAAGAATTCAGATCTCCAGCCGACATCGTTGAATTCTTGGATTATGTAAAATGTGTTGAATTTATTTATTGATTGTATGAAAGCATTTAATGCACTGTAAAACATTTTATTGTAAATCTATTAAGAGATTTGAGATATTTATAGAAGGATAGCCGAAGAACATAAAGTAGGAATGATTCAATGAATTTGACCTAACCGTAAGATCTATGAAGGAGATTAAGCGGAAAAAGATGTATTGACCTAATTGAGGAAGTATTAAGGAAACCTAAGTATGAGGTTGAAAGAGAGAGGATGCTGGAAGTGTTGTTGATGTTATTGATTGTACAAGCAAAGAATGCTGAAGGAGAAGTGTTGTGATTGCTTGAAGAGAGTTCTAAGTAGATCAGTGATGGTGATGGTAAAGGTTCACAGTTAGTAAGCCAACATATGTGTATGGAATTGGATTTGATATTTGCAAAGTGAGTTGTATATTTTTCAGATCAATACTACTGCTACTTTCTAACCATTGTATCAGTCAAAATCCTTTTAACAGGGGTTGGCCTAACAGTCATTTGTATAAATCCTTTGAACAAGGTTGCATTCTAATGGAGTGTATGTAAGTCCTATAACAAGGTGCACTTTTAACAGAGTGGTTTAAATCCTTTAACCGGGTCACACCTGACAGTGTGTTTGTAACCTTTGACAGGGTTGGCTTTTCACCGAGCTCACTTAAGAAGAGTGAACATAATAGTAACATGTTACAAAGTGGTTTTTCCCAAATTGGGTTTCCACTATAAATCCCGGTGTTGATACTTGTGTGAATATTTTGGTTTGAACATTTCTATGTTTTACAAGTTAGATACTATTGGATAAGTGGACTGCACTATTATATGTTTCTGTTATGCAATCAATAATGACTAAGTAGCTATTGGTTATTAGATTTGATTTGTTGAAGATTTTTAAAGTTTGTTTTTATACATCTGGACCTGAGAACAACTAATTCACCCCCCCTCTCTGTTGTTCTAAATCATATTAACACTAGGTATGCGACTAACTTAGACTTTCAATGGCACCTGTATACCAAGTTTTCACTGATTGAATGGATTTTGCTTTCTTTTTTTGTTTTTAAATCTTTTTCCTTTTTTTGCTACCAAGGTGCCTATTTGCTAGGTTTTCACCAAGACACCATATTTTTGAGGATCATTTCTAAATATTTTTGGCTTTCTTCATGCTCAATTTTCCACTGTTTTTGATCTTTTCTGCATTTCTAATTTGTTTGCTCTTTTCTACTTTTCAATGTTTTTGGTATTTTCTAGATCTCTTTTAACTATATACAATAAATATGATGCTCTCCATCTAATTTTCTGATACTCCTTTTCTTTATACCCTTTCATCTACTTTATGTGTAGAACCTTTTTAAGTGAATGCTATTGATAGGTTCTTGTAATTCTTCTCCATCACAATCAGCTAATTTATAGGTTCTTGTCCCAAAAGATGAAGTGATCATGAAAGGTCCTAACCAGTTCTCTTCACATTTTCCTTTCTTTTATTTTTCTGCTTGATTCTTGGGATTTTCTCTCAAAACTAAGTCACCTATTTGGAATGTCCTTGATTTGATATGCTTGTTATAGGTCCTTGACATTCGATTCTGATACACTTTTAACTGATTGAAGGCTTGTTGCTATTTTTCATCTAGCAATTCTAGTTCTTGTAATCTAGCAACCCTATAATCTTCCTCACTTATTAAACCATGTAGGGATACTCTTAAAGATGGAATTTCTACCTCCAAAGGTAAAAATGCTTCTTCTCCAAAGACTAAGGAAAATGGTGTAGCTCATGTTGGCATTCTGATACTTGTTCTATAAGCCCACAAGGTTGGGTTTATTTGTATATGCCAATCTCTAGTTGAATTATCCATGGTTCTCTTCAATATCTTTAAGATGTTCTTATTTGTTGCTTTTTCTTATCCATTACCTTGGGGGCAATATATTGAAGAATAGTGATGTATCATGTGGAATTTTGTACATAGCTCTTTCAAATCCCTATTTTTGAAATGTTTAGCATTGTCTTTTATGATGGAATGAGGTACACCATATCTACAAATTATGTGATTTATAATGAACAAGGATTTTTGCTTTCCTATAGCAGTTGACAAGGGTACAACTTCCACCCATTTGGTAAGGTATTTTGTTGCAGTAATGATGAATTTATGAGCATTTGAAGATGGTGGATAAATCATCCCTATTAAGTCAAAACCCCATTGATAAAAGGGCTAAGGTGTTGTCATAGGATGAAGCTCTTGTGCTGGTACATGGATCAAGTCACATGATATTGACACTTACGACAGTTTTTTTCAAAGTGACAAGCATCTTTTTCCATTGAAGGCCAAAAATATCCTATCCTAAGAAGTTTCTTAGCTAGGGTTAAACCATTTGAATGTGACCCACAAATCCCCTCGTGAATTTCTTATAAGGCTATGTTTGATTCCTCTTTTTCTAGACATCTTAGAAGTATTCCATCTAGACTCTTATGATACAATGTGTTGAATATTAAAGTATAATGAGAGGCTTGGCGTATAAAGATTTTCTTTTGATTTCTAGTTTGGTCCATAGATAGGATTTGGTCTTTTAAGTAGGTTAAATGGATCCATACCAAGGTGATTCATGTCCTCTTAGTAAACAAATGGTATGAGGATGGGCAGGGTCAAATGCGAGTTTCTTGACTTCTTCTACTAGGAATTCATATCTAGTGCTTTGATCTGGTATTTGGAGAAGTGATGCAAAAGTAGCCATTGCATCTGCTCCTTTATTCTTATCTCTTGGTACTTGCTCAAATGTGATGAGAGTAAAGTATTTCTTGATATTCTCAATCATATTCTTGTAAGGTATCGACTTGTCATCTTTAGTTTGATATTCATCATTAATCTGATTAATAACTAGTTATAAATCTCCATAGATTTGTAGTTCTGTCACTTTCCATTCTAATGCCAATTTTATACCAATGACCAATGCTTCATACTCAGCTATATTATTTGTGCATGGGAATAGAAATTTGTATGATTTCATAATTGGAGACCCTTGAGGAGTAATCAAAAGTATGCCTGCTCTTGATCCATGTTGTGTGTAAGAACCATCAAAATATAATTGCCATGTTTTTGCTTCAACAGTAACAATTTCAGAATTTAGAAATTCCACTTGAATTGGATGTTCATCTTGTAATGGTGACTTTGATAATTGATTAGCTATGACTTGGCCCTTGATATATTTTTGATCCACATATTTTATGTTAAATTCACTTAGCACTATGACCCATTTGGCTAGTCTCCCATTCAATACTATTTTGCTAAGAAGGTATTTCAAGGGATCAATCTTTGCAATGAGTCGAATCTTGCAGGATAACATATAGTGGCATAATTTTTGGGAAGAAAAAACTATGGCCAAACATGCTCTTTCAATGAAGGTATAGTTCAACTCATATTTCACCAAAGTTCTGCTTATGTAGTATATGGCCTTTTCTTTTCCTGATTCATCTTCTTGATCTAGGAGTGCCCCTAATGAATGTTTGGTCACTAAAATGTATAGAATTAAGGGCTTTCCTCTTATGGGTGGCATCAAAGTTGGAGGGTTCATTAAATATTTATTCAACAAGGTGAAGGCTTCTTCACATTTCTCATCCCATTTGAAAACTATATCCTTATGAAGGAGTTGAGTGAAATTATGGCATTTCTCTGCTAATTGAGAGATGAACCTTCAAATGGATTGAATCCTACCTTGAAGAGATATCATCTAACTTATGTTTCTAGGTTCCCCCATTTCCATGATGGCTTTGAATTTGGCAGGGTCTGCCTCTATTCCTTTTGCTGAAATAATGTACCCTAGTAGCTTTCCTAATTGAACACCAAATGCACACTTCTTTGGATTTAACCTTACTTTAAATTTCTCCAATCTTACAAATATTTTCTCTAAGATGGGTAAATGTTCTTCCCTTGAGTGGGATTTAGCAACTATATCATCTACATAATCTCCCATGAACTTGTGCATCATGTCATGGAATATGGTGATCATGGCCCTTTGATAGGTTGCTTCGGCGTTCTTTAGACCAAAAGGCATAACATTCCAATGAAATGTCCCCCATGCACATGTGAATGTTGTCTTTTATTGATCTTCAAGTACTATCTTTATTTTATTATAACCACTAAACCCATCCATAAGTGAGAACATTGAATGTCTTGCTATCAGATCTACGATGGTGTCTATGCTTGGTAACAGAAATTCATCTTTAGGACATGCAAGATTAAGATACCTAAAGTCCGTGAAAATTATGATAGATCTGTCTGCTTTGGAAACATGTAAAATGTTTGAGATCCACTCAGCATAATCAATGGCTCTTATAAATCCTACTTTCAGCAATTTTTCCAACTCTACTTTTACAAGCAAAGCTATGTGTGGATGCATCTTTCTTAGTTTCTTCTTCACTGGTCTTACTCCTTTTATATTCAAATGATACATGATTAAATTCAGATCTAATCCTGGCATATCATCATATGACCATGCAAAATTGATTTTCTTTTCTTTGAAAAATTTGATGAAATCCTTTCTTTCTTCACTAGATAAAGATGCTACTAGGTGTATGATTCTTGGCTCTGATTCTGACCCAATATTCACTTTCTCTATTGGTTCAATTAAGATAGGTGATCTTTCTTCATAGTGCTTAGGAAAAGTATCCAACCCTTCTTCCTTTGGTGCCTCTGTTGGGTTTTCACCATTTGAAACATTCTTTATTTCTTTTTCTTTTTGAATTAATGTTGCCACAATTTGGTTTTCAACATTATATCCTTTCCATTTTTTTTTTCAATTTTTTCTGAACTGAAAAGTTGAATATTCCCCTTTGTCACTCCTTGATATTCTGTGGTAGAAGAAGGCTCAACTGCATTTAGGTATTGGGACACCAAGTTATCATTCAAAAATGTAGGGAGAATGGTAGGTTCAATGTAATCCCATTCAATTAAATCGGGATAGATAAGGATCAAAGGATCAATGCTTTGGGTTAGTCCAATGGGATTTAGGGGCATGACTTCATTTGAAGGTTCAAACATTGTATCGCTTAAATCTATAATATGTGCTTCTTCAAGATGTTCTAAAGAACTAGGGTCAAAATCTTCCTCACTAGAATCCTCTAAGGTTTCTATTGGGTTAAAATCTTGTGGACTAAACCTAGGGTTAGATTATTCCATAGTAGGTCTCCATGAGGGTACATAAGGTTCTCCTACCCATTGATTTCTCTCAATTTCCTGATTTGGTATGTTATCTAAGACCACTTGACTAGAACTTGAAGCTTGATTCTGAGATTTGTTCTTTTCCCTTGCTAGGAGTATAGGTGTGAATGACATCAATTTCTTTATCTTGGCATGACTCACTTGATAATGAGTCCCATTCCCAATTTTTTTAATCTTCATCACTTTGGGAACCTAGTTGTAATATTTGGTCATAAACCAAGGGATACTTCTTTTGAGTGTACCCTTGTTCTAGGTACCCTAACCTAGTTTTCTCCTAACTATCTCTCCATGTCATTTCAATGGGTTCAAAAAGTCCTTCATTTCTTGTTCTTAAAGGCCCTTGTCCCTTGTATCCCATTTTATGCATTATTTGAAATCCTTTCCCATATTGATGTGTGGGAATACTTATATTTTTGATGTGCTTTTCATGGGCACTTGATTCCTCATACTTATATAGCCAATTTAGGATTTCATCATCTTCTTCATCCATGGATTAAGATATACTTTCCCTCACAAAGTGATCATTGTATTTATGAGGTAGATTGGATGGTCTTCCATATGATTTTGGAGATAAGGGTAGATCCATCATGGATATAGAGTACTCACCTACACCCTTTTGTTTGATTTGACATTTCTTTTCAAAGTTTCTCATCATATGATGCATTTTTTGATAACGAGCATCTTTGGTGTAGATTTGAACAGATCTAGCTTGGTATTCTTTCTATTCCTCAGGAGAACATTTCTTACTAACCTTCTCTTTTCCTTTTGCTGATGTAGTTAGGTTAGTAGGACTTTGGTTATTTTCAACAACAATTTATTTTTCTTCTTTTTCTTTTCCCTTCAAAGATGGAAGATCTTTTGAAATTTTTCCTTGCTCTATTATTTGGGAAATGGATCCTTTTGCATTATGTGGGACTAAGGAGTCATTAATAGGCTTTATGTTATTACAATATTGAAAGGGGTTTGAGTCTCCGCTTACCATGAATTCTTGTTCTAGATAGGGGAATTTGACACATTGATGGTAGGTTGAGGGTATGACCTACATTTCATGGATCCATGGCCTCCCTAATAGAATATTATAAGTCAACTTTAGGTCAAGGACTTGGAAAATGGTCTCTTTTTTCATTGGACTAACTCTAATAGGAAGTACTATGACCCCTTTGGAAGCTCTTTCTTCATCATCATAGGATTTTATGGTTATCTTTTTCTTTGGATCAATAGCCTCCTCAAAAAATGCTAAGGCCTTTACCAAGTTTAGAGTACAAATATTCAAGCTGACTCCTCCATCAATGAGGACTCTTTTGACTCTATGCTTGTGGATTAAGACCTCTATATGTAAGGGTAGGTTTTGCAGGTGGTTTAGAGACATATCATCTTGTTCTAAAAAGGATAGACAATGGGGTGCAACAAGATGTCCTACCATGTTTTGAAATTTATCCGCATCTAAATTTAGAGGTACATTAGTTTCTACCAAGGATTTCTCTAGAATCTCCTTATGAGTTGGTGAGAGCTTGAGTAACTCTAGAATAGAGATATGAGAAGGGGTTCTTTGCAATTGGTCTACCAAATTATATTGTTTTGAAGATGAAGATAAAGTTTGATTTGGTAGGACAATCCTTGGGGCATTTCTTGGTAGAGTAATTTTTGATGCTTTCTCCCTAGTTACAACATTAGATGTTTCTTCCCTTGGCTTCTCTTTTACCACAATCACATTTATGGTGTTTTCATCACCATTGAAAGCATTAATGGTGTTATCATAAGTATGCACAAAATTGACCTTCTCATTACCTCTTTTGTTGTTAGGGTTGGTATTTGATGACTCACCCTTTTCATGATTTAGGAAATGGTTTTTGAAGGTCATATAATCTTCATTATTTTGAGGTCCGTCCACTTTTATTGTTCCTATTGGAGATTTTCCAGCAAGCCAAAGTGCTGACTATATGTTTGTCATTAATGACAACATATGGTAAGAAGTGTGTGTGGAAGACTGATGGAGAGAGACTTGAGTATATGTTTCCTAGATATGTTATTAGCATGATATCATAGATGTAGAGGTTAATTCTGAGTGAAGACATTAATACAGTTGTCTATATCAGTGAGTGTTCTTGACAGGTCCTAGGAAGAGTTCTGTATGTGATTTACAATATAGTTGTAATGAAGCCTTGCATGTTTATATTTATGTTATAGACATGTGTATGATGATATGTTCATGGAGGTAGAGTCAGATATGTAGTACAGGTTGAGTTATGAAGTTTCCAGTAGTCAGTTATAGTTTCTTGAGTTTATCAGATGGAGCCAACATTATTTTTATTGTTGTAGTAGTTGCGCCTATCATTTTGATATGCGTAATTGGATTAGTGTTGGAGAAGAGTTAAGAATGTTTGGTTAAGAGTGCATGACATAATTTAGCATGAGAAGAAAGTATTAGTTAATTTGGTGGAGCCGATAGTGTGAAGCGACGCGTCTACTCATATTGAGTTGGGTGGTCCCATTTTGTGTTGCATGCTTAGTATAGCTGATTGAGATGTTATTGGAGAGTTGTATTGTTTCTCTAATATGATTTCAAGATGGTTCTAACACGCTGAATTAATTATATCATTTAGAGGAAGATATTTATAGGTAGTCATTTGTGATTGCTAGGTATGGAAGATAGTTGAAAGAATAGAGCAGAGTAGAAGGTGTGAAGTATTGAGCTATCAGAAGAAGGTCTATGTGACAAAGAAGTGAGTGTATGCTATTCATTGGAATTGATCCAGACAACAAGTCTAACTTGCAGTTCACCAAGATCTAGATCTAGTGTGTATCTGTTAAATAGAAGGTTGCAACCTTCACCCCTTTGAGCAGTGTGCTCCCAGATAGTGTGTCCTCACCCCTAACAAGGTTAATTGTAAAAGACTCCTAACAGGGTCTGACCTTTGACTAGGTCACTGTACTTAATACATTGTAAAGATCAACTCCTAATAGGGTTGTACAATTTTCTAACAAGGATCATTATACTCTAGTACAGTTCATAGTGGGTGCTAATTCCCACTGGGGTTTTTACCTATTTGGGTTTCCCCATAACCAAAATTGTGGTGTTGTGTTAAGTGTTCTCATATTGTGTTTATGCTTAATGTTATTCTATATTTAATTGGATAAAGAATTGAATCTTGTAGATAACTGATTCACCCCCCTCTTAGTTATCTCTTGGGACTATTCCTAACAATTGGTATAAGAGCCAAGTGCCTTGGAGAGAAATTTTAAAAACTTGAGGTTGATTAGATGGCATTCTTTAGAAAATAAAGTCCTAAGTTTGATGGAGAGAACTATCTAGATTGGAAGAACAAAATGATGACACATTTGCAGTGCATTGCCTTTGAGATTTTTGAAGTAGCTACCAAAGAAGTTTAGATTCCCTCTCTAGAAGATCTTGCAAAGGAAGATGCAACTCTTAAGCAAAAGGAGATGTTCACTCAAAATGCTATTGCCAAAGAAGCCCTTATCAATGCATTGTCTGACAGTGAGTTTTCAGAGATCAAGAAAGTAGATAAAACCTACAAGATATGGAAGTATCTAGAAGACATGTTTGAAGGAGATGTCCAAGCCAAGAATGCACATAAAAAAACATGGAAGAAAAAGTACAATACATTGGAGATGCTACCTGAAGAGAACATTAGAGCCTACAATCAAAGGATTAATGAAGCAGTTGCAGGAATCAGAAACAATGGTGGAGAAATATCTGAAGAAGACATAATGGATAAGTTGATGACTAATTTGACACTAGAATATGAGAACAAGATAAACATCCTATATGAGACTATGCAGTTTTCAAAAGACTTCAAAAGAGAGACCTTAATTAGTAAGATTTCAACATTTGAGATCTCAAGTTTGAAGACAGAGCCTAAAAGTGAGACAACCTTCAAAGCTTCAGTCCATTGAAAGAAATCCTTGAACACTTCTGGTAATTTTGATGATGACGATGAAGAGAAAGCACTAGATGATTTCATTGCTATTATTTCTAAGAAAGAAAGGAAAGGAAAAGCAAATATGAAGGTCAGTTACCATTCAAATTCTTTTCATGTAACAAGATTGATCACTTTTCTTCTAAGTGTTCTACAAGAGTCAAGAAGTTCAAATCTAATTACAAGCCTAAGTATACAAAAGAATGTTACTATGCTGGAGATGGAGTATCAGATGAAGATTCAAAAGATGATGAAATTGGATTCATTTCTCTTAAATATATGGAGAAAATGTTTGATGAAATGGACCTTGAAGATGAAAAGAAAGCACAAGAGCTAGCATTGATTTCACAAGCTGACATCAGGACATATTGGATCATTGACAATAGTTGCTCACATCACATGATAGGAGACAAGGATAGATTTGTACATCTAGATAGGTACAAAGGAAACATGGTTAGATTTGGAGACAACACTCCTAAACCTATCATAGGTAGAGGAGCTATCACCTTGGATGGAAAGAACAACACTGATGATATTCTTTATGTTGATGGTTTGCAGCATAACCTACCAAGTGTTGGACAATTGCTTGACAAAGGATATCCGTTGGAATTCAAAGACAACAAATGCATCATTAATAACAAGGAAGGAGAAATGGTTGCATCAGGTTAAAAAACTAAAGGTAATATTTTTTAGTTTAATCCTGAAGCAAGTTGTTTTGTTGAAAAAGTAGATGACAGTTGGCTATGGCACAAAAGACTATGTCACATCAATTTTGACAATATAGTAAAGATAAGTAATGTAAAGTGGTGCAGGGGCACCTAGAAGATACAAAAACCAAATACCAATGAAGACACACTTGGAGACATCAGAGCATATAAAGACATCTAAAGACATCAACTGGAGGATTTTGGCACCTATAATGGCCTATGAGGTCATTTCATGTAATAAGAATAGCAAATGTGTAATTAGTCCTAAAGGGCCTAATTAACCTTAGGACTAAATTTGGAGTCTTGGATAGAATTAAGTGTTACAAGTTTCAAATAGGATAAATTAGTATTAATAATAGGTCAATAAGTCCATTTAGATGATTTGGTAAAGTTTCAACACTTAGCAATTTAAAATATTCAAAAGTTACAAAGTTATAAATTTGAATTTTCAAATTATAACGGTTATGGACATTTAGGAGGGAATTAGTTTTTGTTATTGTTTTAGGGCAAATTAAGCCATCCAACCAATTTGGATCAATTGGGGTAGTTGATAGGAGTTTATTAAATATTCTAAAGTCCCATGTACAGGAGAGCAGGCTATTGTACGGACTGTGCCAGTTTTAGAGAAGGAAAACCTCTTTCAAATGCTATTTCTTGACTTCTTGAAACTGTTTTGAATATGTTTGCAACTGGTCTTGTGTTTGCAACATAACCTACAAAGTGATGATATTCTTTATGATGACAGTTTGCAGCATAACCTACCAAGTGTTGGGCAATTGCTTGACAAAGGATATCTGTTGGAATTCAAAGACAACAAATGCATCATTAATAACAAGGAAGGAGAAATGATTGCATCAGGTTAAAAAACTAAAGGTAATATTTTTTAGCTTAATCCTGAAGCAAGTTGTTTTGTTGCAAAAGTAGATGACAGTTGGCTATGGCACAAAAGACTATGTCACATCAATTTTGACAATATAGTAAAGATAAGTAATGTAAAGGCAGTAAGAGACCTTCCTAGAATTGCAAAACTAGTTGATACAATATGTAGGCAATGTGTGATGGGAAAGCATGTGAGCAATTCATTTAGAAGCAAGCATAATTGGTAGAGAACAAATTGGATCTAGTGCATATAGACCTATGTTGACCAACTCAAACAAGGTCATACTATGGTGAAAGGTGCTTTATTTTGTTTGTTGATGATTATTCTAGAATGATGTGGGTTGTGTTATTAAAGGATAAATCTGAAGCATTTGAGAAGTTCAAAATATTCAAAGATAAGGTGGAAAATGAGTCTGGATTGAAGATAAAATGTCTGAGATTAGATAAAGGAGGAGAATTTACCTCTGACAGATTTTATGAGTACTACGAAGAACATGGGATAAAAAGATAGTTAAGTGCACCTAAAACCCCTCAGCAGAATGGAATTGCAGAAAGCAGGAATAGGATCATACTTGACACAACACACACCATCATGATTTAAGGAAAGGTCGCACACACCTATTGGAGAGATGGGGTCAATACTGCAGTCTATACAATCAATAGAATTCAATTGAGGCTAGGTGCATACAAGACACCTTATGAGATATGGTTTGGGAATGTACCTATAGTAAAATACTTCAAAATCTTTGGAAGCAAGTGCTACATCAAGAGAGATGAAGCAATTGGCAAGTTTGATGCAAGAAGTGATGAAGGTATTTTTCTTGGTTACTCTACTAAAAGAAAAGCTTATAGATGTTTTAATTTAAGATTGAAGATCATTGAAAGTGCTCATGTTAAGATTGATGATATGTTTGTGATTCAAGAAAGATATCATGATTATGCACCTATGATTGAAGAAGAACCTAGACCTACCACTAGAGAAACAGTTGTTGATGAAATATTTGACAACATTGATGTATTATTCAATGACCCTGAAACTAGTGAAGAAGAATCACAAAAGTCAGATGAGAGAGTCATACCAAATGTTCCTAAATTCACATCTAGATATCATTCAAAGGAAGACATCATTGGAGATCAAAATAGTAAAGTCATGACAAGATCAAAATAAAAAAGATCAATAGCTGATGAAGCAGTATGTTTACTTTCACAGATTCAACCTTTAAGTGTTGAAGATGCATGTAATGATTCAAACTAGCATGAAGAAATGAAAGAAGAGCTAGATCAGATAATTAAGAATAATACATGGAAATTGGTCCCTAGGCCTAGTGATAAGAATGTGATTGGAACCAAGTGGATATTCAGAAATAAGATGAATGAAGATGGAACGATGGTAAGAAACAAAGAAAGACTAGTATGTAGAGGATATGCACAAAGAGAAGGAATTGATTATTCTGATACATTTTCCCTTGTAAGTAGATTGGAAGCCATAAAGTTGTTTCTAGCCTGTGCTACATTCAAAGACTTTAAGGTATACCAGATGGATGTCAAGTCAGCATTCCAGAATGGAGAGATGAAAGAAGAAGTTTACATAGAGTAGCCTGAAGGATTTACCTTATCAGATAGACCTGATATGGTATGCATATTGAAGAAAGCCCTCTATGGACTTAAGCAAGCCCCTAGAGCATGGTATGAAAGACTTGATGGATACTTGACAAAGATTGGATTCAAGAAAGGAGTAGCATATTGTAATTTATTCATCAGAGAAACATCTGATGGATTGTTGTTGGTTGCTATATTTGTTGATAACATTATCTTTGGTGGCAATGACAAGCTTAGTGCAGAATTTGCTAAAGAGATGTAGAGAGAATTTGAAATGAGCACGATTAGACCTATCAAGTACTTTTTGTTAGAATAATTGAGAGGGGGGTGAATCAATTATCCAGTGTCCCAAAACAAAATGTATAATCCAAAACAAATTCTTCAACTTATGCTACTCAGTAAACTTAAAATATTTTCACTGTCTATGTTTTTACCGATTATCAGTCTAAAAATTATAATAGTTACCGATAAAATCTAACATGTAATATAAAAAGTATGATAACAAACAAATATCATAATCAACACATAACACAAGAGATTTAACGTGGAAACCCTGTGAAGGGAAAAACCACCTGGGATTGGCAACCCAAAAATTGTTCACTCTTCTGAAGTGAGGTCGGTGAAGACCCAACCCTGTTAAAGGTTACAAACACACTTTTAGGTGTGACCTTGTTAGAGGATTTTAGACCAGAAGTTATCATCCAACCAGCAGTCACTCTAAAGTTGATAGGATAACAATGTTCACTCTATGAATGAAACATCAAAAGACTTTCTTAGTCCACTCGGTTAAGAGATTTGACTGTGTACAATGGTTAAATATGTAACAGTAGATGATCTACCTTGAAACAGCTTCAATTGTAGTTTATAGATCAATTTTTAGCTCATTCAAATCTTTTTGATCAATATACCACTTTAGATTCAATACTATATCAACTTACTATCTGTCGGTAATTACTCTCTATAGCTTGGTAATTGTTCTGCAGCTTGGTTCTCATTAACTAGTATGATCAAAATGCATGAAAACTTGTTCATGCGATAATTCTATAGTATCTTCTTCGGACTTCTTTCAACAATGAAACCAATGTCTCTTATTTAGATGAGTAAATCACTTTCTTTTCCTCCATCAAATTTTTCCGCTTAATCTTATTCATTGATTTTGCTGCTTTAACCTTCTTCGGTTGATGTGTTAGTAACACATTTCAATCTTCTCCATTGGATCCTTCTTGAATTATGTTAGCCATTGATCTTCATAACAAACCTTATCTGTTACCTCAATTTCATACGCTTTACAACTCATCACTTTATCGGCTAAACTGATCATTTAATTCCTTTCTGTTCTGCTCGGTTAACAAAGAAATGTCTCGGTGAACACAAGCTTGGTTAACACTATGCTCGGTATACACTACACTCCGTTGGTGTATACTGGAATGCTTTATTTACCGACAACACTGCTTTGTGTCTTTCAGCTCTATTCTTCATCATAGATGAATGCAACATAATAAAGTCAATTTCATCAAGTCATAGACTCATCAACAAGTTACTCACTGTATTCCTTATTCTCATCTGACATTTACATCTTCCTCATGTAGATATTAATGTTCTTCATCTCTTTCTCCTTTCTTTAGATGCGTCGGTATAGTAACTTACAAGATAAGTATTGTCAAGCTAGTTGAAATCAATGACAACATAATACTGATTTAATAATCTTGCATATCTAATCAGCAACTCCTTAGTGATCTTTCAATCATAGATTCTTCATTCAATGTTCTAAATCAATTGTAGTTCATCACTTTTTGGGACTGAATGTGCAGTAGACAGACAAAGGTATTTTCATTAATAATGTTAGCTATTTTTCTTGCAATGGTAAACAACTAGACCATAACCTAATCTCTCCCTTTTGATGCTCTTTTCCTGGCAAGAGAAATGCTAATTAACAAGGATGAAATCCTTCTTCACTTTGGGCTCCACAGACCCAGGCGGGTGTACCTTACTTCTCTGCTTATGCAAACTGATACGAACTAATACAAACACCTAATTAGCAAATTCACTAATAGATTAAATAGAATAAATATGTCCTACAACAGGATTCATAACTGAGATGAATCTCTGATATGGGAAGCCTACCCACATGCTCAATATATCTTCCTCAATAGAAAGGGAAAGTTGATTGATTAAATTGATGCTTGTTTAGCAAATGACTTCTAACAGGAAAGATCAGTGCCTTCAATCTGGGCATGGAGTCAAAACTAGTAAATAAAAACCCAAACTGCAAACCATGTTTCATTGATTAATATCCCTACATTAATGCCTTACATTAACACATTTCTATCACTCAATATGAAGAATCATACAAATTCATAATACTAATTAATTTCCAATCTACCGTTTAAGGATTTTATAATCCTTCCTTGAAGGATACCCAAATACAAATAGATACCATTCAATGGACGTTTACCCAGAATCTGGAACCTAGACCAGAGTTCTTCTAATATTCGAACCCCCCAAACTAAATAGAAAGGAGAATAAGAAGAGGGGGGAAAAACATCAAAGAGCATCACAACTCGACACTTGTCAGACTCTAAACTATTCACTGAATGAGTCATGAAGTTTGGAACAGCAAACCTGATATGCTCTATCCCCTTGAAAACATGAGTCACTAGACATAACAAATCGGATATCTCAAAAATATCTTCCTGGCCCCCATGAAACTTGAACTCAAAATAACACGAGCAAATGGCCACTTGTGCAAAATCTGATTCCAGAATCGAAATGCTCGCGTCGAGACCTTTTCGATGGTATATAATAGTTCATATTTGGGCGAAAAATAAAGCCACCGGCCATTACAATGGTCTCCCAGGTCTATAACTTCAATATTTGAATTTTTGATATAGTCGAAACTATATGAAAACATGTTTATAACTTTGATTTTTTAAAACCATGTGCACAGGAATTCTAAATAAAATACTATTTTATTGCCCTTACAGCGGGACCCACTTGACATGTGGCAAACCCGGATTGGCCGACTTACCACCTCATCACTCCCCTGGATGCCACGTTTCACATTTGCCACCTCACCGAAGTGCCACATGGTAGCTTGTTGCATGATCGCATGGGCTAGAAATGGCCCATGAGATCATGCGACCACCCTTAGATTATTGCACAAATCTCGAGGCACTTCAAACTTTTAGAGTTTTAAAGCTTTTAGTGCATCTCCATTCAAAAATAGTGGGCCCATCGCACAACAAGAATACAAGGCAAATAGTCCATGTAAGCCTTTGTGACTTTCTCATTTGCATTGGAATGTAAGCGGTGTTGCATATAAATGATAAAAACAAACCTATCCCAACCAATGTGGGATAATGCCTATAGCCTCCAATGCAGCAAGTGTTTCAAAACCTCCAATGCCAATCTTCTTTGGTGCACAAACAACACCATATCTCCAAGCCGTAAGCAACATGTGCTTCTTCCTCGAAATCGCCTTGTCTGCTACAGACACCATCAGCTCTTAGCATATTTTCTAGATTCTTGGAGATATATACACCAAGGTTGCGGTGAACCCCAGAGCATTCGATGCAAAGCAAAGTACCCAGATTCAGCGAGGTCCATCTGCACATACATCATTTCCAGGAACTTTCCTTAACAATTCAAAAGGACCTTGCTGCTTTCCATGTGTCCTGTACCCATGCAAACCTCTACCAGAATGATAACAAAAGCCAAGCTACTGATGGTGCTTGATAGTCTGGCTTTGGCTTGTATAAATACCTAGCGTATACGAAGAAGAAAGGTATGCACAGGTATGATAGGGCATGCACAAAGTGATCATATGTGCACATCCCTTTGTATTTCTCATGCATTTCTAACAAATACACACCATGTTTGATGAAGCTCCCCCTTGTATTCATACTCGCGCTGGTCCAATTTGTATGGGATTCCAACTCCATACAGTGAGAAGCAAACTCATCTCTTTCACTCGTGTGAACTGCCCCCCAAAATTGAGTGAGGCTCCTCTACATTATATGAGCCGCCTTTGCTAGCATGAAGTAATCCCCTTGCAATGTGCATGCCTCTTGATTATTGACCTTCTCCCAAAATCCATCCGATGGCAATATCACAAATTCACAATCAGATGTAATAGGAAGCTTCTTGGCATCTGGTTCAGATGATACCCATTGTAGATGCAGATGCTGGTGTGCTAAACACTTTTGTGGGACTACTTCTTGAGAGAAATTGTAGACATCTCCAATCCTATGATTTCCATTTTTACTTGCAATCAAATCCAAACTGGTGGCCCTTTCTTCAATCACGCAAGGGACTTCTCCTTTGGTGTTTCACTTGAACCTCTGCAAAAGACAGAGCATTAAAAGATGGCATTCAATCATCGGCTGTCTTTGTTGACACATTTGATCGATTACAATTTTGTGATGTTCCTACAGTCGCTTTTCAGAAAACATCACCAGAAATTCCCTTGTTGTCTCCTAATTCGGAAGGCCCCTCATATTGTTTTAATGCTGGTCACTCAAATATAGCTGGCTCCTTTTAGTTATTTGCGTAGGCCATCAAAGAACAGACTAACGTGAGACCTTCCTTTTGGCTTTTGATAGCCTCTACTCATCATTTTAAAATTTGCACTGGCTCTTCATGTGCTTTCATGGCAAAAGTGCCATGAAAGGGGGCCAACGCCCTCTATAAGGCCATCTTCTGCCTGAAAGCAATAGAACCCAATGACTCTTGTCGATGTTTTATGTGAACATAACCAACTTCATAGAATATTGAAACAGTTTACTTTCGGAGTGAACACATACATCTCACAAGCATGAGCGCCAATGGTGACCTCCATACTACCAACCATGTTTTTTGATAAGGTTTCATGCTTCCATAAATCCCTAACAGTGACCGCCACATTTGCTTCAAGACCAATAGCGTCCCATATGACTTCAATTGAGGTAAGTTTTGTGCAATAAAATCTCTTTCACAAGTATTTAAGGATCGATTCTCCAGTTCTGATGAAGATGATACATTTATTTCTTAGGAGTTTATCATGGAGTGACCTATCTTTTCTTTATCATACTCATTAAGGGATCTCAGAGACTGATTGTTCCAAGAATCTACATTTACATCTAGCTTCCTTTTGTCCATGTCTTGGGATATAGAATTCCATTCAATGCCTCTATTATTGATCTCATAATCCCTTTCATTTACAGTGATTGTATCTTCAACTGTTGAATTGCCAACTAAGCTTTGATCTATTTGAATTTCTTTAAAATTATTAGTTGCCCCAACAAGCATCATTCCATGCACAAGTAAACACCTTGGAGAGGCAAACAAGATCCCCTTTTAAAATAGGAGAGAGAATCATGTGTGCCACATTTGCAATCACCAAAATCACAAGAACAGGCCCAGAAATTGGCTTTAAAAACTGACACAGTGACCTGATTGGGCGCCACCACTGAACAAGCCCTTTCTCTGATACATACTCATCCATCCTGCAAAATGACGTCCCATGATGACAACCGAGGCTAAATTTACAAGCCTTCAAAGTTGCTCTTTTCATTCTATTTTCTGCAAACACACTGTCAGAAGTAATAAACTACCTTCAAAATCACCCTGGCATAAATACCAAACAGAGTCTGAGGAGGCTACAAACTGGCACAGAAGTTCATTGAGATATAAACAACATGATTCAATCATCATCTAGATCTGGGAGTCAATCCGGCAAGATATATAACTTCATGAAAATCAGGACTTGTAGAGACATACTCAGAAAATGCAGAAAACAATGGAAAGTTTAGTTTGGAAACGCCTTCAAAAAGATATCAACTCGATTGGCGAAAAGCTCAAATCTGAACTGGAAGTAATATGTCAACTTTGCAATGTAGACCAACAAGAATTTCATTGATAAGTTTGATTGGTCAAAAGTTATAAATGAGCAAAGTTGACCTCCGGCAAACTGGTGCACTTCACACTCTTTGCAAACAACAGAAATTGCAAAGGGAATCGCATTGGGAAACTCATCCAATGGATTCGTCATGAGCTGCAAACTGATAGGGATGAAGTAAAACTTGTTTAAAATATAGGGACATGAACATCACTTTATTTCCGCTCATCGGGAAAAAGCTACAGCTCCACAAACAGGGCCTCCAAGAATAACTGAACAAGTGCACAAGTGCAAAACTAAGAAAACACCTCTAGAAGGGGATGAATAAACGGGGCCAAAATTTATCACAGAGACCTGAAACTGGACACATAGAGAGTACGCAATGTGTAAAACAAGAGGCTAGGCTCAGACTTTTATGACACTTATCAGATTTCAAGATATTCAATCTCAAAGTAGCCCTTCCTGGTGAATTCTACACTTAACAATTTTCTAATTTTGAGACCGTCTAAGAATGAAATGATGAAAACCCATTTCAACATGCCATCTAAGGACTCCAAAAAACTTGATAGGATGAATGCAAAGCACCGAACACATAGACCTCAAGATATGACTCCAAAAACACCCATACTAGCATGCAATACAAAGCCAAAAATGAGCACTTAATCAAAATTTTACATGGTACCTCAAAACTACATTTTGAGTAGCAACACTGGCTCTGTTTGGGGATGGTTGAATGAAAGTTCAACACAAGAATACCAAAATATTTTGGAAGAGCAGACCACCCCAAAAACTTAGCTTCTCTCCTTATCCCTCCAACTTCCCAAAAACTTACTTCACCGGTTCCAACAAGCTCCTGAAAATTGGTTCCTTATTCAAAAGCAAACGCACAACTAAAGGGAAAGAAAACAATTGTACAAACATGAAGCTTATTTACAAAGGCTCAAAGCCATCCAACTGAAATCAGTTCTTACCCCAATCAAATAAATAATTCTCATCTCCATACAATGAAGGCAAACTAAAATCATATGTTTCATCCAGCCAGTTAAATACATCATAATTCATCTTCAGCATATCATATGAAAAGTGATCAATACACTCACCATTATCCAGCAAAGGAAAGCTATCAGGATGCCATGAGGATTGATCATTTTGCAATGTCAAAGCATCACATTCTTCATTGTCACTATCATGCTGAAAATTGAAACATTCCAACTCCACATCATGGCTGGAAACACTAACATTCCGAGTATTAGTTTGCAAAATAAAATACAACGTTTCTATCTCATCACTGTGTAAACTGAGGTAAAACCTCTCAACACAAGAATCTGATTGCATACAACTGGAAAGAACTTGCTGATCACAAACAACATCAGCAACATTTAGAAGGGAACAAGCTTTGTCAGTGAATGAATAACCAGTCATTAGCAAATCTGAGAAAACACTTTCAAATTTACTATAGTCTTTGGCATCAAAATGTAAACCAGAATCATAGTCAGCAAGCTCATGTAAATTTGAAAACTCATTAACACATTCATCATTGTACTTATCAAAAATAACATTATCAAAATCATCACAATGAAATGCACTTTCACACTGTTGATTTAAAATAGGAGAAGAGACATCAGAATTTGTTTCACTCATCATGCCATCATCTGAATCACTTTCATCAAAAATTATTCTTACCGAGCACGGAATTTCGGAAACAGACTTAGTACCATACCTCTGAAAATCAACATCCAAGAGATTTGAGATTTGCTCACAACTTAGCAAGCACTAAACATCACATTTCATCTGTTCATTCTTACTACTGATGTTGTAAGTCTCTTCCCCATCTGAAATCGGGACTGAATTTATTTGTTTCACATTACCTTGTGTGAAGTAACTACTACAGGAACTAACATCTGCATTATATCCATGTTTTTCATGTTCACACAAAACATCATTGGACAGAAACAAATAGTCATTAACATCATGCTGAGAAAAGGGGAAATCTACAAGCTCAATGAACTCACTATCAACTGAGGATTTGTCTTCCATTCCCTGACACTTATAAACTTCATCATCAGGACAATAACTAGCTTTAAAACCATCTAAGGAATCAGCATCCCCAAATGAACTAGACTCAACATCATTGAATTCAACATTTATGAAAGAGTCTATCCAATCCTTAACATTTTTTAGTGCTTCATCCTTTAAGGAAGCAATTCAACTAACTGATTCAGGTATTGACAGTTCTAGGAACATCTCAGCATACTAGGATTCATGAAAATCTAAACCCATAGGAAGCTCACTACATGCAATAAGAAACTTCTTATAATAAGATAGTGTAGATTCTTCATTTCTTTCTCCTATTGCACATCTTAGTATCAATACATAATTATGCTGAATCTTTTGATTTATCAAATGAAGTTCATCTTTATAGTCTCTAGATCTGGTTGAAAACTTTCAAAACCAGAAGCACCTTCTTGATCTATCATAGCTGGGAACTCCATCTTAGCACACTGACAGAACAACAAAACTTATTCTCATGACAATGTTTCTATCCGACTTATGCAACCACTGACTTCAAAAAATCAACATATTTCTGATACTCCTTAGCAACTGAATCTTCTATCCAAAAATATGACTCAAACCTTCAAACTAATTTCCCTTTTATTTAGTGACTGATTCACCTATTTAGGGACTGATTTATACTTTGACAAGATTACTTGGAAGTGCTATTGCTGGTGTAAAATATTGATCTGAAACCCCTTTCAAATCACCTTTCAAATATTCGTAGAGCCACCACCTCTTTTTAGAGGACAGGATCTGAATCAGCTGAGAGATTTTCTCAAGTCTGAACCATCTTCAAAACTAGCAAAGACAACACAACTGTAATAGAATACTGACTGTTTGTTAGGACCACAAATATATTAATATGTTGATTACAATTCACTGATCAAACAGAGATGCCAGAGTCGCCACTCACATTTAGTGAGAAGATATAACAAATGTTGAAAAGAAATAGACTCTATATCCAAATTGGACTAGACCATGGGATGATTCAACAAAGCAAGGAATTAGACATCTTAAACTTGCTGTCATGTATTGCTTCCCCAGTAGATTCACCAATTTTGGTAGCTATTTTTCTTGCAAAGGTAAACAACTAGACCATAACCTAATCTCTCCCTTTTGATGCTCTTTTCCTGGCAAGAGAAATGCTAATTAACAAGGATGGAATCCTTCTTCACTTCGGGCTCCATAGACCCAGGCGGGTGTACCTTACTTCTCTGCTTATGCAAACTGATACGAACTAATACACACACCTAATAAGTAGATTCACTAATGGATTAAATAGAATAAATATGTCCTGCAATAGGATTCATAACTGAGATGAATCTCTGATATGGGAAGCCTACCCACATGCTCAATATATCTTCCAAACTCATCAACAGAAAGGGAAAGTTGATTGATTAAATTGATGCTTGCTTGGAAAATGACTTCTAATAGTAAAGATCAGTGCCTTCAATCTGGGAATAGAGTCAAAACCAATAAATAAAAACTCAAACTGCAAACCATGTTTCATTGATTAATATCCCTACATTAATGCCTTACATTAACACATTTCTATCACTCAATATGAAGAATCATACAAATTCATAATACTGATTAATTTCCAATCTGCCATTCAAGGATTTTATAATCCTTCCTTGAAGGATACCCAAATACAAATAGATATATTCTCCCTTGGAGAAGACAAACTCAATATCCCTTGAATACTGAACTCATACCAAAATTGAAACTCAATACCATGAAGACAATTCCCTGAAAACCATACATGTCTTACATGTATTTCAATTTGCAATTAAATTTACAAATACTTGTATTAAATCTATGACAGAAAATGAAGAACGCAAACCATTACACTTAGACAATCATGAACCAAAATGGAACTTCATTTGGACCCTTCTCTTGGAGAGCCCCCTGCTGGAATCACCACAGACCTGGAACCATTCAATGGACGTTTACCCAGAATCTGGAACCTAGACCAGAGTTCTTCCAAAATTTGAACCCCCCAAACTGAAAAGAAAGGAGAATAAGAAGAGGGGGGAAAAACATCAAAGAGCATCACAACTCAACACTTGTTAGACTCTGAACTATTCACTGAATGAGTCATGAAGTCTGGAACAACAAACCTGATCTGCTCTATCCCCTTGAAAACACATGAGTCACCGAACATAACAAATCAGATATCTCAAACATATCTTCCTGGCCCCCATGGAACTTGAACTGAAAATAATGTGAGTAGATGGTCACCTATGCAAAATCTGATTCCAGAATCAGAATCCTTGCATCGAGACCTTTCCGACGGTATATAATAGTCCATAGTTGGGCGAAAAATAAAGCCACCAGCCATTAAAATGGTCTCCCAGGTCTATAACTTCAATATTTGAATTTTTGATATAGTGGAAACTATATGAAAACATGTTTATAACTTTGATTTTTTAAAACCATGTGCACAAGAATTCTGAATAAAATACTATTTTATTGCCCCTGCAGCAGGACCCACTTGACACGTGGCAAACCTAGATTGGCCGGCATGCCACCTCATCACTGCCCTGGATGCCACGTTTCACATTTGCCACCTCACCGGAGTGGCACATGGCAGCTTATCGCATGATCACATGGGCTAGAAATGGCCCATGAGATCATGTGACCACCCTTAGATTCTTGCACAAATCTCGAGGTGCTTCAGACTTTTAGAGTTTTAAAGCTTTCAGTGCATCTCCATTCAAAAATAGTGGGCCCACCAACAAGCGTACAAGGCAAACAGTCCGTGTAAGCCTCTGTGGCTTTCTCATTTGCATTGGAATGTAAGCGGTGTTGCATATAAATGATAAAAACAAACCTATCCCAACCAATGTGGGATAATGCCTGTAGCCTCCAATGGAGCAAGTGTTTCAAAACCTCCAATGCCAATCTTACTTCTTTGGTGCACAAACAACACCATATCTCCAAGTCATAAGCAACATGTGCTTCTTCCTCGAAATCGCCTTGTCTGCTGCAGACACCATCAGCTCTTAGCATATTTTCTAGATTCTTGGAGATATGTACACCA
This sequence comes from Chamaecyparis obtusa, assembly GCA_027943335.1. NCBI lineage: Eukaryota > Viridiplantae > Streptophyta > Pinopsida > Cupressales > Cupressaceae > Chamaecyparis > Chamaecyparis obtusa. The sequence goes on from BSBK01000884.1 coordinate 331,071, forward strand.
AGGTTGCGATGAACCCCAGAGCATTTGATGCAAAGTAAAATACCCAGATTCAGCGAGGCCCATCTGCACATACATCATTTCCAGGAACTTTCCTTAACAATTCAAAAGGACCTTCCTGCTTTCCATGTGTCTTGTACCCGTGCAAACCTCTACCAGAATGATAAAAAAAGCCAAGCTACTGATGGTGCCTGATAGTCTGGCTTTGGCTTGTGTAAATACCAAGCATATACGAAGAAGAAAGGTATGCACAGGTATGATAGGGCATGCACAAAGTGATCATATGCTCACATCCCTTTGTATTTCTCACACATTTCTAACAAATACACACCATGTTTGATGAAGCTCCCCCTTTTATTCATACTCACGCTGGTCCAATTTGTATGGGATTCCAACTCCATACAGTGAGAAGAAAACTCATCTCTTTCACTCGTGTGAACTGCCCCCCAAAATTGAGTGAGGCTCCTCTACATTATATGAGCCGCCTTTGCTGGTGTGAAGTAATCCCCTTGCAATGCGCATGCCTCTTGATTATTGACCTTCTCCCAAAATCCATCCGATGCCAATATCACAAATTCACAATCAGATGTAATAGGAAGCTTCCCGGTGTCTGGTTTAGATGATACCCATTGTAGATGCAGATGCCAGCGTGCTAAACACTTTTATGGGACTACTTGTTGAGAGAAACCGTAGACATCTCCAGTCCTACGATTTCCATTTTTACTTGCAATCAAATCCAAACTGGTGGCCCTTTCTTCAATCACGCAAGGGACTTCTCCTTTGGCGTTTCGCTTGAACTTCTCCAAAAGACAGAGCATTAAAAGATGGCATTCAATCATCGGCTGTCTTTGTTGACACATTTGATTGATTACAATTTTGTGATGTTCCTACAGTTGCTTTTCAGAAAAAATCACCAGAAATTCCCTTGTTGTCTCCTAATTTGGAAGGCCCCTCATATTGTTTTAACGCTGGTCACTCAAATATAGGTGGCTCCTTTTAGTTATTTACGTAGGCCATCAAAGAACAGACTAACGCGAGACCTTCCTTTTGGATTTTGATAGCCTCTACTCATCATTTTAAAATTTGCGCTGGCTCTTCATGTGCTTTCATGGCAAAAGTGCCATGAAAGGAGGCCAACGCCCTCTATAAGGCCATCTTCTGTCTGACAGCAATAGAACCAAATGACTCTTGTCGATGTTTTATGTCAACATAACCAACTTCGTAGAATATTGAAATAGTTTACTTCTCGAGTGAAGACATACATCTCACAAGCATGAGCACCAATGGTGACCTCCATACTACCAACCATGTTTTTTGATAAGGTTTCATGCTTCCACAAATCCCTAACAGTGACCGCCACATTTGCTTCAAGACCAATAGCGTCCCATATGACTTCAATTGAGGTAAGTTCTGTGCAATAAAGTCTCTTTCACAAGTATTTAAGGATCGATTCTCCAGTTCTGATGAAGATGATACATTTATTTCTTAGGAGTTTATCATGGAGTGACCTATCTTTTCTTTATCATACTCATTAAGGGATCTCAGAGATTGATTGTTTCAAGAAACTACATTTACATCTAGCTTCCTTTTGTCCATGTCTTCGGATATAGAATTCCATTCAATGCCTCTATTATTGATCTCATAATCCCTTTCATTTACAGTGATTGTATCTTCAACTGTTGACTTGCCAACTAAGCTTTGATCTATTTGAATTTCTTTACAATTATTAGTTGCCCCAACAAGCATCATTCCATGCACAAGTAAACGCCTTCGAGAGGAGAATAAGATCCCCTTTTAAAATAGGAGAGAGAATCATGTGTGCCACATTTGCAATCACCAAAATCACAAGAACATGCCCAGAAACAGGCTTTAAAAACTGACATAGTGACCTGATTGGGTGCCACCACTAAACAAGCCCATTCTCTGATACATACTCATCCATCCTGCAAAACGACATCCCATGATGACAACCAAGGCTAAATTTACAAGCCTTCAAAGTTGCTCTTTTCATTCTGTTTTCTGCAAACACACTGTCAGAAGTAATAAACTACCTTCGGAATCACCTTGGCATAAATACCAAACAGAGTCCGAGGAGGCTACAAACTGGCACGGAAGTTCATTGAGATATAAAAAACATGATTCAATCATCATCTAGATCTGGGAGTCAATCTGGCAAGATATATAACTTCATGAAAATCAGGACTTGCAGAGACATACTTAGAAAATGCAGAAAACAATGGAAAGTTTAGTTTGGAAACGCCTTCAAAAAGATATCAACTGGATTGGCAAAAATATCAAATATGAACTGGAAGTAATATGTCATCTTTTCAATGCAGACCAACAAGAATTTCATTGATAAGTTTGATTGGTCAAAAGTTATAAACAAGCAAAGTTGACCTCCGGCAAACTGGTGGACTTCACACTCTTTGCAAACAACAGAAACTGCAAATGGAATCGCATTGGGATACTCATCCAATGGATTCGTCATGAGCTACAAACTGATAGGGAGGAATTAAAACTTGTTTAAAATATAGGGACATGACCATCACTTTATTTCCACTCACCGGGCAAAAGCTACAGCTCCACAAACAGGGCCTCCGAGAATAACTGAACAAGTGCACAAGTGCAAAACTAAGAGAACAGCTCCGAAAGGGGATGAATAAACGGGGCCAAAATTTATCACAAAGAACTGAAACCGGACACATAGAGAGTACACAATGTGTACAACAAGATGCTAGGCTCAGACTTTTATGACACTTATCCGATTTCAAGATATTCAATCTCAAAGTAGCCCTTCCTGGTGAATTCTACACTTAGCAATTTTCTGATTTTGAGACCCTCTAGGAATGAAATGATGCAAACCCATTTCAACATGCCATCCAAGGACTCCAAACAACTTGATAGGATGAATGCAAAGCACCAAACACATAGACCTCAAGATATGACTCCAAAAATGCCCATACTAGCATGCAATACAAAGCCAAAAATGAGCACTTAATCAAAATTTTACATGGTACCTCAAAATTGCATTTTGAGTACCAACAAATCAATCTAAGTATGTGAAAGAGATATTGAAGAAGTTAAAGATGGATGATTGCAAGCTAGTAAGTACCCCTATGATAATAGGATGCAAGCTTTCAAAAGAAGATGATTTAGTAGCAGTAGACATAACCTTGTATAATTATATGATTGGTAAACTAATCTATCTTACTCAATCTAGACCAGATATTTCCAATGTAGTTGGTATTGTTGGAATATTTGTAGCAGATCCTAAACAAAGTCATCTTATGGTAGTAAAGAGGATATTTAGATACTTGAGAGGAACTATAAACTATGGTTTATGGTATCCTAATTTAGAAAATGTAGAACTTCATGTGTATATAGATGCAGATTGGGCAAGTTGCATGGATGATAGAAAGAATACCTTAGGAGGAGCAATATTTCTTGGAGATAGACTTGTTACTTGGACAAGTAAGAAGCAAAATTGTATTTCTCAGTCTACAACAGAAGCATAGTATGTTGCAGCAACATTAAATTCCTCTACAATTGTGTGGATCAAGTAGATGATAAAGGATTTTGGTATTCAAATTGATTATCCTATTGTTATAAATTGTGATAACACTAGTACTATTAATATGTCAAAGAACCCTATGATGCATGCAAAGACAAAATACATTGAGATAAAATATCACTTCCTAAGAGAGAAAGTAGCAGAGAAAGAAGTAAAGTTGGACTATGTGAGCACAAAAGATCAGCTAGTAGACATATCCACAAAGCCTTACCTAAGGATACATTTGAGTATCTTAGGGAGAAGCTGGGAGTAATTCCCTTCCCTGAATCTGATTAGAGTTTGCAAGAGTGCATCAGTCCTTAGTAACTGATGAATGGTTGACTACTCTACTTCAAGAGTAGTACCGGTGCTTAATTGTTTGGCACCCTTTTCCATCGATGTCAAAGGGGGAGTAAGCATATAGTCATGAAAAAAAAAATAGTAAGAGGTTACAACAGTTGATATTCAGAGCATTCAGCAGTAGATGGGGGATTCATCCTTGGGGGAGTTCTATTGAGGAAATGGAGAATGTTATAAAAGAATTGTCAAAAGGGGGAGTGAGTATTTAGCAAGAAGAAAAAAATGGTAAGAAATGGAGGATTCATCCTTGGGGGAGTTTTGTTGAGGAAATGGAGAATATTATAAAATAATTGTACATTTGGATTGGTGATTTTTTTCATTCCATATGTTTCCATCAATGCCAAAGGGGGAGATTGTTGGAGATTTTCCAGCAAGCCAAAGTGTTGATTGTATGTTTGTCATTGATGATAACATATGGTAAGGAACATGCATGGAAGCCTGATGGAGATAGCCTTGAGTATATGTTTCCTAGATATGCTATCAACATGATATCATAGATGTAGAGGTTTATTCTGAGTGAAGACATTAATACAATTGTTTGTATTAGTGAGTGTTCCTAACAGGTCCTAGGAAGAGTTCTGTATGTGATTTACAGTATGGTTGTAATGAAGCCTTGCATGTTTATATTTATGTTGTAGACATGTGTATGATGCTATGTTCATGGATGTAGAATCAGATATGTAGTATAGGTTGAGTTATGAAGTTTCCAGTAGTCAGTTATAGTTTCTTGAGTTTATCAGATGGAGTTGACATTGTTTTTATTGTTGTAGTAGTTGTGCCTATCATTTTGATATGCATGCTTGGATTAGTGTTTGGAGAAGAGTTAATAATATTTGGTTAAGAGCACATGATGTAATTCAGCATGAGAAGAAAGTATTAGTTAATTTGGTGGAGCCAACAGTGTGAAGCGACGTGTCTACTCATATTGAGTTGGGCAGTCCCATTTTGTGTTGTGTGCTTAGAATAGCCGATTGAGATGTTATTGGAGAGTTTTATTGTTTCTCTAATATGATTTCAAGATGGTTGTAACAGGTCGACTTGATTATATCTGATGTAGTCAAGGATGGAGGATCCAATTAAGGACTGTCCAAACTTGCAGCCAACACCAACACAATGAAATAACTATTGGAAAGTTGACTATACTGGTGTATATGAATTAATATAGTGTTTTCATTATGGAAACAAATTCATATGATGTTTTGGAGTCAGCTCTCATAATAAGAAGATTAGAAACTGGTTAAGTGTTGAAGACTGGATAGTGCATAGAGTACTCGAAGGTCAGAGCATCAATGCACATGCATATGACAGAATTATGGTATGCACCCTAGAAGTTAAGTTGGTAAGACCATATTCATGCTAAGTCTAAGAGCGCATGATTAGAAGATTCAGTATGAGGAAGATACAAAGAGTTCAAGTTGCACAGACAGTGAATACTAGAGAAGAATAGTGCAATCAACCAACTGTTGGTATTTTGGTTAGCGGTTATATTATTGTTGTGTAAGGGCTATGCGCCTATTGTAATTAGATTTTAGACATATAATTATGTTTTTTTGTAAACACGCTTGAGCCAGTTCAATTGGAAGCGTTGTATGTAATCGGTTAAAGGGCTGACCTAGTTAATTGTTTTGTATGCGCATATAAATATTAGATGCACCATTGTAATGAAGCATGGAAGTTGTTATAGAGTTGAAATAAGTAGATCAAAAGTGTGCAAAGAGTTGATAAGATGTATTAGATCTTTTCAAGAGGTCAAAGCATCAACGCATCAAAGGAACTGATCAGACAAGCAGTGTCACAATGCCAATTCATCCAATAGATATAGTGTGTATTTGAGATTAGAAGGTTGTAGCCTTCACCGCTTGAGAAGTGAGCTCTAGGAAAATGTGTCCCCTCCCCTAAAAGGGTTATTTTAAAAGACTCCTAACAGGGTCCAACCCTTGACCAGGTCATTGTACTAAATACATTGTAAAGCAACTCCTAATAGGGTCAAGGATCTTCTAACAAGGATCATAAAACACAAGTACAGATTATTAGTGGGTGTCAATTCCCACTAGGGTTTTTACCTATTTGGGTTTCTCTGTAACCACATTGGTGTTATGTGTTGAGTTCATGTTTCTTATTTATGTTGATGTTCATTTCAATACTTAAGCATTCAAGTTAAGTTTAAGAAGTAAACTAAAAATTAAAATTAAGTGAACATTGATTCACCCCCCCTCTCAGTGTTCCCATTCCTAACAATTGGTATTAGAGCTCTGGTCCTCAGAAAAGAAGTTTAACTACTTGAGGAGATCATGGACAAAGTAGAAATGAAACATCTGAAAAATGAATCTGGAAGCTGCTCTTGAAGACCTGGATAGATTTGAAAAATAAATTGAAGAACTAAAAGAAAAAGTTAGTGATGCTCAAGCAGTCATTAAAAGACTAAGAAAAGATTTGAAAGCATGCTCTACTAGTGATTTAGGGATAATGATCAAGAAGCTGAATGAAGAAAATTCATCCTTGAAAGAAAAAATTGAAGAATTGGATGATAAGATAACCAAAAATCAAGAATTCTATGATGAACAGATCAAAGAGAATCTTCAACTGAATGAAGAATTAAGGCAAGAAAACATGGAAATATTAGAGCTAAGAAACAACAAAGAAAGCTTGGAATCTTCATTGAAAGAGGCTAAGAATCACATTGATAAACTACACACAAGAAAGGATCTAATTGAATCTCAACTGTATGCTCGGAAGCTTAAAGGAGATACCAACAACATTGGATTCAATGAAGCACAAAATCAGATTGACAACATGTGAGCAAGAATGAAAGCACCAGAAAACACCACATATGCTAAGGAGACTAGAAGTCAGACTAAAGATCATGTTGAACCATCCAAGAATGAGCGCAAGCCAGTAGATCAAACTTTTTATGCATGTAAAAGGAATGGACATATAACAAGGAACTATATAGAGGTAAGAGCTTTCAATGGTTACTATTATTCATGCAATAAATTTGGTCATAGAGCTATGAATTGTAAGAAATGTTAGAAGAACAAGACTCAACATAATTAGAGAAATTAGAATTAGCCAAATGTAAGAAGTTCTCAGAATGTTACATGTTAGAGATATAACTATAATGGTCACTCAGCTAGACAATGTAAAATGGTAACCCATGTCAATGCACCAAGGAATATAAGGCCTCCAGTTATTTGTCACTCATGTAACAAAGCTGGACACATCTAAAAGTTCTGTAGATCAAGGATGCAAAGTCAGGAAAGCCTTAAAAAGCCAGAAGAATCAATACTGGATACCGAAGGTGAAGTCAAGTTTGTGAAAGCTTCAGAAGATGTGAGCTTAATTTGGTCAGAGGCAAAGAAGGATAAGGTTGATGAGAATGTATTAGATGCATCCATAGTGGAAACACCCTCTACATCTGGATGAATGGCCCTCAAGGTCATAGGGGGAGCTAATTTAGCTCTAGACCCCTGCGTGGTTGGTATACTCACCCTCAGAGTATGTGCCTTTGGATTTAACCTTTTGGTGAATAATAGAGGCTGTGTGCAGCACACTTCCTAATTGATAATAGAACAAAAGATAGAGATTTTCAATGAAAGTCTGGTTTACGCGGCAAGCATTAATGGTAGAATTTTTACTTTAAAGTAAATAGAAGCTTTTAGATCTCTCATTGCATTCAAATTTAGAGTGATTGAAGAGCAGAGGAGCCCTAGAATTTAAGTGTGAAGGATCGTAGATTGATTCACTAGTGTTTAGCAAGTACATTTGATTAGTTGCAAAAGCCCTAATCCATTACACCGATTTAGAAGTCTTTGAGATCATTTGGAAAGTGATATACAAGTAAGTAATGGCTACTCCCATCGTATTTGATGTGGTAGAGAAAAAGAGATATGTATTTAAAAGGCATCTGTTCAAATCCACACTAGATGACCTAGAAGGTGCATCCTCTCGCACTCCCATGGGTGTTATGCATGTGGAAGATATCATGGAATACATTTATTGCAAGAAGGAACTAGTAGGTTTGGATAGAATAAGAGCGCACATAGAAACAATGATGAAACCTGATAAAACCTTCATGGATGAGTATGCACAGTTGGAAAATCATCCTATAGTGGAATATGATATGACATATGAGTTTTATGAGTCAGAATGGATCAAGGTCCTACTCAGCAGAATCCATAATGACCTATTTTGGATAGGTGAAGTGCCAGTTAGGATAACAAGAGACTTAATTCATGAGATGACAGGACTCTCAAGGATAGGTGTCAATCTTCCAGCGGGCAAGGATGTCATAAAACTTGTAGAACAAGCTTGAAAATCAAGAAGTGATAGGTGTGGAATGACAATAGAGCCTATAGAGGAGAAAGAAATCAAATTGATGTCCATGATACTGGGATATAGGTTCCATCACACCAACAGAGTAAACAGTGTGTCAGCAACCACCATTCTAGCAGCAATAAGGTTGGTAAGAGAGAAAGGAGAGTTTAATCTATGTGAAATCTTGCACACACAGCTAATAGACAACATAAGAGCCATCAAGTATGAAAAGACCAAGATATTTAGGTTTGGGTCTTTAATAATCTATATGTACTTCCATATTCTTGGAAAGGTGTCTGATTTGTATCTAGACAAATCTATTCCCACTATGCCATAGATATCCTTGAAGGCATCCACATAAAGTACTCTTAAGAATTACATGACACTGGAATTAAAGACATTTAGGGCCAAAATGCAGATGAGATATAGAATTCTAGAAAGTATTATTGAGAAATACAAGGACACAATTTGTTTCATGGTAGAGACTGATACAACATGCACGGAGGTTGTTGAGCCAAGAACAAAATGGATTCATCCACTGGGATATGAAGTTGAAGAGCCTATTCTAGAGGCTTATGCTCAAGTTTTGTTGTCAACACCTAAGGACCCCAATGAACCTAGATGGGGAACTTATGAAGAGAAAACAAGAGAAGTAGATGTTGTATTGAACAGTGCAACAACTAAAAGAAAAGTTGCCAAGGTCACTTCGGAGATTTTGAAAATTCATGGAGTATCTCAAGAAGACCTATACAAAGCAAGGCAAGAGAATATTGCTTTGGAAATAGAGAGCGTAGCTACAAAAAAGACAAAATCTGATGATCCAAAGATGAAGAAGGTGAAAATGGAGAAAAATGATGATCCAAAGGGTAAAACAGTTGTTGCCTCTCTTGCGCCCACAGAAACAATTGACCTTACTGCTCCTCCTGAGTATAAGGAAATGCCTAAGAGGAAGAAAGAGATTAGCACCAATCATCCATCCTCGCGAGTAACAAGAAACAAAAAGAACACTCAAGCACCCCTAGAGGCAAGCTTCAGACCTAGCCTTAAAGTGTTAAGCACAAGGATTGTTGATGAAGGCAGGTTAGATCAGGTAGGAAAATTCTATGAGAAATACAGTGAAATAGAAAAATCAGAGATTCATGAAATGATTGTCAAACACATGTTAAAATTCAAGAGGACAGTCCTAGAACTAAAGAAAATGATTCTAGACAAAGTGTGGAACATCCAGGAATTCCTGAAAAGACAAGCCATTGAAGAGGATCAAAGGATTAGAGAAAAGACTCTAGATGATAGCTTACTAGTATGTTCTCTAGAGGAGAAAAAGTTGTTAGATTTGGTAAAGCTACACCTTAGAACTAAAACAAGAACCTTACATATAATGGACAAGAACTTTGAGTTAGTCGCTAAGGATACAAAGAAAGCATTTGAGAAGGTTTTCATGAATAGGCACATGTACCCACCCACTGCGCCTACAATTCAAGTGTCCACAAAGGAAGTCAAGGTGGAAGAGAAAAATAATGTACCTATGACACATCCTCAGGATTCAACACCTGTAGTTGAAACACATTTAGAGGTAGATAAGTCTGTGCCCATGATAGAGTCACTAAAGGATAGCACCATCATTATTGACAATGTTGAGATTGCAATGGAGGCCACAGATAAGGACTTAGACAAGTTCGAAGAAGCCTTTGTAAGCACACAAGAGGCTGAAACACTATGCGGTGGTAACTCACCTGAGGTAGAAAAAGAAAAAGAGATAGAAAAAGGAGGAGAAGAAGAAAAAGTAGATGAACCATTAGTTGAAATGTTAATCAAAGTAAAGCAAGAAGTAGTGGATAGCACTCCTATCACTCCACTACCCTCAGCAACATTGTTGTCAAGATTGACACCTGACACAACTAGTTTGGATTCATGGGGAGAAGAAGACCTGATCAAGTTCAGTGTCTTAGCTATGGAGAAGGCCAAGGAGAAATAGGTAATGAGGAATCCCCTCCTTGTAGAATCAGTAAATATCCTGAACAACTTGTTACCAGCAGATAAGAAAGTGTCCAAGGTACACTTTGTTGATGATGTAAGTGAAATTCTTTCACAGTTCAAGAGTAATTTCTCTAGCTTGGAAAAATCAACATCAGTAGTTGTAGAGGAGAGGTATATGCATAAAATATTAAATGAGTTGGTCAGTAACTTCTCACTAGACCTTAGTTCACTCAAAGTTGGACAAGCAACTTTGAAAGAGTTTGCAGCAAAAGGAAGAAAAATTATTGCTGACTGTATGAATCAAGATAAGTTGACAGTCGATCACTATAAGAAGATTAAAGAAGCAGAGGCCATAATTAAAAAGGTGAGGTAGTCAGTAGAAGATCCCTCTACTGATGTAAACATGTGTAACAATGTATATCAGGGACAGATTGACAAAATTGAGAAGGCAGAAAAAGAGATGTCAAAGATAAGGGCTAGGCAGACTCAGCTTAGAAATGCTCTTGCGCCCTCCCTAGATGTGTTAAATTAGAATATCAAGGAGATCGATGCCACCATGGTGACATATGATCAAGGTCCTAGTTCAAATTTGGAGAAGATGGAGAAACTACAATATGCCTTATGCGCCCATCTCCAAACAATCAATGCACTGATTGCATTTTGGAAGCAAGAGATCCAAAATTTACAGATTGCATACCCGGATGTACTTTCAGTGTAAGTACTTGTATAGATTCAATTTTGTAACACCTTTGTCATTAATTTCAAAGGGGGAGTATATATAGAATATGGAGCTATAGCTATGTAAAGAAAATGTATAGTAAGAAAATATAAGGGAGATATAAGATAGAGTATGATTAAGTGTTTTTTGTATTAAGGGACAATTAGTAACTTTGCCATATTCCTTTGTTTCCATCAATGAAAAAGGGGGAGATTGTTGGAAAGTTGACTATACTGGTGTATATGATTTAATATAGTGTTGTCATTATGGCAACAAAGTCATATGATGTTTTGGAGTCAGCGCTCACAATAAGAAGATCAGAAATCGGTTAAGTGTTGAAGACTAGACAATGCACAGAGTACCCGAAAGTCAGAGCATCAACACACATGCATATGATAGAATTATGGTATGCACCATAGAATTTAAGTTGGTAAGACCATATTCATGCTAATTCTAAGAGCACATGATCAGAAGATTCAGTATGAGGAAGATACAGAGAGTTCAAGTTACATAGATAGTGAATACCAGAGAAGAATAATGCAAGCAACCGACTATTGGTATTTTGGTTAGCAGTTATATTATTGTTGTGTAAGGGCTATGCACCTATTGTAATTAGGTTTTAGATGTATAATTATGTTTTTTTGTAAACATGCTTGAGCCAATTCAATTGGAAGCATTGTATGTAATTGGTTAAAGGGCCGACCTAGTTAATTGTTTTATATACACATATAAATATTAGATGTGCTATTGTAATGAAGCATGGAAGTTGTTATAGAGTTGAAATAAGAAAATAAGAAGTGTGCAAAGAGTTGATAAGATGTATTAGAGATTTTGAAGAGGTCAAAGCATTAACACATCAAAGGAACTGATAAGAAAAGTAGTGTCACAGTGCTAGTTCATCCAATAGATATAGTGTGTATTTGAGATTAGAAGGTTGTAGCCTTCACCACTTGAGAAGTGAGCTCTAGGACATTGTGTCCCCACCCATAAAAGGGTTATTGTAAAAGACTCCTAACAGGGTCCGACCCTTGACCAGGTCACTATACTAAATACATTGTAAAGCAACTCCTAACAAGGTTAAGGATCTTCTAACAAGGATCATAGAACACTAGTATAGATTATTAGTGGGCATCAATTCCCACCAGGGTTTTTACCTATTTGGGTTTCCCCATAACCACATTGGTGTTATGTGTTGAGTTCATGTTTCTTATTTATGTTGATGTTCATTTCAATACTTAAGCATTCAAGTTAAGTTAAGAAGTAAACTAAAGATTAAAATTAAGTGAACATTGATTCACCCCCCCACTCAGTGTTCCCATTCCTAACAATAACACAACACCAAACCAGATCTGAAAGAAAATAGATATATTTATTCATCAACAACTGATTACATGCTCTGTGCTGAGCTGTAAGGCCTTCCTGATTACGGCCAATTACAAAGCAAGAAACTGTTCTGCAAGATCATGTAGGATCCAATACACCTCTCAGCTAGCTTAGGTCTACAACATGACATGACACTAGTAGGCACCCCAAGAAAGATCTAAACTTGTGCTCATAAGCCACCAAGCGATCTTCTTGTTCCTAAGCTTGCAAGCTACTAACTCTTCTATACTACTCAACTCAACTCTCCTCCACTGCCCAAACATCTACCCAAAAACCCTCTTAAATACTAATCTCTAGCCACAGGTTAGCTTTACAAACAATTAAATCCCAAAACCTACTTGGCTTCCAAAATATACAAATATTAAATGCAACCACAGTTGGTTAACAAATAGCCTTACACATATTTAATTCATCAAGTTGGCCTCTAGATTCACATAAGAGAATGCAACATGCCAAATATAGGTCCCCACACATCCAACGGTCAATCCATAACTCAAGGAATGCGACCAAAATTAAATGCACCAGTTGGCCGAGCTGATTTATCCAAACAACCAAGTCAGTCAACAAGAACACTAAGCACCAGTAAGCAACACTGAGACCCTATTGGTAACCAAACATCAAGCACCAGAACCATTGAGTCCCAGTCGGTAACCAGGCATCGAGCACCAGGAAAAATGAGTGACCATCATCCACTGAGCTTCGTTAGTACTTCCAACCGAGAACCTTTACCATGACCACCAAGCTCCATTGGTGAAGCCAAACAAACTTCAACTGAGAACTATCACCAAAGACCAAGAAACTCCAACCTTCTATCGAGATCACTAGCCAAGTAACTAAGCCCCATTAGACAGTTACTGAGACTGCTAGAATCTTCAGGAACCGAGGATGCCCTTGCATCAATATCATTTAGAGGAAGATATTTATAGGCAGTCATTTGTGATTGCTAGGTATGGCAAATAGTTGAAAGAATAGAGTAGAGTAGAAGGTGCGAAGTATTGAGCCATCAGTAAAAGGTCTATGTAACAAAGAAGTGAGTGTATGCTATTCATTGGAACTGATCCAGATAGCAAGTCTAAATCATAGTTCACCAAGATCTAGATATGGTGTGTATCTATTAAATAGAAGGTTACAACCTTCACCCCTTTGAGAAGTGTGCTCCCAGATAGTGTATCCTCACCCCTAATAGGGTTAATTGTAAAAGACTCCTAATAGGGTCCAACCTTTGACTAGGTTACTATACTTAATGCATTGTAAAGATCAACTCCTAACAGGGTTGTAAGATCTTCTAACAAGGATAATTTTACTCTAGTATAGTTCATAGTGGGTGCTAATTCCCACTAGGGTTTTTACCGATTTTGGTTTCCTTGTAACCAAAATTGTGGTGTTGTGTTAAGTGTTCTTATATTTTGTTTATGCTTATTGTTCTCTATAATTAATTGGATAAAGAATTGAATCTTGTAGATAACTAATTCACCCCCCCCTCTCAGTTATCTCTTGGGACTATTACTAACAGTTCCATCATCAATTAGGTTTGGAAAAGATGTTTCAATTTCATGCATTCATTAGTTTTATGTCCCTTATTACGATGGTATTCACAATGGTGAGAATCATTCCACCAATTTGGCTTAACTTCAGGTTCATATGGCGTCAGTTCAGGTAAGGTAATGATTTTGTCAGCCACCAAAGTCCTTAACGCATTTTCCAATGGTTCACCTAAAAAGGTGAATTTTCTCTTTTGATATGTGGAAAAGAAAGGCTTAGGTTTGTTGACATTGGAATTATTAAAGGGATTGCTATGGGCATTGTTGTTGTTGGAATTATTATTATTGAAAGGAGCTTTGTTTGTTTGATTCACATTATATGTCAAATTTTCCCCACTTGATAAATTAAAGGGGGTAGCCTTTAAGTTGTGGGCTTCCACAACTCCATCATTCACAAGATTTTTATTATTGTTCTTTAACCATAGTCTAGGTTTATCATTGTGATTATTTTCTCCTTTATTATTGTTATAATTAGATACATTATGGTTGTTATTAGTGTTGGTATAGGGTTTATTATCTTTGAACAACTTGATTTCTCCCCTTTTAACCAACACATCTTAAATTTTAATCCCATTCTCAATAAGTTTTTCAAAAGTAGGGGGACATTGAAGTTGGAGCCTATAGTTCATCTCCACATTTAAGTTATTCATAAATATTTCCATTTTCTCCTTTTCGGGGATACTTCATGGATATCTTGCAAAAAATGTTCTCCATCTTTGAAGGAACCCTAGGAAAGATTCACCATCTCTTTGTTTAGTGTCACATAGGTTGAGCATGGTAATCTCATGTTTGATGTTGTAAGAATAATGGGTTACAAATTTGGAGTCTAAATCCTCGAATATCTTTATCCCTTGGGGAAGCTTGGAGAACCATTCCATGGCTTGACCTCCTAAAATTCTTGGAAAAAGTCACATTAGGTAAGTTGTATCATGCATAAATTTGATCTTTAGAGTGTAAAAATCTCTAAGGTGGTCTTGTGGGTCTGATTTAGCCATGTATTTTTTGTACTTAGGAAAGACTACATTTATCAGAAAAGGTGCCATAATCAAGCTCTTGTCAAAAGGAAATGGGCACAAGGCCTCGATAGAAAATGGCTTAGGTTTAATTGCCTTTTTCATTAGATTAATCTGTCTTGGAACATTTTCAATTGTTTACTCATTGCACTCATTGGATTTTCATCGTCTTTGTTTTTCTTAAGTTGCTCCACATCGTAATCATGTGGAAGTTTTACCCCTGCTTGGCTAGGTTTAGGAAAAAGTTCTCCCTAGTTCTATCTATCAATTTATCCATGACTTCAAGAAATTCAGTGTCTTGAACAACCCTATTAGCTTTTTCTTCAAGTGTTTCCTTAGGTCCTTGGTTGGAATTATTAATATTGTCATTGTTTCCTCCATGTAGATGATCATTAAATGTGGAGTTTCTATCCATTGGATCAATTCCTTTCTCAAAAAGATTTGGGAGACTATCCCCTTGGTTGTGATTTATGAAAGAACTTTGAGATTAAAATTTGGGGACCTCTCTTGCAATGCAAGTGCCATCTTCTAGTAAAGATATTTTGAGTTTATGTGAGTGTGTAGAAACTGGCATTCAACAAGGTTTGATTTCAAATTGTTTTTCCCCAATTTGGTAATTGTTTGCTTTTATGAAGAGATTTAAAAATATAAGATGAATTTTCAAATGGATATCTCTTACAACTTTTTGTATGTATTTTTCAAACAAAGTGATCACAAATACACTTGTTCTTTTTAACCCTCTACACAAAAAGTGTCTGAATTTATAAGGACGTTATCATGGGTTTTTGCACAAAAAGACACTTCAAGCAACCTACCTAGTTCACAAGTTGGTTCATAAACATGGATCTACAAGGTAGGACTTGCTATTTTAACAAGGTATTTAATCAATATTCTGTTCAAAATGGACATTAAGTTTTCATCCTCCAAAATTAGGAGGCTTCCCACCACTGGTATGTCAGAGTTTTGCATGATCCCGAAGGACTACTCGAGGAAGTTTGAAAGCTTAATATCCTTTTTTCACACACCCCATTAAGGATGCATGCATTTTGTTTTATAGTGGGTTGGATTTTTGTGGCAAAAGAAAATGTATCCCACTTTGGGCTATCCCTCTCACCGGCCTTATTAAGGCAAATCTCGGGAGGTGAGCCCACTATGGATCTAGCATGTTCATATTGAAAGCAATAAAATGGAATGAAGAGATAGGTTTTGGGATTTTGATTCACCAAAAGGTGAAGAGCATATCCCTATATATTTCTCAATTCCCAAACACTTTTAACAAGGTTCAATTACCAAACCCACTAACTAATGAGAATTGAGTATTTCTACTCTCTTCCACAAACAAAGGGTTGTTCAAATTTAGTGCTTGATTTACTTAGCCTTTCTTTTAATCAAGGAATTTGATATTTTTGGCATTTTGATTCACTTAGAAAGTGAAGAGCATAGGCCTAGTATCAAATCCCTTAAACAATAATAGGCTGCTTTAATTACTAGATTTTGAAATTGACAAGGGCACAATTTAAGCAAAAATTGACCAAGTTTTAAGCTTACCTTGTTTTGAAGCTAGCTAAGGCTAGAGACATTTTTGAGAAATTTTTCATTATTTATGCTCACCTAGTGGCAATCGTTCCTTTTATTTCACTTCTCCTCCAACAAACTAGTCAACACAACCAACCAAAATGAAGAAAAATCAAGAATAAACTTGAATTTAAGCCTTATTTATCAAATTTCACAAAAATCAATTAAGGCAAGTAATTCCAATTTAATGAGATGAAATTTGATTTATAATATTCTAAAACTTTTAAGTATTGTTCATATACCTCATCTTCATGTTGAGAATCCTCCAAAATCATCTTGATGTGTGCAATGTTCTCCTCTTTGATCTTTTTAGTCAAAGCTTTCCCCTCACTGTTAAATCTAGTCTTTGGTTTTTTTATATTTTTTTATGACCATTCATCCTACAAACATAGAGAAATTATCTTCCACAAGTTAGATTATGTTAATTTTCAATTTAATTGAATGTGCAACAAAATCTATTAAATGTGCTATTAAAATGATTGAAAGCGTTGTTAAACAAATCAAATGTGTTGTAGAAAATTCTTAAATGCACTGGAATAGAAATCAAATGCACTAATAAACTGACCAATGGTGTTAAAAGAAAGTATTGAATGTGCTGGAGAATAAATTGCACGCGCTGGAGAGTTAGGGTGTACGCGTTGAAAGAAAGAAGATAGAAAATATAAGGATTTAAATGTGCTAAAACTCCATGTAAAGGCACAAAACTTTGCTGTAGAAGCACTATTTCAGGATTTAAAAGTGCTAGAGAATCTGGTGTACGCGCTAGAGAATTTCTCAAATGCACTGAAAAACTTGTAAAACAAAGATTAAAAACAAGATTTGCTAGAAAAATTCAACTTCTCCGAATTTACAAATTTATGAGGCCTAAAGCCCCACGGTGGGCACCATTTTGTGTGCTAAGGAAAGCACCTTCATAGGGTTAGTATTGCAAATAAATGAATAAATCAACTAAATTACCACAAAGAGTAAGCTATTTCAACAAATAAATGATAATTAAGCACTCTATGGATCTCTATTTAGGGATGCTAATGCAAAGCTCTCAGCAAGCTTCCATTAGTGACAGTCCTAAAATGAGAATGAATGATAAAGCAACTAAGAAGTTAAATTCCAAATGAAATTAACCTTAATTAGTCCTAGATTTTCCTTTCTAGCTATAAATTGCAAGAAGTTTGATGCTATTCTCAGATTTATGGATGATTTGTTCTTCAATTATGCCTTGCTTTTATAGATTTTGGCAAGGGTAGAAGGTGTGGTTGATTTGATCATGATTAGGTGAGGGTTAAGTCCATGGTTCCACCTTTGGAGACCATTTAAATATTTGGTCCTCAAAGCTTGGGACCAAAGGACAAAATGAGTAGACAAGATGCATTCTCCAAGTGCGTGATTGAGATTCGATTTAGGCTTGATCCATGTGAGCTCAATCCTTAAATCCTATTGGTTGATCATTTTTCCTCTCATTTGGTGGTTGAGGAAAAATAGGATTTAATCAATTGAATTTAATTAATATCTTTAGCCATGTGTACCCCTTGAATGGGTTGATTTTATTTAAATGAACTATGTAATTAATTAGATTAATTACATGATTGATTGATTTATCATGCTTTATTTGATTTAAATTGAATTTATGACTTTTGATTTTTAATTAAATTTGGATTATGGCTTGATTGCAATTATGCTTTGATAATTGCTTGATTTGATTCAATTACTTTGATTTTTTCCTTGATTGTTCACTTGATTGATCTTGTCCAATTTTAGGTGATTAAAAATACCACCCTTTTTTGTGAATTCTAGTTAAGTCCTTATTGAGCCACCTACGGTAAGAAGGGATCCTCCCATTTTGCTGAGAGGAGAGAAATCTCATTAACATTTCCTAAAGTTAAAATTTTGTAAGTTGTTGTCAAGTGACTTACAAAATTTTTAGCCAACAATTTTTAGTGACTCCACTGGGGAAAAAATTGCATTCAGAAGCCCCATGGTTTTGTTTGAAGTTTAGTGTATTATCCATTGTTGTAAATTTTATTTTCTAGTTTGTTCTAATTCTTCACACTGGAGGGATTTATCTATTATGTCTGGTGTAATAAGGGTGAAGGGGAAAATTATACTACTCCAAGTTGGGCTCAACAAGTTAAGCTTGATCTCCTTGCTACCAAATCACCTCTTTCACAATATATCAACTTTCCACCATGAAAGAAGAAAAATATTGTACTAAGTGAATACTCACCATTCTTTTTGAAACCTCTAATTTCTTCTTTCCCACTTTTTCCAAAAATGGCTGCTCAAGGCCTTTGGGGGACAAATTTTGGTCCTCTAAAAAATCACCCCACCACTGCATCCACTTTCAAAGGGCTCTCTTAAGAACTCACCCAAGTTCTATGGTGACAAAAATTAATAACCTAATGACAACATCGATATGTTTTATATTACATGCGGTGTTCTCAACATGGAGTATCAAGATTTTTCTATGAGGCTCTTCATACAAAATTTACAAGGTATTATCATAGATTGGCTCTACAATCTTTCTTCTAGGTCTATCACTAATTGGAAATCATTAAAGACCAAGTTTGAAGAATGCTTTAAGCCTTCTGAAGATGAGCATGATTTGATTTCTCAAATCACCCAAATCAAGAAAGAGGTGCATGAAGGAATGTGAGAGTTTATTGCTAAATTTTAAAAATTGGTGAGCTAAATTCCAACTATTTTGCAACCCACCATAGATAACCTGAAGTGTTTCTTCATTAATACCCAGTTTCTAGAAATTAACTTCTTTATGAGAAGGGTCATTCCCACAACCTTGGCTAATTCTCAAACTCTTGCAACAAAGATTGAGGATGATCTCATAATGGTAGGAAATATTCACAACAACTGGTCTAAAGGAAATTCCTTCAATGACATTTCAACTTTAGGTAGTACGAACCCTATGGTCCAAAAGTGGGAAAATGAGTTACTTTCTCTTAAAAAACAAATATCTAAGGAGTATTTTTATGCCCCATACATGGAAATTCCACAAAGGACATATCCAAATGCTTCTCACAACTATGCAATAAAGAATTAGGAAAATATTCCCTCTCCTCAGAGAGGTTTGCACTTGAAGCCTCACCACGAAAATTAGCTACATGATACTATGAATTTGATTAAACTAGCTCCTTACCGTATGATTATAAAATAGAGGACATCACTTCCCTATACAATGAAAATGATGAAGTAGCTGGAGACTCTATCATTGGGTATGTACACTATGAAGATACCGATCTTGAGGAAGGTTATGACTACACATACATTGTAATGACACATTCTCAAATATAATTAGCTCATAAAAGATATGAGGATACAAAATCAAAGGATGATGTGCAAACACCTATCATCATTAGGAAAATTAGAACACTACTTCCTACCCTTCCTAAGGATCCAATGAATAATCAAGTAAGTACTCCCCCTCTTATATCTGCAAGTGTACCAAAACCCAGTACGTCAAATGCAAAGCCCCAAGATAAAAGTTTTCTTCTTCTTTGGAAATTTATATTCAAGATTTTGATATCATAGATCATGCTAAAAAGACCAAAATTTAGATGTTTGAGGTGGAATACCTTCAAGCATATCTAGATTAGCTGGAAAGGCTTACTAAGTTTGTCAAACAATCCTAACCCAAACAAGCTCTTATTGCTACCCCATAGCCTAAAAATATACCTAATAACCTAGTGACTGTTTCATCATCCATTCCTGGAAATATAGAGACTTTCTATTTTTCCTTGTTGATAAATGGCTTCAAGCTTAGCAATGGTTTTATTGACTCTACACCTCTGAAAATATCATTTCATCCAAAGTGGTAGATGTGTTGGGCCTTACCTTAACAAAGACCTTTAGAAATTTCTATTCTATGGAGAATAAGAAAGTGCCTCTTAGGGGGAAAATTAAGGATGCACAATTTGCATTTGCATCCTTCCCAGACAAGAAGATTAAAATGATTGTCTTGGTTGCAGATGTTCCTGCCTCTTATGGTATGTTACATGGACATAACTTCTACAAAGATGTAGGAGGAGAGCTCAATATGGATATGTATCAAGAAAAATACCTATCAAAGGTGTCATGTGTGTGTGTGAAAATTGTACCTAGTTGTGGACACAACACTTCAGTAAAACATTAGAGGTTAGCAAAATCAAAATATGCAAATAAATGAAACTAAGCTAACCAAGCAATTTACTACCTTCTAGTAGGTGCGAGTATGGTATTCTCAGATTAGACAGAGATCAGTGACAATGCAAAACCTAAATGAAGGATTTAATGCTAAAAGATGAATGTAGAATGAATGCAGATTAATCTATTTTTTTGGATTTTTGATGCAATAAGATGAAAAAATGTATGAATCTAATCTAGAATTGAATTCAAATGATATGTAGATTATTATAACAATGATATGAATTGATATGAAAAACTATGCAAAACTATGAAAAACTATGAATGATCTCACAAAGTCGCCTATTCGCCAAAGCTTGATTCTTCATATGCAATTTCGCTAGAGTAATTGTGCAAATTCAAGAGATAATTTGTGAAGAGCTTGTTGGAAATATTCAGGAATTAACCGAGTTACTGAGAGGGGAGGGGTGAATCAGTAACTCCAAATTTTCTTCTAATTGTAAATGTATTAACATGTAATTTACTTTAACCTTTGCATACAGAAAGCATGAAACTTAAGAGCATTCACAATAATGACACATAGATTTGGTTACCCAGAAACCTTCCAAAAGAAAGTAAAACTGGGGTGGGGATGAAACCCACAAAGCTTTAATACTGCAGAATAAAGTTGGCCGGTTAAGGCTTACAATTTGATCACTTCTGATGATCTGCCCTGTTAGGAGCAATAAGGATTGCTAAATCCACCTTGTTAAAGGATTTACAAAACATACAATGAAGTATGCACTCGGTAAAGAGATTTTACAAAAGACTGTTAAGTCTACCCGGTTAAAGGATTTAGTACTGATTCACCTGTTAGGATGAAACAGTAGATCTCTTGCTTTGCAACTGGATTGCTGATAGAGATTCGCTGATGTACTGATCACCTTCTGTGATGAATTTGTCTTTGCTGTTCCTTATACTGCTGAAGCCCTTTGTAATTCGCTTATCTCTGCCTTTCTTCCTTTTTCACATATATTCTTCTTTCATACTTCATGACATTTTTACAACATTGTTTATATACAAGTCTTAAACAATTAATTACAATTACAATTACAAAGTCGGCTTGACAAATAAACATAAGTGCTACTAAGTCGGCCCAAGTATGGTTACACGGTTCCTGCAAACTGACTCGGTGACTTTCTGATACTCGGCATCCACTGCATTACTCGGCATCGTCATGCACTCGGTAGAAGTGAAGGCACGGTTCATACTGATCACTCGGTAGATTTTGAACTCGGTAAATACTGGTGACTCGGTAGACATGATGTTACTCGGTTTACACTGTCCTGTTCGGTTCGTACTAACTGCTCAGTTTGCACTGTCTGCTCGGTTTGCACTATCTGCTCGGTTTGCACTGTCTGCTTGGTTTGCACCCAGAATGCAAATAAGTGTTGTCACTAGTGGCAATTCTGCTTAATGCCAACAGAGCTAAGCCTTGATTTTATAGAAATCTAGGGCTTGAGGATGCATTGAGAAAAGCGATAAATCACTCTTGATAAACTCAGGTTGATTTTTGAGTTAACAAGAAATCAGAATTAATTAACTCATAAAATCATGCAAAATCAAGCAAAAACAACTTTTTGACTCAAATAACAAGTTTAGATAAGCTCTCAACTCAAAATAGATGTTGAGTTTCAAAAAGATAACAACTTGAATTGATTTTATGATTTAAAGTTTAACTACTCTTTGAATGTGCATAGATAATTATGAATTAAATAAATAAATAAAGTGATTTATCTTCAACTTAACTAATTTTTGAATTAAAATAACTGATTTGTGGGTTAATCAATTATTTAATCAAACTTTTATTCAAAAACTATATCATTAAATGTTGACAACTTGATTTAATTAATTAAATAAGAATTTAATAAACTTTTGACAGGATTTTTGATTTATTGTCAAAATTAAATAATATAATTTAGGAATAAATATAATTAAATCTAATTAAATAATTAAGTGGAAGAATTAAATCCAATTAATTAAATATTTAGAATATCCAATTAATCAAACTTTAGGATAAATATGATTTATCGCCAAATAATATTTAATTAAAGATAATTAGGATAATTAGGAATATTCAAGGAATATTCCCTAATGTAGAATTAAGATCATCAATTTTTGATAAATTGATGTGTAGATGTGCCTTAGGTTAGGACTTTGATGTCAATTTCGTTCGAATTTTTTATGTAAAAGGTTAATGAACCTATAGCCTATTTTTGGGGTATTACATTTTGCCACTCTTTGAATCACTATGCGAAGCGTAGTGGTTCAAAGATTAGTCTATTTTTTATGTTGAAACTAATTTGAAAGATGAACCAATTCCAAGAAAAAAATTGATTGAAAGATTGGAAAAGTTGATTCAAGTCCTGGTTGACCAAGAATCATGATGATGTCAACTATAGCAACAATGAACCAGTGATTATGAAAAAGTATCAAAATGCCTGATTCTGAACCTTATGATTACGAAGAAGTGAGTGATCTGATTGTCCAAAGGAATTGAAATGGTATCACATCCAAACCCTTCAGCTATGAAGAACCAAGGAAATAACACTAATGAACTGATGGTTACGAAAAGTTTATACAGTTAACAAGATTGATTAGGATACCAGATTGATATGGATCTTGATGAATCTGATATGCCCCAAGCGATGTGCCCCAAGCGACGAGGTCTTTTGATTATTGTCTTGATCACTGAAAGAAAGATTTGATTTACAGTTTTGATTGATGTGCAATACCATGCCCCCTTCGGGATGAAAATCAAAATCTGACAAGAAAAGTCAGTGTTAAATGGTTTAGAAGCATGTTAATTGATTTGAGAAGTGGTTATACACATTTGAGAACGTGTTCTGCATCGTTTGGAGGTCCTGGAGACCAAGTTTGACTAGGTTTGACCATGAGTTGACCATGGTTGACCAAGTTGAAATTTCAATAGTTTGATGTAAGATAATAAGTTAAGTTGAATTTTGGATTTTTGTGATGATTGAAGGTCAATTATGCAAGCAGTCGACTGTCCTGGGTCTAAAAATTTTAAATCATGATTTTGACATAGTAAATGATCTTAGATTTTGATTTTGATCCTAAAAATGGGTTTAGAATGTCGAAATTAGCTAGGGGTTCAATTTTCATGGAAAACGGAGCACTTTGAAAAATTAGGTCAAAACCTATATAAGGCCTAAAAGGGTCATTTTCATTTCATTATTCACTTTTGTCTTTTGTGAAACTTGTGGAGCCCTCTGAGAGAAAAATGGCCGAGAACAAAGTTCTAGTCTCCTCACACCAATTCAAGCATAGTCGGCGATACCATCGACCTCCCCAGTACGGGAACCTGGTAAGTGGACCTCTGTGCCTCTTTGTGAATTCAAATTTGACATGTTTTTAGCATTTTTAGGTCTTTTTCATACGTTTTTAACTTTTTTAATTTTTGTACCATGAAAAGTAGTACGACACTCCACTGGGGCTCGTACGAGTTTTCAATTTCATTTCAATTATCTTCCTGGAACTACTTGAAACTCGTATGAGAGGGACCCATGTGTAGTACGACATTTCATCGAGTCCCTCAATTGTCGTACGAGAGCCTATGCTTTGTCATATACTCATGAATTGTCATATGGCAACCTGTAGAAACTTGTATGAGTTTTGACACCAGTCTGAAAACTTGTATGGAAAACAGAGAGTGTTTTTCACATCCTTAGGTCAAATTTTTTATTTTTTTGATTTCATAGGCTAATTCCTTAGCATTTAATGTACCTTCTGAGATATTAAAATTTGTAATTTATGTACTGGTAGCCTTAACTTTGACCAAGTTACTGATAGGATTCCCTGTTTCTATGCTATATAGGTCATCTACCCTGATGTACATGTCTGGATTTTGCACCTGGCGACCCATAGATTGTGCGTTTCACTTCCCGACCCGATGCGGGTTCACTTAGCCTCATGTGGTTTTGAGTACTTAATACGGTTGCCTAAGATTTAGGTGAACCACAGTTTACTCACTGCTCTGATAGAGAGATTCCACTCTAAGACACAGACCTTTCATATGCCTACTGGAGAGCTCATAGTTACTCCCAAGGATGTTTATCAGATATTGCATATTCCATTCCATGGTTCTCAACCTGATTATGTCAATTCGGGGAACTCTGGCCTTCTTGCCTTTAGGAGAGTATTTGGTGATGACACATAATTGAATCAGTCTATTTCATGGGAGTCATTAGTTCAGAGATATGGGCACACCCATAGACTTGAGTGCATTATAGCAGGTATGATAGGTGGTATCATCATGTCCGACTGTCAGCAGAATGGTCTATTGATGGGCTGGGCCTTGATGGTAGCTTGATTGATGGCTAATCCTTCTGAGTTGGGATGGGGACAATTTATGCTTTCCCACATGTTCTCCAAGATGCACGAGATAATGTATCAAGAGAGAAAATCATTTTCTTCAGGTGTGCTAGTTCTTCAGATTTGGGCATGGGAGCACATTCCCATATGTAGGCCGGTATGTTAGTCATAGAGACAACCGTAGGAGCCCATTATATATGTTTATTCTAGATATGTCACATAGGTCTATATGGGAAAAACTGAGTATTGGAGGTGTGTCCTTGATGACATAACCTATTGTATATGGAGACCTTACTTACAGGTGGAGCCGTGGCCTACTGCGTGTGCTTAGTTTAGTTTCTTTTTCCATAGTAGGGTATTGATTGGTAGGTCCACCACTGTCCTTGAGCATTTCCTGATCACAAGGGTTTGGAGACAGTATGGTCTTATCTAGGATGTACCACAGGAGCATGCCACTTATGCATGATTAGTCCAAGAGATTGGATTGGGATGGACAACACATTTGTCTTACGCTCTTAGTACATAGGAGTATAGTGGATATGTGGCGAGAGAGTGGGATTATAGGCAATAGGTTGTAGTGTTGGAGTTACAGATGCTTTCATTTCTTGGCTGACGGAGCATCCTATATGTCGATTTTATGATTCCACAGAGCTGATTCCTAGTATGGAGGAGGCAGTGGATGTTATAGGTGCACCGATGGGTTGAGGCCATAAGTGCCAAGATGTTTAGATTCCTATGCCACAACCTACACCTCTGAGGCCTAGAGCTATTATTACTCCATAGAGGCCTTCTCGACATATGAGACCACCACACCCTTCTAGTTCTATAGAAGGTAGGCCTGTAGATTCATAGAGGAGATCTTCTAGAGGAGAGCATGGTACCCTTGGTAGTATTGGTAGTGCAGATGAGGTACTGGGTGCTCAAAAGGATGTAGGTGGTGATACTGATGCTGCACAAGTTGATACTGGTTTTGATCTGGGTGCTGAGGTTAGATGCCATAAGGTGCACAAGGCTAGGGCTGCTGATCAACCTACTGAGGATACAAACATGCCTACTACAGATGTAGATCCTATATTGGCTTAGACTCCACAGGAGGTTATTAGATGGCTCAGATTACAGGTTAGGGATTTGAGATTACAGAGCACTAGACTTGAGGTACACCTCAAGGAGTCTGAGAGGTAGCATTTAGAGAAGCAGGTAGAGAACAAACGGTTATAGGTAGAGGTTACTCATTAGACCGCATGGAGTGCCTACTATGTCTCTACATATTGTGTTGTTGTTCCTGTTGGACAAAGAGTACCTACATAATCTTAGTATATGATAGCCTCAGAGGGAGCTAGAGCACCATGAGCTGAGGTAGTACTAGATGCACCACCACCACCCCCACTAGATGTAGAGGATCAGGCAAACAGCTGATCTATCTTGTTATCTGATAGTTTTTGTCATTTTGTTCATACTCATTGTTCTGATCTGATAGCTCTAAGGAGCTCATTCTTTTGTACCTTGTGCCAGTAGTGCACCCCTGACTATTTCAATTATATGATATATATGAGATTGAGTTTTTGGTTATGACTTCATTTGTACTTGTCAATTTGATTTATGATGATATCATGTGATGTAAATGCTAACGGGTAGTATAGAATGTATGTAATATGAAATACAATGATTTTTGTCAAATGTATGGATTTATGAAAATGTAATTGATAGATGGAAAATGTATGACAATGTATGATTTTGATTATGCTATGCAATGATAAATGCACATGTATGTAATGAAATACAATGTAATGGGATGAATATGATATGTAAATGTAGCGATACACATGATATGTTTTGCAGGTATTGATGAAGACAAGTACTTGGTCATTTGTCAAAAAGGATGTCTAACCCAGGATGGTGACTGCTTGCGGTTCTGTGAAGAAACCTTCAGTTGAGATTCAACTCTTGTAAGATGTTTAACACTATTTGAAGAATCGTTTAAGCATTCAAGTTTATTCAACAATTGTGAGATCATGCAATCATGCAAAGTGTAAAAATGACATGCAGAATGAAATGAAAACCTAAGACCTAGGACCTAGACATTGATCATGTGTTAGTCCTTTTCATCATTGAATTTTTATTAGGTAACCGAAGAAATCAATACAACATCCACTAGTTAGGAAACTATGAATATATGAATATTGATTTGTATGCGCAAAAATCAATACAATGCCCACTAGCTATACAACCATGGACATATGAATATTGATTTTGTTTTCGAAATGTCAAATTAGATGTAAGCATCAAGGCACAAATGCCAGGATGACTGGAATATCATGTCCATTTTGATATTATAATTTGTATAAGCATCAAAACATAAACATTGTGATGACCTGAATACGCCTTGCATAACAAACATGCCAAACAGTTTGCAGAATTCATTCTTGTCTCCAATGTGAATTACCCACATTGACCCTTTATCGTTCACATCCTTAGGCAAGATCGTGTTTCACACTATAAGTAAGAATTCACTCAAAAAGATAATAGTTAGATCAAACTTCCTTGAATTTTCTAGGTATCAATGGTCGAGGTACCCATGTCCATCCAACACATGATGGAGGGTCTTACAGATGGAGACCAATTCAATCTAGAATTTCCAAAGTTGTTAGATTTTCACTCAAAGCAGAAAACAAAGAAAAGATTATGCCCCTAGTCATCACTCTCTAAATCCTGTAAAGGACATCATCGAAGAGCTCAAAAGGACACAATATGTAAAAATATCAATGCGAATCAATAAGCATACAAGGAAATAAAAGCAATGAAGCAAAGATTGTTTTCAGTTTGTTTGTGTTGTTGATTGCAAAATCCTTTCTGGTAAGGAGACAGACATACTGACTTAGATGTAGCTTCAAAGGAACTTGACTGGATATAACATGTCTAAGATACTGAGGATTGTAGGATATGACTTTGATTGCCCCCAAGTTTGAACATTGATAGGAGATGGATGCTTTTGCCAATTGGTGTACAGGCCGACTTTATTGAAACAAGGATATATACAAACTAAAGCAGACTAAAAGCTAGGAAAGACCAAGATTGTGCTGATAGGTGGAGCATTTTGAACAAGTGGCACCTGTTTTCTGAGTTTTCACCATCTTGGTAGAGATTCTATTTTTGCTACCAAGGTGCCTGTTTCCAGGTTTTCACCAATGCACTTTTTCTTTTTCTCATTTTTTTGTATTTTTCATTTTTTTCAAATTTTCTTTTTTTGTACTTTTGATATATATATAATTTTTTTGTGATACATCAAGACACCTATTGCTAGGTTTTCACCAAGATGTTCAAATTTTCAAGACTTTTTCTGATTTTTATAAATTTTTTCAAGATATTTTTGAATACTGAATGCTTTAGGTGTAGAATTTATTCAGATGGAGAACATTGATTGCTTCTCGAAGTTGGTCTCCTTCAGTTGTTGAGAGTTGATTGGCTCCAAAGCCAAAAGTAGTAGTGATAACAAAGGGACCCAACCAGTTGGGTTCAAACTTCCCCTTGCACTCTTGATGTGATTGATTTTTAGGATTCTCTCTCAAGACTAGATCGCCAACCTAAAATTCTCTGTGTCTGACTTTCTTGTTGTAACCTCTAGACATTCTCTTTTGATATACGCTGAGATGATCATATGCTTCTTGTCTGAACTCATCTAGTAGTTCAAGTTCTTGGAACCTAGACACTCTATAGTCATCATCAGTTACTAGACCATGCATTCTGATTCTGAGTGATGGGATTTCAACCTCAATAGGTAGTACCACTTCAGACCCATAAACTAAAGCATATGGAGTAGCCCCAATGTGCATCCTGATACTTTTTCTGTAGGCCCAGAGAGATGGATTGATCATGAGATGCTAGTCTCTTCCTATTTTATTAACTTTGCGATGTAATATTTTTAATAGATTCTTGTTTGAAGCTTTTTCTTATCCATTCCCTTGAGGATAGTAGATTGATGACCAATGTTGTGTAATCTTGAATTTAGCACATAAGAAATATAGGTCCTTATTCTTGAATTGGCCACCATTATCTATGACTATTGAATGTGGAATCCCATACCAACATATGATGTAGTTCAGAATGAACATAGAGATTTTCTTGTCGGTTTCTTGAGTCAAAGGAATCGCTTCTACCCATTTTGTAAAGTAATCTGTAGCTGTAATGATATGGGTATGTCCATTAGAAGAATGTGGATAAATAGCTCCAATCAGATCAAACACCCATTATTGAAAAGGCCATTGTGTAGTAAAGGGAATTAGATCTCTCCCTGGTGCATGAATTAAGTTTCCATGTACTTGACACTTTTGACAGTTCTTAGCAAACTTGATTGCATCTTTTTCCATTTTAGGCCAATAGTACCCAACCCTAATAATTTTTTGAGCTAGTGTTAAACCATTGGAATGTGATCCACATATACGCTCGTGGACTTCCTCTAATGCACATTGAGACTCTTCTCATTCTAGACATCTAAGGAGTGTACCATCTAGACCTCATTTGTACAGATCATTACCAATGATGACATACCAGGATGCATTACGGATAAGGTATCATTTCTCATGGTGGTTGAAGGTATTGGGAATGATTTGGTCTTGGAGATAGGAGAAAAGGTTTTTGTATCTAGATTAATCATGATCGAAAATAGTGCAGATCATGCAGGTTTTGGGGGAATCATATGGAGGATAAGATAGTGCTTCCACCAGGAACTCGTAGCGTAGCTCATGTTTAGGCTGCTGTAATAAAGTAGATAGCATTGCCATAGCATCAACAACTTTGTTCTCCAATCTAGGAATTTGCTCAAATGTGATGAATATGAAATATTTCTTAAGGTCATCGACCACTCTCTTGTATGGAAATAGCTTTTCATCTTTCATTTGATACACATCATTGACTTGGTGTATTACAAGTTATGAGTCTCCATGAATGTGTAGCTCTGTTACCCTCTATTCAATTGCTATCTTCATACCATTAAGAAGGGCTTCATATTCTACAATATTGTTTGTGCAAGGACACTTTATCCTGAATGCTTTAGGTATTGACTATCCTTGAGGTGTGATGAACAATATGCCTACTCCAGATCCATTCTGTGTATAGGAGCCTTCAAAGAATAGCTTCCATGCTCTAGAAGAAAGATCCATGATAGAGGAATCAGGGAATCCATTTGCATTGGTGTATCATTAAACAATGGTGCTTTAGCTAGTTGATCTACAATTACTTGTCCTTTGGTAGCTTTTCTTTCAACATATTTAATGTCAAATTCACTCAATAGCATCACCCATTTAGCTAATCTACTTGTGAGGGAAAATTTGCTTAGTAGGTACTTTAGTGGATCAATCTTAGCTACCAAATGTGTGGTATGAGCTAACATGTAGTGTCTCAGTTTCTATGATGCAAAGATCATAGCTAGACAAGCTTTATCAATCATTGAATAATTCTTCTCATATGCTACCAATGTTCTATTGATATAGTATATAGCTCTTTCCTTCTTGTCCTCATCATGTTGTGCTAGCAATGCCCCTAGTGATGTGTCTGTGGTGGAGACATATAAGATAAATGGATTCCCTTGAATAGGAGGCATAAAAATAGGAGGATTTGATAGATATTTCTTGATATGATTAAAGTTATTTTCACATTCTTCATTCCATGCAAAAGTCACACCTTTAATTAATGTTTTTGTGAAAGGTTGTGATATGTCTGCTAGATGAGATATGAAGCATCTAATAGATTGCAATCTCCCTTGTAATGTTCTCATTTGACTGATATTCTTGGGAGGTTGCATCTCCATGATAGCTTTGACCTTTGCTGGATCTACCTCAATTCCTTTCTTTGAAACAATGTAACCTAAGAGCTTTCCAGAAATGATTCCAAAAGCACACTTCTTAGGGTTTAGTTTGAGACTAAACTTCTCCATTCAATCTAGTATTTTTCTCAAATCATTTAGATGTACAGATCTTATCATAGATTTTTCCAAAGTATTGTCAACATAATCTTCCATAGTTCGATGCATCATATCATGAAAAATAGATGTCATGTCTCGTTGATATGTAGCACCTGCATTTTTCAAGCCAAATTGCATGACATTCCAACAGAAGGTACCCCATGCACATGTGAAAGCAGTTTTCTCTTGATCCTATGGAGCAATTTTTATTTGGTTGTATCCAAAAAAACCATCCATTAAAGAATACATCTCAAAGCCTGCAGTCATGTCCACTATCATATCAATATTTGGTAATGGAAAATCATCCTTAGGGCATGCCTTGTTTACATCTCTAAAATTTGTGCATAATCTTATAGATTTGTCTAGTTTTGATACTGGAAAAATGTTAGAGATCCATTCTGCATAATCAATAACTTGGATAAATCTAGCTTTCAATAGTTTTTCTAATTCAGCTTTGACCAAGAGTGCAACATGTGGATGCATCTTTCTCAATTTTTTCTTAACAGGTTTGACTCTTGGAGCTATAGATAAATGGTGCATTATAAGATCAAGATCTAATCCAGGCATATCTGAATATTTCCATGCAAAGTTGATCTTCTTCTCTGTGTGGAATGTAGTAAATGTTTTCTTTTCTTCTTTTGATAACGATTGTGCTACATGGATCAACTGTGGTTCTTCTGCTGTTCCCAAGTTGATAGATTGAGTGGGCTCAATCAGTACTGGAGATCTGTCCTATAAATGAATCACAAGGACATCAAATATCTCATCCTTAGGCACCTTAGAGAGGTTTTCACCTTCGGATACATCTTTTATTTTTACTTTTGTAGGTCCTAAGACTGCCACAAAGTGGTTTTCACCCTCAGAAATCTTTTTATTTTTATTTTTATTCTTATTCTTTTGACTAAGATACTTGATGTCTAACTTTGTCATGCTAATGCTTGGTTCACTGATGGAAGTCATCATAGGCTCCATTGCATTGAGGTAGCAAGCAAGGGCATAGTCACTTGGAAAGGTATAGATACCTTGGCTCAGATTCGTGGAGGTTTGGTCAAGAAGTTCATGATGTTGGATAGTCAAAGTGGGGAAGGATTGATAAATGGTGTTTACAAATATGGATCTATCATCATTGGTCCCAACCTGACTCTCGAGTTCAAAGGTGATATTACAACTTAAAATGTTCAATTTGTAAATAGGCTCAATGTCATGGTGGGAGTCTACTTTAGCCATACGTGGATCAGACTCGCTAAGTTCATCATTTCTCTCTAGACTTATGTTGGGTTTAGGTGCATATTGGTGAATAACATCAATATGTTTTTCTGTGATAAGCTCATCTTCCTCTGGAATGACTCCCCATTCATAGTCATTTGATTTCTCATATATGCCTCTAGGAAATCTGAGAATATGTGTGAAATCAGGGTGGATTCCCCAAGAAGGGTTTCCTTCTAATTCTGATTTGAATTCATACTCATGAGAGTCTGTCTCAGAATCGCTATGCTATTCCAATTGTTCAACTATTTGGATAGTTTCAATTGATTCTTCTTGTTTGATTTCAGTAGTAGGTTCTTGTGTTTCTACTACATTGATATTCTCCTTAGGTTTCTCTTCATCTATAAGGAGGTCTAGTATTTCTTTAGGAAAATGATCATAAGGAATGAGCTCATCAGTGATGTCTGAATCATCACTATCAAATTTTTGTGTTTCTTCCTTTAGTTGAATTACTGCTGATGGTTCAATATGTTCTAAGACATGTGGAGAGTTTCTGCTAAGATAGAAAGGCTTCTTCTGATATCCTAGACTTGTTGTATTCTTGTTTGTTTGGCCATGGTAGTCAAGAGGTGATATAAGACCTTTTCCTTGTAGTCCTAGAGGTCCCTTTCCAGTGTATCCCATTTTAGCAATCAGTTTATCCCCTGGTCCATATGACTTTGAATGAACTTTTGGTGTTATAGAGTCACCTTTTTGGATTGATTGGGATTGAGATTCATCCTTGTATAACCATGCAAGTAGAACTTCTTCTTCTTCAAACTTTTGTTTAGATACTTGCTCTGTGACAAAGCTTCCATTGAATATGACCTAGGACTCTTTAGCATTGGGTTTCACTTTGTCTAAAGGTTGTCCATAAGATTTTGGGGACAACGGGAGAGAGGTGAGGGATAAAATTAATTCCATTGTGTATTCTCCCATACCATTGTCTTTCATTTTTCCCTCTTGTGCAATGTCTTCCATCTTGGATGTAGATGCCATGTCTATCTGCTTAGGGGAATATTCTTTGTTATTAGGAACAAGTTTGTTAGTGCTTTCTTTCAATGCATTGCAAGTTGTAGATATGTCAGCTGGAATCATTACCTCTACTCCTTCATAAGGAAATTTCACACATTAATGGTATGTGGAAGGAATAGCTCACATTTCATGTATCCAGGGTCTGCCTAGAATAATGTTGTAAGCCAAAGGTAGATCAAGAACTTGACATGTGATATCTCTGATAACTAGACCTGTTCAGATAGGTAAGACAATTGTTCCTTTGGAAGATCTTTCTTGTTCATCATATGCCTTGATAGTTATCTTCTTTTTAGGATCAATGGCAGCTTCTGATAATCCCAGTTGTGTGATCAAGATGTAAGAACAAATGTTGAGACCAGCGCCTCCATCTATCAACACATGTTTGACATGATGGTTTTGGATTAAGACTTTAATGTGCAAGGGCTATTTATGTAGGTGACTTAAGGAGTTATCATCTTCCTATGAAAAGGATATGTACTGAGGAGACGTTAAATGACCAACCATAGTCTAGAATCTATCTAAATCAAGGTTGTCAGGAACATTGGATCTGAGTAGAGCTTTGTCCAGGATGGCTCTATGAGCTGGAGATATCCAAAGCAGCTCAAACATTGATATTTTTGCATTGGTATGCTAGATTTGTTGGACAATATTGTATGATGTTGGTCTCATGTCTTTAGAATTTGAGGATTTAGAGGCAGCCCTCTATTTAGAAGAAGATGAAATATTGAAAGGCATCTTAGAGACATTTGATGAATCTGAGATTTGTCCTTGTAGATGTGCCTGAGATTGTGATTGAGTAACTACATTTTTTGATTGATTATCTCTATCTTTTCACACAATGGTGATGACATTGCAATGTTCAGATAAGCAAGGTTCCACCATGTTTATGATAGCATTGTTTCCAGAGTAAGCATAATTGACTTTAACACCCATGTTAGGCTAAGAAGATGAATCTCCTTGACCATGTTTTAGAAATGGTTTTGTGAATGTCATATGATAATTATTTCTCTTATGATTGTCAATTACAATTTCTCCATTATCAATCTTGTCTTGTATGAGATGCTTCAAGCGTATGTAGTTATTGGTTTTATGACCCTTATTTCGATGGAAATCATAGAAATCAGTCTCTTTCCACCAGTTGGGTTTAGGTTCAGGATCAAATGGCTAGATCTTAGGCAATGTGATGATTTTGTTGGCCAACAGAGTTTTCATGGCGGACTCTAAGGATTCTCCAAGAGGAGTAAACTTGCATTTAGGATCTGTAGCCCAAGGCTTGTAGTTAGATGGTTTCTTGTTTGATTCTATTGCTTTTACCTCTAAGGCTTTGATGGCTTCAGTACCAATAGTAAGATTGAAAGAGAGTGCCTTAGATGGGCTATAGACATTGTCAACAATGCCATCTGTGATGATGCCTTTATTCTTGTTCCATTTTTTGTTCTTGTCTTTGGAACTAGATCCAGATTCATACTTCTCTTTTTGGAGTGATACGTCTCCTTTTTTTACAAGGACTTTCTCAATTTTGATTTCATTATCTACCATCTTATCGAAGGATGTGTGGTCTTGCATTTGTAAAGGGTAGTTGATTTCTGGAATAAGGTTGTTGATAAAAATTTCTAGATTCTCTGTTTCTGGAATGGGTCTAGCATATAGAGAAAACTTCTTCTTCCATCGTTTGAGGAAAGTCAGGAATGGTTCTCCTGGGTATTGTTTCAGATTACAAATGTTGATCATGGTGACCAGATGTTTGATGTTGTAGGAGTATTGTTGATAGAATAGCTTGATTAACTCCTCAAAAGTTTTGATAGTTGGAGGCATTTTTGAGAACCAATGAATGGCTTCTCCTCCTAGAGATTGAGGGAAAAGATGCATTAGGTAGGTTGGTTCATGCATGAACTCCATGGATTAAGTACAGAATTCTTTGACATGGTCTTGGGGATTAAAATTTCCATCGTATTTGTCATACTTAGGCATTTCCACTCTCTTCAGGAATGGTGGCATGTACAAGTCTTTATCAAATGGAAAATGACATAGAACCTCCATGGAGAACTCTTTAGGTTCCTTCTCTTTTTTGAGTTTGTTGATCGTGACTTGCATGGCATGCATCTATTTCATCATAGTCATGATAGGAGTTTCTTCCTCTTGAGTAACGATATTATCGACATTAAAGTTTGGAGGAAGTTTAGCTCCTTGTTGAGATAACTCTAGAAAGTATACCTCTTTGTCATCCCTCAAGAAGTGTCTCATCATTCTCTTGAAGTTATCATCATTCTGATATTGGGCAATTTTAGAGGGTGTTGGTTCAACATCTCCACCATGATTAGAGTGATGACCTTGGGAGCCTTGGTTTGATCCATCTTGAGACATAGTGCTATTGTGAGGACTGTTGCGAATTGATTTAGGTGGGGTTGGTTGATGACCTGCGTGAATTGATGTAGGAGGGGTGACGCAACCACCTTTCAAGAAAAGATTTCCAAGAGCATCTTCTCCAAAGAGATTCATGTTGTAGGGTTGATGAAATTTTTGAGCAATCACAAAAGATGCTACTGAAGAGAATTTGGGTTGTTCTCCTTGTTTTCTTTGTGAGGAAGCTCTAGTCTCTACCATTAACTTCAAGTGAAGCAAAAGAGAAAGATTAAGACAACTGGAGAATGACTTGATTCAAAAATATTGAATGACACAACCTTGTCGAGATTAGATTGATTAAAGATAGATTGGACATAAATGAAGGATACTATGCCCTAGAGATATAGGTAGATGCCCAAAAGATGTCAAACATGAGCTTGCAACACTTTAGCCATTTTTTATGAAGATTGAATTGAAGATGATTGACAAGGTTTTGACACAAGATGAAAAAGGTAAGACAATATACAAGCTCCCGTATGACAATTTGAGGGTTCTGATATGACTTTTGGCAAAACTTGTATGACTTTTGGACTCTAGAAAGGAATTTTGCTTCAGATTTTGCAATTTTTTTAGTTTTTTAGAATCAGTTTGTTTGTAAGATTTTCTTTGTCCAGGTTTGCAGATTTGTGTAATAGTTTGGGATTTTTCATTTTCAAAGGACCAAGTAGATAGAAAACACACAGAACAACAAGCAAAGGGAAGAAAGCAATCATCTCAAAACAATGAACAAGGGCAAAAGCAACCTTGCACATGAACAAGCAATAGTGACTTATTATGCTAATCCCTAGGAATGCTACTTGTGTATGTTCTCAAAAGTTTTTCAATAACACACATAGTCCTAGAAAATGAAAATTTTGGCCTCGCTAGGGTTTTTAGTAATGGTCTGACTCTGCAACTTCTGTGATCTCAAGAGGGCAAAATCCAATCCATGTGCACCGGGGTTTTGACATAGTCTGAGAATTTAACCAATCAGGAGCTACTAGGGAGATCTGACAGCCCAACAAGAGACCACACTTGTGGAGATTTCTTCCATAGAGACATTTATATAGCGGTTGTTGCTACCATGAAAAAAATGGCTATTACCGGTTGAGGTTCCATCCACGTGGTTAACCCAATAAAGGGAATGTCCACTATGGTTCCCTCTCTAAAGGTGACTCACAAAAGATACCACATGGGGACTTGGTCCAGATCCAAGGATTTGAGTTTTTGATACTACCTAAAAAGGGAGTAGAGCATAATCCTGTAGCCTTATCACTTTTACCCAAACATGGCAAATAGATCAATCTGACAAGCTAAGACTGAAATCACCTCACCAAGGCTTGTGATGTCAACAACGATGTCTACCGAGCTCTCTAAGAGGGACCAAGAGAGAACATACCAATCAAAGTTGAGGACCAAACCAAGTAGAACATGAGATAATCATAGTAACCTCCCTACCTACAAGGCATCTGTCATCAAGAAGAGCTTCGCATGCAAAACAAGTGAATGAAGCCAACTCTCTCAAGATCATCTGCAAATAGTGTTCATAGGGCCTATTTACTATGTGTAAAATATATGCAAAAAGAAAATCTATATTCATTTTATAGCCCAAAACTAAAGTCTGTGGTATGAAAGCAAGAAAAGTCACACAAGCTTGACACGTGAGAGTTTGTTTTATGTCCCAAAATGAAATGTTATCAGATGCAACAAAATACCTGAGTTCCTCGCAATGTGCTTAGTAGATTTTACCCATTTTGAAATTTTTGTTGTGCTTTTCCAATCAAAATCAGAAAGTACCAATCAGAAACAAAATATCTCAATTGTTAGGGTTAGCTGTTAGTCCAAATCCAAAAATCAAATCTGGAAAACTGCCTGAAAATCTGAAACGATAATTGAATTCTGATGCCAAAACTTGTATGACAATCAATTACCTCCCGTACGACAATCCAGACTTGATACGACAGTAGATCTCTGTGCACATGACAAAGTAGCTTCCAAACAACAATGTGTAACAACTGACATGAGTCTCAAAAACACTGACTGTCGTACGACAGTTAGGGGATCCTAGCATGACTTTCTGGCAAAACTCATATGAAAAATGTATGGACATAAAATAAAGATCACAATTTTGGCCAAAAAATGACAGAAAATTGATAGAAATTGTTAGAAATGAAATGGAAACCCATTTTAGGGCCCCACGGTGGGCGCCAAAAATGTGTGTGTGAAAATTGTACCTAGTTGTGGACACAATACTTCAATAAAACATTAGAGGTTAGCAAAATTGAAATCTGAAAATAAATGAAAATAAGCTAACCAGGTGATTTACTACCTTCTAGTAGGTGTGAGTATGGTATTCTCAGATTAGACCAAGATCAGTGACAATGCAACACCTAAATGAAGGATTTAATGCTAAAAGATGAATGTAGAATGAATGCAGATTAATCTATTTTTTTGGATTTTTAATGCAATAAGATGAAAAACTGTATGAATCTAATCTAGAATTGAAATGAAATGATATGAAGATTATTCTAACAATGATATGAATTGATATGAAAAACTATGCAAAACTATGAAAAACTATGAATGATCTCACAAAGTCGCCTATTCGCCAAAGCTTGATTCTTCGTATGCAATTTTGCAAGAGTAATTGTGCAAATTCGAGAGATAATTTTTGAAGAGACGAGCCTTGATTTTATAGAAATCCAAGGCTTGAGGATGCATTGAGAAAAGTGATAAATCACTCTTGATAAACTCAGGTTGATTTTTGAGTTAACAAGAAATCAGAATTAATTAACTCATAAAATCATGCAAAATCATGCAAAAATAACTTTTTGACTCAAATCAGAAGTTTAGATCAACTCTCAACTCAAAATATATGTTGAGTTTCAAAAAGATAACAACTTGAATTGATTTTATGATTTAAAGTTTAACTGCTCTTTGAATGTGCATAGATAATTATGAATTAATTAAATAAATAAAGTGATTTATCTTCAACTTAACTAATTTTTGAATTAAAATAACTAATTTGTGGGTTAATCAATTATTTAATCAAACTTTTATTAAAAAACTATATCATTAAATGTTGACAACTTGATTTAATTAATTAAATAAGAATTTAATAAACTTTTGACAGGATTTTTGATTTATTGTCAAAATTAAATAATATAATTTAGGAATAAATATAATTAAATCTAATTAAATAATTAAGTGGCAGAATTAAATCAAATTAATTAAATATTCAGAATATTCAATTAATCAAACTTTAGGATAAATATGATTTATCACCAAATAATATTTAATTAAAGATAATTAGGATAATTAGGAATATTTTCCCTGATGCAGAATTAAGATAATCAATTTTTGATAAATTGATGTGCAAATGTGCCTTAGGTTAGGACTTTGATGTCGATTTTGTTTGAATTGTTGATGTAAGAGGTTAATGAACCTATATCCCATTTTTTGGGTATTACATCATGCACAATTTGCTTCCAAAAAGAGAGACCAAGTACATGGTTGTGAAATATGATGATCCTCATGCACAAATTTTCTTTGAGTTAGTAGGCACGAGGGAATTACTATCTTCACATTGATGAAATTTTAGAGTTTTTAAAGAATTGACCATCCAATGCATCAACGTCATCATGTCTTTTTAACATTGATAGGTTTGTGGATGCAAGTGAGGATCAAGCATCATATGTTGTTTCCATTACATATTCTACCATGGTTGAAAACTCCATGCTTCCTACCATGGTTGAAGATGTTGAAGTCCCTTCCCAAGTGTCTAGAGTTTCAAATATCAGTAGCTCTAATGACGTAAGGATATTAGAGTTTGATGGTAGTTGTGAATCAACTAGTTCTGGTGCTAGAATCTTTCTTATTTCCTCTTAAGGGGAGATGTTCCCATATTGTTTCAAATTATAGTTCAGCAACACCAATAATACTGTTGAATATGAAGTTTTTTTGCTAGGTGTTGAAGCTACACACAAAAGAGGGATTATAAATTTGCATGCTCAATATGATATTGAGCTAGTAGTATGTCAATTACATGATCAGTATCAAACATGGAATGAGGGACTCAAGCACTATATGAATCTACTTTGGGACTATATTGATCTATTTGATGCTTTTGATATTTCTATGGTTCCAAGGGAGTTTAATGACAAGGCTGAATCTCTCATGACTTCATCAACACTCTTAATTCCTCACAAGAGTTTTGAGCAAGAGAAGTACTCCATTGAGCTTGTGTATTGTCCAAGTGTGTTTGAAAATTTAGATCATTGACAGGTTTTTCATGATGATTTCCAAATCATCAATTTCCTTGAGACAAATGAAAACTTTTATGAATTATATTTTGAGGGTAGAAATACGTCCCCTCGAGAGATCATTTCAGAGAAGGATCCTAATATGAGTGAGGAATTAATTCAATTCAAGGGTAATAAAATTCCTCAAGGCTTGGTTTCATTGGAGTGACTATTTGATAAACATGATCACTATGTCAAGCATCATCAACAGTTTGGATCTAATTCAACCATAGAGGTTGAGAAGTATAACCTTGGTTTAGATGTTGATCCAAAGTTTGTGAACATTGGTTAATTTTGTACACCAGAAGAGAGGGATAAATGTTTTCATCTCTTATGTAAATACATGGATGTATTGGCTTATTATTATGATGACTTGAAGTCATTCTAGCCAAAGAAGACACACCACGTATTCCCCTCAAATTAGGTGTCCCTCCATTCAAGTAGAAGTAGCGAAAATATAATCCAAATATTTATGAAACCTTTTTGTCTAAAATATAGAAGATACTAGATGGAAAGTGTACCACCCTAAAATTTAGCACCCATAATTAGAGTCTCTAGGACCTTTTAGACCCCATTTTGGTGATTTCGAGATCTAAATGACCATTTTTCTTGATCCCAACAACTTGGAATTTCTCGCTTTGCTTTCTATCACACTCCCCTAAGTC
Source organism: Chamaecyparis obtusa (assembly GCA_027943335.1). Classification (NCBI taxonomy): domain Eukaryota; kingdom Viridiplantae; phylum Streptophyta; class Pinopsida; order Cupressales; family Cupressaceae; genus Chamaecyparis; species Chamaecyparis obtusa. The sequence goes on from BSBK01000884.1 coordinate 371,588, forward strand.
CTGATAAATTTTGAGGCAAAAAAAACTGGACTAGGTCGGCTAGGATGACTTAGTCCTAGACTAGGTCAGCCAAGTTGACCTAGTCCTAGGTTTTTGTGCTCAAAATTTCTCCAAGACCTGATGGCATGGTTTTCTTTTAGTTTCTAGATATGTGGTCGGGAAGGAGTTAACTTGAATCTTGAAATGATTATAAATGGGTAATCTCTCCTCTTATTTTGACATCACAATTCATATGCAGACATCTTATCCATATGAAAGAAATCAATTGATCAAGAGCAAGGAAATCAAGTTCTCAAGAAATTCAAGTTGTGTAATTGAAGCGGTGGATTCATGACTTGAAGGAAAGAAACCAATCTAGGATTTCCAAGTCTCCATTTCTTCAAGATCCATTCAAGTGAATGAAATCTTCTCTCATTGATAAAAATTTATCTCCCATGATGGCCCTGTAGATGAATTCAAAAGAAAGAAAGAAGATCCATCCATTCACTCTTCTTCTCTCTACTTCTCCATTGAGGTTATCAAGCATACATTCATTCAAGATCTAGGATTGGAAAGTGTAGACCTATGTATTTTTGAAGGCATCCTTGAATCTACAATACAAGCATATATAGAAGAATCTTCATGAATTTGACTGATTTATACATCCATTCATAAAGGTTTTCATGCAAGGTGAATCTAACATTTATCTTGTTTACATTACTTTATTTTATGCAATTTCAGTTTTATTTCAAGGTTGATTCCTAAATAGGGGTTTGACCAAGGAAAACCCTTTCCACAACCCCCCTTTTTTTCTCTTTGTGCACGAATAGTTTCAGGAGTTGTGGAGATGGATTTGGGAGTCTCAGAACCTATTACAGACTTGGTGAAATTTCATCAGTTTTGGACCTGAAAGGACTAGGTCAATTTTCACAACTTGGATAAGGTCAATTTGATGACCTTGTCCTCCATGTTTTGGCTAAAATATACATAGTGGATAGTTACAAACACTAGATTTTGACATCATGACAACAGTCAAATTCATATTTGAAAGTCATTTTTCATCTTCTTTCTTCAATGTATGTTCATTTCTCCTATCTTCCTCTTGCACTAACTTTTATAGATCAAATTTTATATCATACATCATCTTTTGTCATTTCCTTTTGTTTGGTAAAATATATGGATAGGGTTTAGAACAATGGGGGTTTGCACATGAAAGAGACCCTAAACCAATATTTAACACATACATGAAATTCTAATGATAAGGAATATAAATATGGAAATGCTTCCAAAAAATAATGAAATTAGATAAAATGAAATACATACATCATAACATAGCAGATCTAGAAATACCATTTTCTGTTGCCTATATCATGTTTTTGGAAATTCTGCAACTGAATCTGGAATAGAAACAGAGAGACGAAGAAAACCTAGAAATATTTTTCTTTTCTAAACTAGGTCGACCTTAACCTGAATACGAGGGTGTAATTATGCCTCTTTATGTTGATCTTGACCTGCTCTACTTTGATGAAAATTCTATTTGCGAATCCTAAAAGTTTTCCGAAAAGGGTATCGAAATCTGCTCTGCAACTCCTAAAACATTGACTGTAGATATCTAAAAATGGTGTTTTGGGGTGGCTATATAGGCTTTGGCCTTAGTTAAACCCCCATTTTGGTGATTTCAAACTCCATAAATAGCCAGATGTAATAGAATATGTGTGTTTTTCTCGTAGGAAGAGCTTTGAATGTGCAATGCCAAGATCTAATCCTCTAGATTGAAACCCTAGCATGAATTGAAATGAGAGAGAAATGCATAGATTTGAATACAATAAATAAATCATACCAAGCCCCCAAGGCTAAAGTACTCCTACCAAACTCACAATTCATAGTTTCTACCCCATGATTGTATCTTTAGAATGCTTGAATGTTGAAAATGGTAGATCAAGGAAGAAGGAATCTTTCTTGCTCCAAATGAATGTCCACAAAATTCTTTCTTGCATCAAGGCATCATCATATCTTGTTCTCCTATATCATCCTCTTGCAATCTTGTATCATCATCTCATCATTATGTCATCTCCTCATAACTTTTTGAAATGAAGGCAAAAGAGAGTGCTTATATAGAGATTTCAAGGCAAGTCTCCTAGGAAAATGTAAGGGCCCCTAATTCAAATTTCACCTCAAATTATGGTCCAATCAAAATAGCCAACTAAGGAGGAAATATATTAAATGAATTTTGAATAAAAACCCTTCCGTATTTAGATCTAGAGGCCCATTTTTAATTTAGGGCCCTACTATGATCCAAATTTGAAAGTGGGAAGTAAAACCCAACAAAGGTCAAGGTCGACGTCGACCCAAACTTGAGGTTTTAGGCCAGTCAACTTAGAGTTTTAGTAAAGTTTTTACGTCGGCCAGAGACTTAGAATGATGGGAAAATAAAATAGAATGTTGGAAAAGGGCACAAAGGCCTAGAAGAAATGTGACAAAGGCTAGGAGGACTAGTACATAGGTCCTACTTATAAAATAGAGCCATGAAGAAGGAAATCAAGGAGAATCCTCAGGATCCTAACCCTAATTTCACCTAGAAACAAAGAATCAAGTGCAGATGCATCCTAAATGCAAATCTATCATGAAAATGTACTAAATGAGGGTGCTAAACCTACCAAGATGGAAGTGCTTCCATTTTAATATGATACATTTATCCCCCACTTTAGCTTAGATATGACACTAGACATGAATATGCAAGCTAAAGTAAGAAAACATCATAATAAATAAAAAGGATATAACCAAGTCCTCAATGTAGAGATCCTCCAAAAAACTGTTAGTACCTACAACCTGCATCACACAAGGTTAATGAAAATCCATAAATCACCTAAGACTTACTAAAATGAAATTGAGAAGTGCATAGAGCCTCTTATGCCCCCCTATTTCAACTTTCTATTTCTGAAGGGTGAAACAAGGTGATAAGGATAGCCCTATATACTGGATACACAATTTGTTGAAAAAGGCCTTTTAATAAACCAATTAGAAGGATTACTACCCTTCCTAAACTAATTCAAGGAGTTAGGTATCTGAATCATGATTCTAACATTGTAGATGACATTGAAAAAGGAGCTACATAACTCAAGTTATGATGAAAAGAGTGAATGTCTATCTAAAAGAATATGAAGGGAAATTCGAATTTAACATAAATAAACCCTAAAAAAAACCCCTTATTTTTTTATCTATAAATAAGGGAAGAGAGAACATACCTACTCATTCTTACCATTTGTAGAGTTTAGGAGAGAAAGAAGGATGTCGAGCAGAGAGGAACTTTGAGTGACATGAATGGAGCTCCTAAGACAGTGCTTGGCCATAGGAAAGCTGCTTCCCGAGGTAAGTTTTCTATTATCGATATCTTTAATCTCAAATTCCTATTTTTGTAGGCAAGGTGGACCCTAACCCTTAAAGGTTGACCCTGACCTAGTTATGTCAACCTTGACCCTTTAAGGTCAACATAAACTGGGAAGGTCCACACCTTTCCTAGAGTGAGGTCAACCTTGACCCAGGAAGGTCGACCTCGACCTAACAGAGTTTGACCTGGACCTAGTCAAGTTGGATATACAGTTTTTTTGGTTCTAAAATTCTGATATGATGTCAGTTTGTGCTTACAAGACCTGGTTCATCTCCGAGAGCACCCCTTTGGAGGGCCACTACTGATCATTAGAGACAAACTATCCAAGCTAAATGGGGATGAGATACAACTATTGAGAGATGTAGGACTATACTATGTAACAGTCCTACCATAGATGAGATTCCACCGAGCCATGATATCAGCTCTTATAGAGAGGTGGGATGAGGATACATGTTCCTTTCATCTTACCCCAGGAGAGGTCATAGTGATACTAGAGGATGTGTATAGGATCCCATGACTTCTAGTTCAAGGCGAACCTATCAAACTAAGAGTACAATGGGGTCCTAAGGATATTTACGTAGATGTAGAGTATTGCCTAGGATGGGTTCCACAGATGTGAACCTGAGCAGACCATATCACCCTATCAGCCATACTGGTAGGTCTGAAACCCTTGGTATAGAGGGTTATTATGTGTATACTTTCTTTGGTTGTAGTACCCAACACAAAGGGTAAAATATTTTTAGCACTTTTTATCCATCTCATACGTAGGATGGAGAGTGATAGGAACACCTTCGCATGGGGCCACAACATGCTAGCCCATCTATACCATGAGTTATGTCAGTTGGTAAGATATCATCGAGAGAGTCTCATGGTATGCACACTATTACAGATTTGGTTGTTCGAGCATTTTACATGTACATGACCACAAGGTGTTCTTGTGATGGTAGATGCGGGCACATTGAGAGCCTTTTCTTATCCACTGGGAGATGTCTGGTAGCATGGAGATATCCTCTATTGGAGGGTACGTCTAGACTATGTACCAAACATAGATGTGATATGGAGACCATACTATCACATGACAGAGTGGCCAAATACACAACATCAGATGAGACACTCACAGTAGCACAAGCTGCTAGAGGCTCATCCTAGTCACATAGTAATGTCGTACTACTATGACAGAGTGATGAGATAGTTTGGTATTATACAAGGGGTCCCTAGAGTAGTACCTTGGTACACACATCTGATGAGATACTATCAGAGACCTGATGCTATATGCCGGCCATCAAAGGAGGAGGAGGATCATAGAGATGAGGAGAATCCCATCTTTGTGGGAGATCCCATGGAGGAGGAGAGAATAGAGGAAAAAGTAGATAAGATGCCCCCAGCTGATAGTACCTGTTTGGATGTGCATGTTGTTCATGCATCACCACTAAGATCATGATGACCTCCATGTGCCCATATAGAGACACCACCTCTGAGACCTAGAAATAGAGAGAGTAGTCACTCCATTCCCCCACCATCCAGACCCTTCAGTGATACCTAGGAGGGAGATCCAGGTATAAAACATGTATTTGATTTTTAACTTAATTTGTGAAGAAAAAGGACTAAAAGATAAATATATTTTAATTATGTATCTAGTGAAGATGAGTGGAGGAGCTTTGTATTTGAGGTCCTGAAGGATACATGCCTATCCTACCGACTACCAGCCAGCCAGTGAGAGTTCCCCATTGTTCATAGAGATCCCGACAGGCATGTCGATATCTTTGCTTGTGTCCAGCGAGAGCTGAGGTTATGTAGAGAAAGAGAGGAGAGGTTGATGGCTGACCTGCGGAGATCATAGGAGCGTGTATATGATCTTAGCATATCTAGGAGCTACTCATGGACTACCGTACAAAGACCTTCATCTTCTCATCATAGATCAGAGAGATCTAGGAGCCATCAACCACCAGAGCATAGGGATAGAGAGAGTGATAGATAGGGCATTGTGCCACATATGTATCAAACTCAAAAGAATTTATAAATGAAAAACTCTCTTTGCTAGTTATTTATGTGATTGATTACTATATTTCACCAATAACATAAAAGTTAACATAAATAAATAACATGTATAAATGTATTCAAATGTAATTTTCTAAAATCACATAAACTATAAAGCAAACATAGTTGTTTTATAAGGAATACATAAATACACAAGGAAAGAAAGATGTACTAGGGATAATAACATTTGAGATGCATAATATTGATAGGGTCCTTAAAAGGCACACCATCCATATCAATAATTTTGTAAGCACCTAAACCAAAGTCCTCAATTACAACAAAAGGTCCAAGACAATTAGTGTTAAACTTTCCTTATTCACCAGGTAAAGCATTCACATTTCTTTGGTTCTCATATAATACTAAATCACCCACTAAAAATGATCATTCAATTACCTTATGATTATACTGCTTCTAAAGTGATTTTAATAAGCCTTTATATGTTCCAAAGCATTTATTTGTTGTTCATCCAACATTTCTAATTCTTGTAATCGTTGTTCTCGAAATGTATCTTTGTCAATTATCCCATGAAATGAAACACGTAAAGAAGGTATTTCCAATTTCAAAGTCATAATAGCATCAGTATCGTAGACAAGATTATAAGGAGAAGTACCTGTGGCAGTATGAAACTATTCCTATAAGCCCATAAAGCATAGGTAAGTTGGGTATGCCAATCTTTTGCATGCTTATTAACTGTTTTCCTCAGAATTTGTTCAATGACTTCATTTGATGCTTCAACTTGACCATTAGATTGAGGATAATAAGGAGTCAAAAATATATGTTGAGTTTGATATTTCTCCAAGAATTTTGCAACTTCTTTATTCTTAAAAGAGGTACCATTATCTGAAACTATTGTCGAAGGAATACCAAATTGTGTTATAATATTGTTAAGAATGAAATCACAAATAACATCCGCAGTAGTTGAATGGTGAGGGACAACTTCCACCCACTTTTTAAAGTAATTTGTAGCTATTAGGATGTACGTATGTCTTTGAGAAGAAGCTGGTGAGATTTTTCCAATAAGATCAAAACCCCAAATACTAAAAGGCCATGGAGAAACTTGATTACGAAGCTCACAAGAAGGAGCATGAATCAAATTACTATGCTGCTGACATTGAGGACATTTCTTAACAAACATGACATAATCTTGTTCCATTTTTTTCCAATAATATCCCATTCTAAGAAGTTTATTGACTAAAGATTTTCCACCAAAATGTCCCCCACAAGAACCAAAATGAGCTTCTGCCAAAGCTACTGGAATTTCAGGTCTACCAAGACATCTTAATAGAAAACCATCATAAGAGTGTTTGTAAAATGTATCTCCTAAAATGATATAACATGCTACAAGCTTCCTAATATGATTACGCATGTTCCTTGTTGTTGATTCAGGAAAAGTACCATCTTTCAAAAAATGAAAGATATGAGAATACCAATCATCCAAATGCAAATTGAAACAATCAGAGGTAACCTTATTGGAAATTGCAGGGTTTTTAAGAGTATCTATAGTAAATTTAAAGTTATCAACATTATTCTCAAGATAAACCAAAGAAGATGCACTTTCCATGGCGTTCGCATATCGATTATCTTTCCTAGGTAAAGTTTGAATCCTATAAGAAGAGCATTGTGAAAGAACATCAAGAGCCAAATCTCTATATTGTGTCATTTTATCATTCTTAGTTTAATAACCTCCTTTAAAATGTTCCACAATCAATTGTGAATCTCCATAAAATTCCAATTTTTTAATGTTAAGGGATGAAGCTACTCGTAAGCCAACTATAAGAGCTTCATACTCCGCAATATTATTAGTACAAGGAAAAGTCAACTTATATGATAGAGATTACAAGAGATAGATTGACGCTCTGCAACTTGATGTACTTGGCCCCCAAATTTTTCACCTAAACCCTCACACGTGTGTGTGTGAATTTTGTACCTAGCTGTAGACACAACACTTCATTAAAATATTAGAGGTTAGCAAAAACTAAAATCGTGCAATGAAATGGAAACTAAACTAACCAGGCGATTTACTGCCTTCTAGTAGGTGTGAGTATGATACTCTTAGATCATACTGAGACCAGTGACAATGCAACACCTAAATGAAGGATTTGAATGAAAAGAATAAAAACTATATGAATGCAGATTTAATCTATATTTTTGTATTTTCTATGCAATAAGATGAAGGAAACTGATATGAATCTATTCTATATGAAAATTGATATGATATGCAATTAATCTAAGAATTGATATGCTAAATGATATGAATGCTCAAAAATAATGAGAATCTCATAACAACTCTGATTCACAAAGATAGATTCTTCGATCACCAATTCGCCAGCATGAGGATGCAATTTCGTGGATCCTTTTAGAAGAGCTGAAGCCTTGATTTTATAGAAATCCAGGGCTTGGAGGATGCAATAGAAAAGTCATAAATTACTCTTGATAAACTCAGGTTGATTTTTGAGTTATCAGGAAATCAGAGATAATTAACTCACAAAATCATGCAAAAGCATGCAAGAACAACTTTTTAACTCAAATCAAAAGTTTAGATCAGCTTTGAACTCAAAATAGAGTGTTGAGTTTTCAAAAGTTAACAACTTGCATTGATTTCCTGATTTTGAGTTTAATTGCTCTTTGAATGTGCATAATTAATTATGAATTAATTAAATAAATAAAGTGATTTATTCTCAACTTAATTGATTTTTGAATTAAAATAATTGATTTATGGGTTAATCAATTATTAAATCAAACTTTTATTCAAAAACTATATTATTAAATTTGACAACTAACTTTAATTAATTAAATAGGAATTTAATCAATTAGTCATAAGATTTTAGATTTATTGTCAAAATTAAATAATACAATTTAGGAATAATTTAATTAAATAATTAAGTGGCAGTATTAAATTTGATTAATTAAATATTCAGAATATTCAATTAATCAAACTTTAGGATAAATAAGATTTATCACCAAATAATCATTAAATTAAAGATAATTAGGATAAATAGGAATATTGCTAGGAATATTCCCCGATGCAGAATTTAGGATAAAATCAATTAGGATTCAATAATGTGCAGATGTGCCTTAGGTTAGGACTTTAATGTCAATTTCATTCGATTTGAAGATGTAGGAGGTTAATGAAGCTATAGCCCATTTTTGGGGTATTACATTTTGCCCCTCTTTGAATCACTATGCAAAACGTAGTGGTTCAAAGAATAGTCTATGTTTGATAAAGATGTATGAAACTGATTTGAAAGATTAAAAATTAACCGATTTTGAGATAGAAATCAATTGAAAGATTGGAAAAAGAGATACTGACCCAAGTCCAGAATGACCAGGAATCAAGATGATGCTAACTATATCAACAATGAATCGGTGATTATGAAAAAGTGTCAAAACGCCTGATTTTGAACCTTATGATTGCGAAGAAGTGAGTGACCGATTCCAGACCTCAATGTCCTTGTATGAATCATATTGGTATCACATCTTGAACCCATTAGTTACGAAGAACCAAGGAAATAACACCAATGAACCAATGGTTACGAAAAGCAGATACAGTTTACAAGATAGATTTAGGATACTAGATTGCAATAGATTTGCCCCAAGAGATGATAGATTTGCCCCAAGCGATGAGGACTTTAGATGAATCAACAAGTAGATGTGGTTGTTGTCTTAATTACTGAGGAAAGATTGTTTGACAGAATTGAGTTACAAACTTTGAATGATGTGCAATACCATGCCCCCTTCGGGATGAAAATTGAAATCTGACAAGAAAAGTCAGCATTTATAGTTTAGAAGCATGTTAATTGATTTGAGAATTGGTTATAAACGTTCGAGAATGCATTCTGCATTGTTTAGAGGTCCTGGAGACCAAGTTTGACTAGGTTTGACCATGAGTTGACCATGGTTGACCAATTTGAAATTTTGATAGTTTGATGTAAGATAATCAGTTAAGTTGAATACTAGATTTTTGTGATGATTGAAGGTTGATTGTGCAAGTAGTTGACAATATAAATGATCTCAGATTTTGATTTTGATCCCGAAAAAGGATTCTACTTGCTATTTCATTGGATGGACCTTCGTGTAAGATTAAGCTCTTGTAGTATGTTTAGCATTTTTTTTTTAAGAATCGTTTAAGTGTTCAAGCAATTTGTTGGATCATGCAAAGTGCAAAATGAAATACAGAATAAAATGCAAACCTAGGACCTAGGACCTAGTCACTGATCATGTGTCGATTTGTTATCATTATTGAACTTCTTAGGTAACTAGATAAATCAATACAATGCCCACTAGTTAGGAAACTATAGACATATGAATATTGATTTGTATGCGCAAGAATCAATACAACACCCACTCGTTAGATAAATGAATATTGATTTTATTTCAGAATGTCAGAGTAGATATAAGCACCAAAGAACAAGCACTAGAATGACCTGAATATCATGTCCATTTTGATATAGCAATTTGTATAAGCATCAAAATATAAATTTCATGATGACCTGAATATGCCTTGTGTAACAAACACATCAAGCAGTCAAGAGATCATTCTAAATCCGATGTGAATTACCCGTAGTGACCCTTTATCGTTCACATCCTTAGGCAAGATCATGTTTCACAGTAGGAGAAAGAACTCACTCAAAAAGACAATAGTTAGATCAAACTTCTTTGAATTTTTTCAGTATCAATGGTCAAGGTACTCATGGCCATCCAATACAAGATAGAGGCTCTTACAAATAGACACCATTTCCATCTAGAATTTCCAAAGTTGTTAGATTTTCACATACAAGCAGAAAACAAAGAAAAGATTATACCCCCAGTCATCACTCTCTAAATCTTGTAAAGGACATCATCGAAGAGCTCAAAGGACACAATATGCAAAAATATCAATGTGAATTAGTAAGCATACAAGGAGATAAAAGCATGTAAAAAGCATAGATTGTTTTCAGTTTGATGTTTGATTGCATTGTTGTAGATGCAAAATCCTTTCTAGAGACGAGACTGACTAACTGACTCAAATGAAGCTTCAAAGGACTCCGACTGGATATGATACATCTAAGATACATTGGAGACCATAGGATATGACATTGATTTCCCCCAAGTGTTAGGCATTGATAGGATATAGATGCTTTTGCTGATTGGTGTACAGACCGACTTATTGAAAATAGGAATGCGGGAACAAACCAAGAGATATGTACAAACTAAAGAAAGACTGAAAGTTGGGAAAGACCAAGATTGTGATGATAGATGGAGCATTTTGAAACAAGTGGCACCCGTTTGTCGAGTTTTCACCATCTTGGTAGAGATTCTATTTTTGCTACCAAGGTGCCTATTTCCAGGTTTTCACCAAGGCACTTTTTTTTTCTCATTTTTTTTGCTATTTTTCTTTTTCCCTTTTTTTTGTACTTTTGATATTTTTTGATTTTTTTGTGAATCATCAAGGCACCCATTGCTAGGTTTTCACCAAGATGTTCATTTTTCAGGACTTTTTCTAATTTTAAAGATTTTTTCAGGACATTTTACCATAGACTAAATGCCTTAGGAGTAGAATTTCTTCAGATGGAGAACGTTGATTGGTTCTCAGAGATGTTCTCCTTCAGTCATTGAAAGTTGATAGGCTCTAGAGCCAAAAGTAGTAGTGATAACAAAGGGACCCATCCAGTTGCATTCAAACTTCCCCTTGTGCTCTCTATGTGATTGATTTTTAGGATTCTCTCTCAAGACTAGATCGCCAACCTGAAATTCTCTGTGTTTGACTTTCTTGTTGTAGCCTCTAGACATTCTCTTCTGATATATTCTGATATGATCATACGCTACTTGTCTACGCTCATCTAGTAGTTCAAGTTCTTGCAACCTAGACACTCTGTAGTCATTATCAGTTACTAGACCATGCATTCTGATTCTTAGTGATGGGATTTCAACCTCAATAGGTAGTACCGCTTCAGACCCATAAATTAAAGAGAATGGTGTAGCCCTAGTGGGTGTTATGATACTTGTTTTGTAGGCCCAAAGAGTTGGATTGATCATGAGATGCCAGTCTCTTCCTATTTTATTAACTATACGGTGCAATATTTTCAATAGATTCTTGTTAGAAGCCTTTTCTTGTCCATTCCCTTGAGGATAGTAGATAGATGACCAATGTTGTGTAATCTTGAATTTGGCACATAAATCATCCAAGTCTTTGTTCTTAAATTGTCCACCATTATCTGTGACTATAGAATGTGGAATATGATACCGACATATGATGTAGTTCAAGATGAACATAGATATTTATTTTTTAGTTGCTTGTGTTAAAGGGACTGCTTCTACCCATTTCATGAAATAATCTGTAGCTATAATAATGTGGGTATTCCCATTAGAAAAATGAGAATTTATGGATCCTATAAGATCAAATGCCCATTGATGAAAAGGCCATTGTGTAGTGAAGGGAATCAGATCTCTCCCTGAAGCATGAATTAAGTTTCCATGCACTTGACACTTTTGATAGTTCTTAGCAAACTTGATAGCTTCTTTTTCCATTGCAAACTCCCAAGAAAGATCATATCGTGTAGTCCCAATGTCTAGCAAGGTGGAGAACAAGAGGGATTGGCAAGCTAGTGGAAGAGATGGAAGACAAGAGAATGAAAGAGAATGAAGGGAAGAAATTCTCAAGGGAAAACTCCTCAAGGGTACCCAAGCTAGGGAAAAATTGTCATGTAAAGCACATTTGGACAAGCAATGAAAGGCCAGCATAGGATAAGTTACAAAAGCGTAATGCCAAAGAAGGAAAGGATGCAGTCCAAAGGAGTAGACATGTCAAGAGGTTTCAAAGTATCGTGTTCTACTCTTTTTTTTATTAGATCAAGACCAAAGGGGAAAAGGATAGCGAAAAGCTAGAATGAATGGAGGAAAATAAATATGAAGGCTAAACAAGAAGGGAATGAAAGCAAGATTGTCATAAAATAGCTCACAAGATAGCCAAATGTGCGTATATAGATCAACATTGTCAAGATCAAAGAGAGAAGATGGAATGGATGAAATATGTATAAGAACTACACATGATGCCTAATTGCCAGGTTTTCATCACGATACTTATCCAAGGTGCCACAAGGGAGTGGTTTTCACCATAGGATGAATTTATTTCTCTTTACTTTTGCTACCAAGGCACCTGCTTCCAGGTTTTCACCAAGGCACATTTTTAATTTTTTTTCATTTCTTTTTTTTTTTATAATTTTTTTTTTAAAAAAATTTAAATTTATTTTTTTTGGAAGAAGGCAAGCTTTTTAGATAATGCTCCTTGAAAGGATAAACCATGATATGCCAAGGATTCAAAATTATATGCTCAAAGATGCTGATAGGGAAAGGGAGATGGAAGAGAAAAATGGAGGATAAAGTTTTATGTAAACCAAGTGAGGTTGGAAGATAGGAGGAATAGGCAAATGAGGAAAAAGGATAGAAGGTAGAAGGATAATGAATGGAAGGATTGTGAAAGGGTAGATGGAAAGGAAGGAAAGATCAACATCAACACACACCTTGAAGGGTGGTGAGAGGATGGAAGAAATGTGAATGAAGGAATACGTGAAGGAATATGGTGAATGGATAGCGGAGGTTGCAGTTTAGGCACATAGAATGGAAGAATGTTTTTGGAAGAAGATGAAGTGGAAGTTTTTGGAAGCTTGAATGTAAACTTCACTTATTTCTCAACATCAAAATTTTTCAAGAGAGATTTTGGAATCCATATAGCCATAGACTTTTCATTTCTTTTTGATGATTTAGAGAGAATATCTTCAATGATGAATTTTGGAACCCATACTTGTCTTGTAGTTTTTTTCTTAGATATCTCTTTTGACTTTATGCCTCCATGTCGATTAGAGAAGACATGGTGATATTTTTTTGATGAATTCTTGTATTGCTTCTTTTTCTCGTATTGAACATTCAAGTTATTTCCAAAAGACTTGGGACTTGTGGAAGAAGAAGGAGGATATGACTGGTTTAGATGGGTGGGTGGATGAAAAGGAATCAAGGGTATGCATCTATGTTTATCTTGAGGAAAGATGGGAGATGGAGGGATGTAAGGACCCAAGATGGATGGTGAATTAGGAGAGTTAGGAGGGGAAAGTGAAGGGACATAAGGACCCAAGATGGAAGGCAGATGTGAAGCCCTTAGTAGTGGTGGAAGAGGTCCAAGGATGGAAGTGGAAGATGCAAAAGGATAATCAACAAGTTCATCAACATTTATATGACAAACAAGGACATCAACATCTTTAGAGTGAGCATTAGAATTTTCAATAGAATCGTGGACATCTTGAATATGAGCACATTCTTTGATAGGATTGTTCAAAGCTTACAAAGACTTAGGAAGAGTAGAAAGTGGAAACAAACATGGAGTGGTAGAATAAGAAGATGGAAGACTTTGATCTTGACAAGGATCTTTGGATAGCACAAGCATATAATTTTTTTCTTGATTTTCAATAGGCTTAACATTGGAAGTAACAACACCATTTTTACCAACCTTAATGGAAGTATCATCTTTGGAAATTGGAAGTGTAGTAAGGTTATTTTGATTGTCAATAAGCTCAATAGTGTAAGTAGTAGCGTGATCTTTCTTAGGAGAAGACTTAAGACATGGTGGTATGAATTAGAAAGGGTGTACGGGATCAAAAGAACCATGGAACAGATAAGAGACATCATGAAAATGATTGGATGACATGGAGGTTTCTTGATCTTGATCTTTCTTTATGTTCTTTTCTTCATCATTTTTGGAGTCCTCTTGACATGGAGCCACTTCTAAGGACAAGGAAGCATGTTGGGATCTTATGGAAGACTTTGGAAGATATGGTGAAGGACTAGCTGGAGTAGGCATTATAGTGTATAAAGCCTTAGGCTCTTTAGGTTTAGCATTATTGAAAGTATTTGCAGCCCAGTGAAGGTTAGCTTGAGTTTCTTTAAGAGGTAGCCCTTGAGGATAACTATAGGAAACCGCATGAAAAGAATTAGGATTTTTGTCAGATGAAAGATTTGTGAAAGATTTGAAAGACTTGGAAGCTTTAAGAAATGTATGGGTATTGGAGGAAGTAGGGGATGGAAGGGAACTATCACAAGACAAAAGTTCAGCATTAACATGATCTTTCTTGAGAGTATAATCTTTATTTTCAGCATGAGAGTTCTTAGAGGAGAGATCCTTATAGTATTGATGTTTATAATCAGTGCAGAAAGCTTTCTCTTCTTCAAGTGAAATAGATGGATCATCTAGGTATTGCGCAAAGAAATCATCAAAGTCTCTTTCAAAATCAGAATCATATGGATCACCATCACAATCTTTCCAATGTGATGTCCCATTTCCAGTAAGCATGAGCACATGATGAGGAGGACTCTTAGGAACAAAGGTGTCATAGGTATCATTATATTGTTCGTCATCATAGTCATCATAGTCTTCAAAGATGGGCATGTCACTCTCCGTGGAAGAGGTATCATAAGGGTTATCACGTTGCTCAACATGGTATGTCTTAAGATGAGGAGTAAGACTCTTGGAAGAAGTAGAAGAGGAACGAGATCGTGGAGAAGAGGAAGGTGAAGACCTAGCAGAGGAAGAAGACGTGGATGATGAGGAATGATGAGAAGACTTAGAATATAAAAGATGTTTGAAAGAAGAAGTTGTGACATGACCATACATATGATCCTAGCAAAGGCGTCTGATTCAATCAATTTTTCTTTTATTTTCATCATAAATTTATCGCTCATGGGTTTTTTGGAATAATACTCTTCGAATTGAGCAATGAGTTCGAGATCATCCATTTTCAAGAGAGGTTCCATAACAAGATAGCTAAAATTCATGGTTCTGGAAGAGGAGGAATCAACCATGGAAGTGATAGAAGACATGAATAGAAGAAAGAAGACTAGATAATAAGAGGAAAAGAATCAACAAGACGTGAAGAGTTTAGGAAGAAGAGAAAGGATGGAAATGGGGGACTAGGAAGACATGGAAGATGTGGAAGAAAGAAGACCAAGAGTCATTTTGTGCAACATGATACCATTTATGTTCATTTGGATGTTGAGCAACATGTCATAGCACCTAGGATCTAACCCAGACTGACCAAGGATGACTAGAAATGACAAGAATCAGTTCGCTATTTTGACAGAATTTGGGAATAGGCTATAAAAATTAGATTTTTGACAAATTTGACCAATCTTTGACAAATTTGACTTTGGCTTTGATACGAGTTTTGAAATTTTAGGATGAATTTTGATACCAGAAAGGATTTTTGCTTCAGATTTACAATTTTTTAGTTTTTCAATATGAAATTGTTTGCAAATTTTGAAGATCCGTGTAATAGTTTGTTTCAAGTAACCAAGAAGATATCAAGCACACAAAACAACAAGCAAGGGAAGCAAGCAATCGTTTGAAAATAAAGAACAAGGGCAAAAGAAACCTTGCACATGAATAAGCAATAGTGACTTATTGTGCTAATCCCTAGAAATACTACTTGTGTATGTTTCAAAAAGTTTTTCAATAACGCACATATTCCTAGAAAATTAAAAGTTTGGCTTCACTAGGGTTTGTAGTAATGGTTTGACTCTGTAACTTTTGTGATCTCAAGAGGGAAAACTCCAATCCAAGCACACCAGGGTTTTGATGTAGTCTGAGAATTTAATCAATCAGGAGCTGCTAGGGAGATCTGATAGCCCAATAAGAGACCCTTGTGAAGATTTCCTCCACAAGGACATTTATATAGCAGTTGTTGCTACCGCAACAAAAATGGCTATTACCACTTGAGGTTTCTTCCATGTGGTTGACCCAATTAAGGGAATGTCCACTATGGTTAACTCTCTCTAAAGGTGACTCACAAAAGATACTACAGGGGGACTAGATCAAATTCAAGGATCTGAGTTTCTGGTACTATCCAAAAAGGAAGTAGAGCATAATCCCCTAACCTATTCACTTCACCAAGATAAAGCAGATAGATTAATTTGACATGCTAAGACCAAAATTATCTCACAAAGATATATGATGTCAACTACTTATGATCTATCAACCTCTCCGGAGAGAGAATGTATCAATCAAAAGTTGAAGATGCACAAATCTAGTAGAACGCAAGACAATCTCAGTAACCGCCCTACCTACAAGGGGATCTATCATCAAGAAGAGCTTTGCATGCATGAACAAGTGAAAGAATCCCATTCTCTCAAGATCATCCGCAAATAGTGTTCATAGGGCCTAATTACTATGTGTAACAGATATGCAAAAAACAAATCTATGTTCGTTTTAGAGCCCAAAACTGAAGTGTGAATTATGAAAGTTGTAAAGGAACTAAAGCTTGACACAAGAGAGTTTGTTTTATGTCCCAAAATGAAGTTTTATTAGATGTAATAGAATACATGAGTTCCTCGCAATGCACTCAGTAGATTTTACCTATTTTAGCAATTTTTGAGCATTTATCTTCTATCTTTTGTACCCACAGGACATACCTGCACCTGCAAACCACTATTATGAAAAACTTACCTATTCTTGTACATGAAACCCACTTCTATAAAAATCCATTAAAAAAATAAATGCAACTTGTCAACCCCACGTGGTAGAAAATCAGGTTAGTCAAAGATAATATGTCATTTGATAATCGAAAAACCTGTTGTCATAAAAAATTAGATTCTGACCAGTCTGTACTAAATCAATAATAACTTTTGAAAATCAAAATGAAATTAATCCAAACCAATGGTAAATAAAATCTAAGTCAAATACCTTTCCAGAAATATAAATTTTGGATCTGTATCATGTCATATGTGCATGTACCAATAAAAACATCAGTCAGATTTCATAAAATCAGGTTCAGACTAGTCTTCACTAAAATGATCATAAATTTTGAAAATTAAAATTAAATTAATCCAAAATCATGGAAAATTAAATCTAACTCAAATAAATTTCCAGAAATATAAATTTTGGATCTGTATCATGTCATATGTGCATGTACCAATAAAAACATCAGTCAGATTTCATAAAATCAGGTTCAGACCAATCTTCACTAAAACGATCATAACTTTTGAAAATCAAAACAAAATTAATCCAAACCAATAGAAAATGAAAGATAAATCAAATAAATTTATAGAAAAATAAATTTTGGATCTGTATCATGTCATATGTGCATGTACCAATAAAAACATCAGTCAGATTTCATAAAATCAGGTTCAGACTAGTCTTCACTAAAATGATCATAACTTTTGCAAATCAAAATGAAATTAATCCAAACCAATATAAAATGAAATCTAACTCAAATAAATTTCTAGAAATATAAATTTAAGATCTTTATCATGTCATATGTGCATGTACCAATAAAAACATCAATCAAATTTCTGAAAAAATAGCCCAAAAATTTATCACAAAACTCACAAAAATTAACCTTGTGGTCGTGGGTTTGAGAAAAATGATAGAAATTTGATAGAATAGAATGGAAACCCATTTCAAGGCCCCACGGTGGGTGCCAGAAATGTGTGTGTGAATTTTGTACCTAGTTGTAGACACAACACTTCAGTAAAATATTAGAGGTTAGCAAAAATTGAAATTGTGCAATGAAATGAAAACTAAACTAACTAGGTGATTTACTGCCTTCTAGTAGGTTTGAGTATGATACTCTTAGATCAGACCGAGACCAGTGACAATGCAACACCTAAAAAAAGGATTTGAATGAAAAGAATAAAAACTATATGAATGCAAATTTAATCTATATTTTTGTATTTTCTATGTAATAAGATGAAGGAAACTGATATGAATCTATTCTATATGAAAACTGATATGATATGCAATTAATCTAAGAATTGATATGCTAAATGATATGAATGCTCAAAAACAATGAAAATCTCACAACAACTCTGATTTGCAAACATAGATTCTTCGATCACCAATTCACGAGTGTGAGGATGCAATTTTGTGGATCCTTTTAGAAGAGCTGAAGCCTTGATTTTATAGAAATCCAAGGCCTGGAGGATGCAATAGAAAAGCCATAAATCACTCTTGATAAACTCATGTTGATTTTTGAGTTATTAGGAAATCAGAGATAATTAAATCACAAAATCATGCAAAAGCATGCAAGAACAACTTTTTAACTCAAATTAGAAGTTTAGATCAGCTTTGAACTCAAAATAGAGTGTTGAGTTTTCAAAAGTTAACAACTTGCATTGATTTCCTGATTTTGAGTTTAACTGCTCTTTGAATGTGCACAATTAATTATGAATTAATTAAATAAATAAAGTGATTTATTCTCAACTTAATTGATTTTTGAATTAAAACAATTGATTTATGGGTTAATCAATTATTAAATCAAACTTTTATTCAAAAACTATATTATTAAATTTGACAACTGACTTTAATTAATTAAATAGGAATTGAATCAATTAGTCATAATATTTTAGATTTATTGTCAAAATTAAATAATACAATTTAGGAATAATTTAATTAAATAATTAAGTGACATTATTAAATCTAATTAATTAAATATTTAGAATATTCAATTAATCAAACTTTAGGATAAATAAGATTTATCATCAAATAATCATTAAATTAAAGATAATTAGGATAAATAGGAATATTGCTAGGAATATTCCCTGACCCAGAATTTAGGATAAAATCAATTAGGATTCAATAATGTGCAGATGTGCCTTAGGTTAGGACTTTAATGTTGATTTCATTTGATTTGAAGATGTAGGAGGTTAATGAACCTATAGCCCATTTTTGGGGTATTACAACACGCTCCTCGATAGGGAAGACATTAATGGATTCAACATCACCAAGAGCCATTACTGCAGGCTCTTCAGCCAAGAGATTTAATCTTGCGGAGAAAGATAGGTCTCTCATTTCATTTGATGCCCTCGCTACAAACCCTGAAGTCATTCCTCAACCGCCTCGAGTGATTTTTGTTGACGCTATAGGAGAGGAAGCTCAAAAGAATGGAGAAGAAGGGTCGTTCGTTCCCAAGCCAAGGTCCTTCAAGAAGGCCATCCAAAATGAATGAGCCCTCTTGGAAGAAGCAGCCTTCATCACGAACACCTCCCAAGGGTTTCCAGCCATCGAAGGAAATGGAGGTAAGGATCCTGTTCCACCAAAGTTAATTGTTAAGTCAAACTCACAGATGAATGTTGTTATTGATCAAGAGAGAGCCAAGCTTAGAGATTGTGTGATATTTTTTACTACAGTTGATAGTTCTAAGATACCTTCTAGGAACTTTCTTAATGAATGGTTTCATAAAATGTGGGGGCAGAAATTAGGTTTTCATTTCTCTTACTATCATATGCTTCAAAAGGGTCTATTTTTTTTTTTTTTATGTGACTCCAAAGCCCATAAATCTATTGTAGAAAAGTAGTTTTGGAGAGTTGGCCCCTGTGAATTTAGGGCAATTCCCTAGCCCCTCAAAGCCTCTCAGGATGAAGTTCTTACTCTCTCTAGTCCTAGGTGGATTATTATTGGTAACCTTCCTCAATATTTACTAACGCTCATTCTGCTTGCGCTTGCGCCGATAGGAAAAGTTCTTAGAATAGACCAGTCAAATACTCTCATCCTGAACACAAACATTCATGTCCTCATCTCTATTAAACCTGGAGTCGACCTCCCTGAGACCCTAAAATTTGATATCGAACCTGTACCTATTTGTTTCCCAATAATCTTTTTGGGTGGAATAGGTGGCTGCTTCATTTGTAGAAAAGAAGGCCACAAGAAGAATGAATGCCTTATCATTCTGAAGAGAAATGCACTAAAAAAAATTTAAATTAACCCCCCTCCTAAACATAATAATAAGGTAGGCCTTGAGAATCCTTCCTCTTCATCCAAATCTAGTTCTACTCCTGGGCGTCCCCCTACTGTCCAGATCTCCCCCCCTCCAGTTGGAACTAGGATTTTGCCGCTCTCTCTGCTACCCTAGACAACCTCAAAGGTAAATTTGACTCTATCCTAGATAACCCTAAATCTAATCTAGACTTTTCTAAGCCCCTTGATATTGTTTCTAGTGATGGAACACTTGATTTTGGCCTTAATGGAATGAAACTGAAGCAGACTCATAGAACTAAAAATGCCCAACAATTGGTTGTTGATAAAATTTGGGGTAGAGCCTTGAAGAATAAAAATGTGCTCCAATCCAATTGGAAAACATATAATCTTCCTCATGCTCAGAGGCCTCTAAGCAATCCCTCTCCCCCCTTTTCTCCCCCTTCAGGTAGGTTGGATAGGTCTATTTCTTCTCCTACTCACCCCTCGTCTGTAGACTTACCCATTTCCCCCTCTCTAGGTGGTGGAGAGGGAGGGAATTCTCCCCTTCTGGCCCAAGAAGATAGACTGAACTCATTTCTAGTTGTTGTTATTCCAGCCCCCCCTCCCCTTCCACCACCACTTGATAAATGGAAGTTTTTGTCTACTGAGAAGAGGAGTGAGGAGGACCTCACCCTACCTGTAGGGGGAACAAAGTTGGGAGAGGGTGTGAGGCATGTGATTGAGCTTGAGGAAGGAGAGATTTCCTCCCCAGATTGTGCCAATGTGAAAGGATGTCTAGCTGAGACATTTTTGTTTATTGCTGATCCATCCAAAGATTGTAAAGGAGAGGAGCAATGTTTAAAGGTAGGCTCTTCTTCTTTGGGCCTAGTCAAGAAAAAGAAAAGAGGAAGGCCAACTTTAATCAGTGGGAACCCCAAGCCGTCCAAAGCCCCTAGGGTTGGCATGCCTAAATGCTTTGAAGGATTTAGGAAGCCCATAGATACTGATTGATAAGTACTCTCTATGTTGCTAAATTGTGCTTCATGGAATGTTAGAGGGCTGGAAGCCCCTGATAGGGAATATGTTGTCAAGAGACTCCTTAATTCTCATAGAGAGTTAGACTTTTTGCTTATTCAAGAGGTTAAAGTAGTAGGGTTTGAGCTGGATATCACTCTTAAATGCATATGGAGAGATGCAACTGTAGTCTCAACTAAACACTCAACAGGTAAGGGTGGAACCTCTATCCTGATTAGCCCTTCTTGGAAGAATTTGGTTCTTTTGTGGGGCATATCTCCCTGTAATAGAGCAGTTTGGGTTAAGTTGAAGGTCAAGGATTTTGAATTTGGAATATGTTTTGTTTATGCCCCAAATGATCACAGTAGCAAGATTGAGTTATGGAATTGGCTTGCTAATCTAGATCCCATCCCTTGGATAGTGGCAGGAGACTTCAACATGGTGGAGAGGGCCCAAGATAAAGTGGGTGGTCTCAGATTTGAATGGAAAGGCAATGAGCCCCTCTTCTAGTGTAGAATGATCAATAAACTTAACCTATTTGACCCTCTAGCAGGGAAAAAGAATGACTCAAAAGGTATTTGGTACACATGGTCTAATTTTCAAAGAGGAGAGAGGAGAATTTATTCTAGATTGGATAGAATCTACCTTAATAAACTATGGTTTAGTTTTCAACCCTACCCTGACAATAATTGTGTGAAAGTTATACCATTCACCCTCTCTAACCACCACCCCATCTTCTCTTCCATTCAATTAATTGGGAATCAAACTTCTGATCCCTCTCCTAAGAAAGGCTTTACCCTTAACACTTCCATTTTAAGGGATGAGGATGTCCAGGTAGTGGTCAAGATCATTTCCTAGTACAATGAGAAGATTGCACAACATGATTTTGATATTGATAGATGGATTCAGACTACTAAATCCTGGCAGGGGTTGCTAAAAAATGTGGGTATAAAAAAAGCCAAAGACTCTAGAATGCTAGAGTATAGACTGGTGGAGTCTCTACAAGTAGCAGAAGCTCAAATTCAAGACAATCCTTCCTCTGAAGAGCACCTAGAAAATGTAATTTCTTGCAGAGACTCTCTCAGAAGAATTCAATTGGTTAAATCTAGGGGAGATAGAATCAGAGCCAGGATCAAGTGGATTAATATGGGAGATAGAGGCTCCAAATTCTTTTTTCAAACTCTTAAGAAGAAAGAAGAAAGAGATAAGATAGTGAGTATTGGGGTTTAGGACTCTATGGTATCTTCTCAATAGGAGATCCTCAGGGCCTTCTCTTCCTTCTACCAGGAACTCTTTACCTCTGTAGATTCTTAACCCTCCATGGAAGAGGCCAGAAATAAGATTAAGACCCTCATCCCTAAGAAGGTAAGTGATGAGGAGGCTAAGTTTTTGGATAAGGTTTTATCAGATGAGGAAATCAGAGTAGCCATCAATAGAATGGCTAATGATAAGGCTCCGGGACTAGATGGGTTACCGATTAAATTTTACAAATCCAACATAAAATGGATTGTACCTTAACTCCTGCATGTCTATATGTAAGCTATCAAAATAGGTACACTGGGTCCCAAGTTAAATGCCCGCCCCATTAAACTCATTCCTAAAGAGGGTGATAGGCTACTAATAAAAAATTGGAGACCCATTACCTTATTAAATGTTGTCTACAAGATCTTAGCCAAGGTTCTTGCTATAAGAATTGAGAAACTCCTACCTGCAATGATTAATAGCACTCAAACAGGGTTTTTCAAAGGGAGATATATACTTGAAAATCTTATCACCTATTGGGAGGCTATGAACTAGGCTAAAAGTATAGGTCAAAACTATGCTATGCTTCTTATTGATTATGAGAAGGCTTATGATAGGATCGAGTGGAGGTTCATTATGATGATGCTGGAAGCTCTTGGTTTTCCCCCCTGCTTTTGTAGTATGGTTTCAACACTCCTATATGGTGCGATGGCTGTAGTTGAGATCAATGGTGTCAAGTCATAATTCTTCAGTCTCTCTAGGTCTATTAGATAGGGTTGCCCTCTGGCCCCCTCCCTATTTTTTAATGTAGCATACTCTTTGCACTATCTCCTAAGGGATAACTCCCTCTCCCCTAAAGTGAAAGGTGTCCTTATCCCCAATAATTAGGAGGTCTCCAATGTACAATTTGATGATGACACCTCCATCCTCCTCCTTGAAGAGGCTAATATGAGATTCTTGATGAACAAACTTGACATTTTTTGCCAAGCTTCTGGCAGTAAGATCTCTGTAGCCAAGTTTGTTATGCTGGGTTGGGATCCAAATCCGCCTGAATGGTGGGGTAATTTTGAATTTTCTTGGGGTGGTCAAAATCATATAGTCAGATATTTGGGCATCCCCTTCTCTATCTCTCCTAATCTCAATCAGATGTGGGAATGGATCTTTGAAAGAATCAATAGAAAATTATCTAAATGGGATAGTAACCTTCTATCCTTCCCTGGTAGATTTTAAGTGTGCCAGGAGGTCCTCTCCTCCTATCCTATCTACTTGTCCTCCATGTGGCTCTTTAATCAACTGTAGTTTAGCTCTATCCAAAAAGTTGTCAGAGAATTTTTATGGTCGGATGGCAGAGGAAATAAAAGATATCATGCAGTCTCTTGGGAATGGTGTTCAAGGGGAAAAGCTTGGGGAGGGCTTGGCCTAAAAGACCTTAGATCTCAAGGCATCACCTTGGCTATCAAGTGAATAACTAAGGTAGGGGAGGGGGAAGAGCCATGGAAAGTTATGATTAGAAACAATTTACTAATGGCTCACTGTAGCAGACCAAAAGCATGGCAGAACCTTTGTTTTTCTGACTCTCTCACTATCGATGCCAATATTGTTGTTCATGGGTCTAATGTATTCAAGAGTATTTGGAAGGCTTGGAAATATGTCAAGGGGTTCTTGATCAACAAGGGGCCTATGGAGGACAATGGGATTATTTGAAGTTTCAAATCTATTTGGTGGAATTTGAGCCATGGAGATAGGAAACTTGCTCTTCTACAAGGCTTCTCAGCAAAGAAATGGGTAGGGCTTGGTATTTCTACGTTTGGTGATATTCTACAGTAGGGTAAACTCATAACTTGGGAGTGGATGGAAGGCCATTTCAATCTACCCCAATCCCATTGGAGAACTTATTCTATCCTCAAATAAGCCCTTAACTCCCTAGGTCCCATTAAAAGCTGTTGCGCTGAGTCCTGCTGCAATTTTCAACTACGCTGGTCTGATGGTACCCCTCTCCACCTTGGCAAATCCAGATACTTTTACCAGTTGCTAACCAATAAAGGTGAAATTTTCTCTCATGTTTACCATAAGTGGGGACTGAATCTTTAGGACTTGGAATGGATGAAATGCTTCAATATGATATGGGCCAAACCTGTTGAACCAAAGATCTCTTGTTTTCTATGGAAATTATTTCTGCACAAGATGCCATTTAAGAAACCAAGGGGTGAACCTAATATCTATTTTGTTTGTAGACAACCTGAATCTGTCATTCATGTTTTCTTTGAATGTACGTTTGTTTCTGAAGTCTGGAATATCTTTGGACTGTCATACAAAACCCATTTTAATGCACTGAATGTTGTATCTGGTACTATCAACTACAACAAATTTTGTAACTCTTTCTAGTCTTTGCTTTCCTCTATTGTTTTATGGTTCATCTGGAAGGCTCAGAATAATGATGTACGTGTAGGTAAGAATAGGAACCTTATTGAGTCTCGCAAGAGACTCATATATTCTGATATTTCCATGCAGGTCACGGTGATCTTGAAGGTGAAAGAGAGCAAGTTCCTGCAGGTGCTAAGAGATGGGAGGGATACCATGGAGAAATCAGAAATAGCATATGGATACACTACAATGAAAGAAAAGGATGAATTCAAGTACACCCTTAGGGATTTTATCCAGCAGCTGAAACATGATCAACTTCATAGAGATATGAGGAACACAGGGGATAAAGACTACAGAGTCCTGGGATACAACTTTGTCTCCCCAGACACTAATGATGAAGAGGAAGAGGAGGGAGATAGCCCCTCTTGATCTAGCAGTTGTTCTTTCTTTTTGCATATCTACTCTATTTAATATATAAATGTAAATCGAATGTTTTACTCAATAGTACTGAGAAATTTTTTAACACCTTACATACTTTGATTCGTTAATTTTTGTACTAAACAATTTATAAATTATATGCAATAGAAAAAAAAATTTATATGATGGAGGGATCAACTTTTTCATAGGAGGGATCAAGATAATGCCAACACTAGAACCTATCTTACATCTAGATCCGTCAAAATATAACTCCCAAAATTCATCCTATTTAATATCTAGAATGTTTTCATCAGGGAATTCTATTGAAGTAAAGTATGTATCAGAATGGACAAGGAGATTTAGCCAAATAATCTGTTAAAGCTTGTCCTTTAATTGAATTTTGACAAATGAAATTAAGATCAAATTTCGTAAGTAACATCACCCACTTTGCAAGACGGCCATAAAGATCAGTTTTTGAGAAAAGATGTTTCAAAGGATTAAATTTAACAATCACATTGACTTCAACATTTAATAGATAATGCCCAAGTTTCTAAAAAAAATAAAGTAAAGCTAATTACTATCTTTCCAAATATGTATATCTTGTTTCATAATCGAGTAAAGTCCAACTAATGTAGTACACAAGTCTTTCCTTACTTTCACTATCATGCTAAGCCAACAACGCACTCACCACATTCAGAGTGGCTGAAGTATGTAGATAAAAGGGTTTATCAAATTGAGGAGGTTGCAAAATAGGAGGATTGGTGAGCTAATCCTTAAATTTCTCAAAGGATTGTTTACATTCTTCATTCCAAGAGAAAGTGGTATCCTTTCTAAGCAAGGAAGTAAAAGGAACAGTTCTATCAGCTAAGTTGGAAACAAAGTGATGAATAGCTTGAATTTTTTCCTTGTAAACTTTGTAATTGAGAAATGTTCTTAGGAGGAGGCATATTAATAATAGCATCAATCTTTTCAGTATCTACCTCTATGCCTTTCTTAGAGATTATAAACCCTAATAATTTACTAGAATCAAATCCAAAAGCACATTTCTTAGGATTCAATCTCATATTGTAACTTCTAATCCTTTCAAATATCTGTCATAAAATACTAACATGACCTCCTCTTTGTATAGATTTTGCCAAGATATAATCCACATAATCCTCAAGAATCTTATGAATGTAATCATGAAAAATCAAAGTCATAGCTTGTTGATAAGTTTCTCCTACATTTTTTAATCCAAAAGGCATCATGACCCAACAAAATGTTACCCAAGGTGTTATAAATGCGGTCTTCAATTGATCTTCAGGAGGAATAAAAATTTGATTATAGCCCGAAAAACCATCCATAAAAGATAATAAAGCATGACCCATTGTTGAATCCACAATCATATCAATATTAGGTAATGGGAAATCATCTTTTAAGGATGCTTTATTTAAATCTCTAAAGTCAGTACACATTCTTATCTTATTTTCTCCTTTTGAAATAGGCACAATATTTGAAATCCAATATGAGTAATCAATAGAGTAGATGAATCCAGCATCCAATAATCTTTCAATTTTAGCCTTAACTAATAAGGCAATTCCTGGATTCATCTTTTGGATTTTCTTCTTCATAGGTTTAACATTTGGTTTGAGAACAATATTGTGAGTAACAATCTTAGAATCTATACCCAACATATCCAAATATGTCCAAGCAAAAATATCCTTAAATTAAGGTAAAATAGAAACCAACTGATCACGTTCATCTTGATTCAAACATTTCCCAAATTTTATCATCTTCTCAGAGTCATTTGCATCCATTTGAACCTCAACAGTCTCAGTTATTAGCAAATTACTTTATATCAGAGAATCCATTGGTAAAGGAGAAATATTGTGTTCATCATGTTCTCCAAAATAAGCTTCTGTATTTAGACAATAGGACTTCCATCTTTTATGATGAAACATATGTAGATCCTCATAAGCTCCTAAAAAATCCGCTAAGGCTTCATCTTCAGGAAAAACATCCAAGATAGGTTTTTGATCCATGTCAAGGAGGAGCGAGTTAACCAACTTCAAATGTCCACCACATATATGATTAACATTGAGAGTAAAAGCTAATGGTTGTTTGTAAGGATTAAACCCCAATCCATATGTATAATAATAATTTTTTTTGTCCAAAGGTACTTGTATACCTTGTTCATATTTACCACATCCTTTCCCATTAAATCCTAATTTCTTGAGAAGATGATAACCAAAACCATATCTATCTGCCATATCAGATTGAGTCCAAGGAGCCGCATATGTCACAGTGTCATGGAAATCATGTTTTATTATTTCAATTGTTTCTTCAATTGAGGTAGCAACAAAGTTACTTTTTAATTCCGCAGAAAGCGGGGAATGAGTAAAAACTTATTTTTCAAACCCACTTTGTTGTTTCATGAATTCCAAATCAGAAACTTTATATTCTCCAATAAAAGAAGGATTAAAGTCCAATGTTCCCCAATCATCCCCAGTCAAAGAAGAAGATGTAGCTATAGTTTGTTTAATCTTAGCTAGCCTTTCAGGCTCCTTACTTGGTTGAAAGAGGTTCAGAAACTTTAGCATATTCTGCATTTAAGAAAGGATTTGATGCATCATCTGCATGTAGTGTATACATCAAATTATTATAAATGAACCTAACCTTGCAATGAAGAGTATAAGGAACTACATGCATAGTATGTAACCAAGGTCTACCTAAAATAAGATTATAATTGAGAGGTCTAGGCATACCATGAATATGTGTATTGAGAATAACCATACCAACTTTAACAAGTAACATAATAATGCCCAAAGTTCTCTTTGCAATATTATCAAATCCATGAATAGGGACATTATCAGGTTGAATAGTTGTAAGATCAGCCTTAATTGCTTGAAGCATATCCATGCTACAAACATTAAGCCCAGATCCATTATCAAATAATGTTCTATGAATGATACTCTAATTAATAGAAACATCAACCATAAGAGCATCATATTGATTCTACACCTCAACAGAAGGTAAATCATCATCGAAAAACATAATAGGAGGTACAAAAGGCATAGTATGAATGCACTCCAAAAAGAAATTAATGTTCTCTTGGTTAGGAGGTGAAGCAAGAAGGGTAGATAAAGCCTTTTGCAATGCCTAATGATATGTCAAGGAAGTTTGAAGAAATTCCCATAAAGATATCTCAGCAGGAGTAGGATGTACTTGTTCTACTAAGTCATACTCCTTAAAGGAAGATGGAAACCTAGGGACTTGAGGAAGCATAGGTTGGGAAGGAGGTAAAGAAACCAAAATAGTAGGCTGAGAGTTATTATGTGTGCGATAAGCATGTGAAACAAAATCCATGTTATCAAATAAATCCAAAGGATCTCTAGGTTTACCCTTAATTGTTATTCAAGGACATCCTTTTACCATCAACAAAGGTTTAGGATATAACATTATAGGTGCATCAATGTTGTAAATAGTGGAGCATGAAGGTAACCATGCACACACCGTATGGTAAAGGTCAATTGAAGAGGTTGTAGAGGACGATGAAATAGGAATAGGATCAATGGAGATCATATTCGAACAATTTGCATCCTCACTTCCATGTACCTCATAGAGGATCTATCCTCTTTTGCAATAAAAGCCTCATCAAAGTATTCAAAACAAAAATCATACATGTTGAACACAAAGTAGCACTACAAGCATGAAAAAAGTAAGTGTTTTTTTTTATTTTTAAAGAAATTTTGTAATTTTTTTAATTATTTTTGAAATATAAATGCAAGAGCATAAAATAAATATACTTTTATATGCATGTAAGATCTAACATAAAATGAAAATCTAACACCATAAAGAAAGAGTTATCGTTAATGGGTTCACCAAAATGTTTGGTGTGAAATATGGATAGGGTTTAGAACAATGGGGGTTTGCACATGAAAGAGACCCTAAACCAATATTTAACACATACATGAAATTCTAATGATAAGGAATATAAATCAGGAAATGCTTGCAAAGAATAATGAATTAGATAAAATGAAATACATACCTCATAACATAGCATTTGGAAATACCTATTTTCTGGTGCTTGTATCGTGTTTATGGAAATTCTGCAATTAGTTCAAGAATAGAACCACAGAGATGGACAAAACCCAGAAATATTTTTCTTTTCTGAACCAGGTCGACCTTGACCCAAATACGGGGGTGCAATTGTGCCCCTTTATGAAGACCTTGACCTGCACTGTTCCAACAGAAATTCCGTTCGCTGAAAGTTTGCCAAAAAGGGTATCCAAATCTACTTTGCAACTCCCAAAAAAATGACTGTAGATATTTGAAAATGGTGTTTTGGGGTGGCTATATATGGTTTTACCTTAGTCAAAACCCCATTTTGGTGATTGTCACCTCCACAAATAGCCATATGTAATAGAATATGCGTGTGTTTCTTATAGGAAGAGCTTTGAATATGAAATGCCTAAATCTAATCCTCTAGATTGAAACCCTAGCATGAATTGAAATGAGAGATCAATGCATAGATTTGAATATGATAAAGAAAGCATACCAAGCCCCCAAGGCTAAAGTACTCCTACCAAAATCACAATCCATAGTTGCTACCCCATGATTGTATCTTTAGAATGCTTGAATGTTGAAAATTGTAGATCAAGGAAGAATGAATCTTTCTTGCTCCAAATGAATGTACATAATAACTTGTCCACAAAATACTTGCTTGCATCAAGGAATCATCATATCTTGTTCTCCTATATTATCCTCTTGCAATCTTACATCATCATCTCATCATTATGTCATCTCCTCATAACTTTTTGAAATGAAGGAAAAAGAGAGTTCTTATATAGAGATTTCAAGGCAAGGCTCCTAGGAAAATGTAAGGGCCCCTAATTCAAATTTCACCTTGAATTATGGTCCAATCACAATAGCCAACTAAGGAGAAAATGTATTAAATGAATTTTGAATAAAAACCCTTCTGCATTGGGATCCAGAGGCCCATTTTTAATTTAGGGCCCTGCTATGATCCAAATTTGAAAGCGGGAACCAAAACCCAACAAAGGTCAAGGCTGACCTTGACCCTGACTTGAGGTTTCAGGCCGGTCAACTTAGAGTTTCAGTGAAGTTTCTGGGTCAGCCAGAGACTTAGAATGATGAGAAAATAGAACAAAATGCTAGAAAAGGGCACAAAGGCCTAGAAGAAATGTGATGAAGGCTAGGAGGACCAGTACATAGGTCCTACCTATAAAATAGAGCCACGAAGAAGGAAATCAATGAGAATCCTCAGGTTCCTAACCCTAATTTCACCTAGAAACAAAGAATCAAGTGCAGTTGCATCCTAAATGCAAATCTATCATGAAAATGTACTAAATGAGGGTGCTAAACCTACCAAGATGGAAGTGCTTCCATTTTAAGATGATACATCTTTCTATTACATTTACATTTCCTTATCATTCCTATCAAAAAAAGAATCCAAAAATCTACATTGTATACATCACACATTGGCACCCTTACTTTGTTTGTTGTGCTAATTATCAGATTCACCTTGTTGGAGATTTTGTATTATGATGGATGCCTATATTTGGTGATTGATATACATATTATCATTTATCACCATTTATTCATTACACCAAGACTATCTTACCTATCCATCATTCAACATGGGTAGCTAATATTGTTCCAGTACACAAAAAGAATGGTGAAATTCACATTTGTGTAGATTTTCAAAATTCAAATCAAGAATCACTGAAGGATAACTACTAATTTCTGATCATGGACCAAGTTTTGCAAATAGTGACTAGTTCCCAAATGTTGTCCATGCTGGATGGATTTTATAGTTACAACTAGATGAGGTCAGGGAGGAAGATTAGTAAAAGATGACATTTATGACTCCATGGGGTACATTTTATTATTGCAGGATTCTCTTTGGGTTGATAAATGTTGTTTCCACTTTCCAATGTGCTATAGATTTGGTGTTTCATGAAATCAAAGATGAATTCATCATAATTTATCTTGATGATATCACTATTTATCTCAAAGTAGCGACATGATCATTTTTATTATCTATAGCAGGTGTTGGAAAGATGTTGTCAACATGGACTTTCCCTCAATCCCATGAAGAGGTTAATTTTTGGGGTTACAAAAGGAAAGATTCTTGGGGACATCATGTATAAAGAGGTGATAAATATTGATCCTGAACTCATCAAGTCAATTCAAAGTCTTTCACTACCTACTAGTAAGGTTGATGTTCATTCTTTCTTCAGAAAGTTGAATTTTATGTGGAGATTTGTTCCAGACTTTACAGAAAAGACTTGTCATATCTCATAAATGATGAAAGGGGAAACAATATTTTGATGGAGTGTTGAAGGAAAGGATTCCTTCAAGGATATCGAGGAGGCAATAACACATGCACTAGTGTTTATCTTCCCAAATTACATGAAGGATTTTATCATGTACAACTATGCTTCTAAGCATGCTATGTATGCCATTCTCATGCAAAAGAATGTGGAGGGAATTGGATATATCATTGCATTCATGATATTCCCACTCAATTCACATGAGTTGTACTATTCACTGATGGAGAAGAATACTTATGCAGTCTTCAAATTAGTCAAATATTTTAGATTCTATATCTTGAACTCTCACATTGTTGTTCTTATTCTGGATATGACTGTCAATTCTATCTTGATGCAATAGGAGTTTGGAACAAAAAGAGGTAATTGTATTGTTAAGATTATAGAGTATGATATTGAGATTCAGAATACAAAGTTGGTTCATGGTAAAGGCCTTTGTCAGCTCATAGCTGAAAATATTCTAGAGGAATTAGATGTTCCTAAGGAACTACACAAATTTGTGTCCATCAGTATGAATGATGAATGGTATTCTAAAATTTCCTACTTTATAATGTATGGTGAATGCCCAATGCATTTGACTTACAAGGGAAGGATGAGTTTCAAGATCAATGCTACACACTTTTTTCTTTGGCACAACCGTTTGTAAAAATAAGTTGTTGATGGTACATTCTTGTGTTGTGTTGATAAAGAACAACAGGTCATACTACTGGAATATTTTCATGTTCTAGTATGTGGTGGACACTTCTCAATGCTAGTTAGTTATCATAAGATTTTTTGAAAAGTACTAGTGGCCAACTTTCTTCCAGGATGCATATAGTTGGGTGCTGAAATGTGATCATTGTTAGTAATTTGTTGGAAATAAAAATATTGCAACATTACCTTTGAAGCTAGTGGTGATCAAGGAGCCATTTTAAAAATGGAGACTCAATTTCATTGGTACAATAAACCCACCATCTAGTGCAGAACATACTTATGTCTTGACTACAATGAACTACTTCTCCAAGTGGGTGGAAGAAGTTCCAGTAAAGCATGCAACTTCATCGGTGGTGTTCTCATTTTTTAAGGAGATTATTATTTCTCACTTTGGTGTTCCTAATAAGACTGTGATAGAGAATGCTACAACCTTTTCTTCATCATAAATCACACAATTTTTTTGAGCATGGTATTACCCTTTCTTATTTGTTTGATTACTACCCA
Organism: Chamaecyparis obtusa; assembly: GCA_027943335.1. Classification (NCBI taxonomy): domain Eukaryota; kingdom Viridiplantae; phylum Streptophyta; class Pinopsida; order Cupressales; family Cupressaceae; genus Chamaecyparis; species Chamaecyparis obtusa. The sequence continues at coordinate 404,253 of BSBK01000884.1, forward strand.
TAAGGTAATGGTCAGGCTGAATCGAGTAATAAGAATTTGATTACTATCATACGTAAGCTAGTAGATGAGAACTAGTGATCTTGTCACAAAGAATTGTATGATTCTTTGTGGGTAAAAAAAATCATGCCTAATAGGGATTTTGGCATGTCATCATTTCAAATTCTCTATGGTTTGAAAGTGGAAATTCCCATAACTTTGGAACTTCTTGCTCTTAATTTAGCCAAGGCTATCGAAGGCAAAACCTTTAAAAGCTCCTTGGACAAAAGGACCATGTTTCTTCATTAATTGGAGGAAAAAATAACACATGTGGTGGATTGGCTCACATCTCATCAATAGAAAGTCAAACTTATTTTTGACAAAAAAGGCCAAGCAAAGAGAATTCCAAGTCGGCAATCATGTCCTACTCTGGGACAAAAGGCGAGAACCAAAATGAATGGATGGAAAATTTGATTCTCTCTTGTGTGGCCCTTTTACTATCCATCAAATTTTAGGAGAGAATAGTTTCCTATTGGCTTACAAGGATGAAACACCATTTTTACTTCCATATAGTGGACAACATATGAAGCATTATTTCAAATAATCTCCAAATAAGTACCATTGTACATAAAAGTCCAAGTCTTTTGGTGTTTTTAAATTTTTAGTTTTTAAGTCTTTTCTTTTTGTTGTTTGGTTACTTGAATCTATAGCCCAATGGAGTAGATAAAGGAACTTAGAGATTTGGATTCTACATTTTTGGTTGTGTTCAAGGAAAAATGAGAAATGCTCCCTAGTCAGATCCAACTATTTCCCATAATTTTGAATTTACAATATTAAGACAACACTACAATTTTTTTTTAATAATTTATAGTTTTCCTCTCTAAGATAGGCTTTTTGAGATTGATTCTTGAAGGAAATGAGTTATATCTTGCTTCGGCCTTTTTTTTGTCCTTTGGGTGTTGATTTTCAAGTTTTTTGTCAAGTTTTTCCTGGTTGTCTTGGCAATTTCAAGTTTTATTCTCTTGATTGCAAGTACTTGATTTGTGAAAATATTGAACTTGTAATTACTTTTTATTGTTTGTTTTGATATTTTTTATCTTCCTTAAGTGTCTTGGATCTTTCATCTTTTCCGTTGTAAAATATTGAGTCACAAAACACAAGTTATGTGTTAAAGATATGTATTTTGTTTAAGGGAAAATAGAACTTATAATACTTGCAATCAGGTTTTTAAATCCCAATTGAAAGTATTATTCTTTTCCTTATATTCTTTGATTTTTTGAAAACTCATTTCTTGCAAAATGAATCCCAAAACCCGACATATCTTTTGGGCACAATTTTTAAATCACATTGCAAGTTAATAACACTTGTAATTGGGTTCTAAAATCTGATGACATTTTTCATGTTAATTATGTTTGGCACATAATATGTCATTAGGATTTCATTTTCGATTACAAGTGAGGGATCATTTAAAGGAAAAAATCTATTCACAATAACATCATATTATAATCAAGATTCTGAGACTCGATAGAAAGCAACATTTATGTGCCCTAGAAAAGCCAAAAATAGGTTTTTGTAAGTTGACTGTAAGTTTTTCTTGCATTTTTTCAACATACAAAGTGAAGACCAAGTCTCATATGTGCAGACATGAGTGGTAGAGACCCATTCAAACTCAAACATCTGCATTTTCACCAATTTTATCTGTACTTACACCATGTATACCCAGTTTTCTCTGCATTTTTGGCATTGAAGATTGGTTCAAAATATTCATATTTTTATTTTTATTTAGAAGAGATTGGAAGCATTCAATTCTTTTGGGTGTCTATATTTTTTTCCATACTTTGGCGTCATTGCATCTGGGCATTGGAGTTTAGCATTGGTTTTTTCTTAAAGATTAATATTTCTCCAGGTCATTTTTGTTTAGGTATGATGTTTTCTTGGTTTTGTCATTTATTTGTAAGGTTTTGTCTGAAATGTTACAATGTTGCTGCAATGTAAACAAATGCAAGATATTGTCTTGGTTTTGTTGTTCATTTGTTTTGGTATGATATTTTCTTGGTTTTGTTGATCATTTGCAAGGTTTTGTATGCAATGTTGTTGTAACGTAAACAAATGCAATATTTTGCAATAATTTCCAATTCTTCCAACTCTTTGTTCTTCCCAAACTAGCTTCTCAATTTGAGAAAATAATGGTTCCTAAAAGTAACATCCCTTGTGAGTAATTCTAATATTGAAATTCTAAGTATATGGTTTTTCCTTATATGTAATAGGGTTTCTAAAATATGATTACATATTTAAATTCTCAAGTGAGAATGTACTTCCCATCTTATAATCATGATTTTGAAACCTTATTACAAATTCATTTCTCAAACAAGGGGTATTTCCATACACTGTTGCAAGTATGGAATGCCTAGATGATATTCCCATTCGCAATGTAATTACCAAAATCTAAATTTGTCTTTTGAAGTCATTCTTTAAAAAAAAAGGCTATTCCCCTACCCGTAGTCAAGATTCTAAAACCCGAATGCAAGTGAAAGCACTTCTAAAAATATACATGTCATCAAGTTTTTGAATCCCAATTACAAGTGAAATTTATCCTCCATGATATGTATATGCCTTTGAAATTTTAACTTCTCATTGCTAATTCCAAATGCATATGCTTTATCTACCTGTAGTGCTCATATAAAAACTCAAAATTCCTGTAGTCGAGATTCTAAAACCTGAATAGAGGTGAAAGCACTTCTAAAAATATACATGTCATCGAGTTTTTGAATCCCAATTACATGTGAAAGTTATCCTCCATGATATGTATATGCCTTTGAAATTTTAACTTCTCATTTCTAATTCCAAATGCATATGCTTTATCTACTTGTAGTGCTCATATAAAAACCCAAAATTCCTCATTGGCCTCATTTTTAAAGTTGATTCCATCCTTTTTCCTTCAATTTTTTGTTGGATTATCTTCGGGCTGTACTTGAAGAAAATAAGAAATTTATTTCCTAGTGTGTAGGTACAATCATTAAAATGAATGTTGTGGCTCAACATACATGTATACCAAATCTTGGAGTAGTGTGTGAATCCATTCACCAATTTGAGACTTTCATGGATAGTCTTTGAAGGAAATCTTGAAGTATCTTGTGGCACTTAACATATTTTCTATGCTTTCTAGGAGTGATTATTATTTTTGTTATTGAAAATTATATGTAATTGAAAAACATTGTAATTATAAGTGTTCTTTTCACCTGCAAAGTTATTACATGTAATCAAATTATAGGTTAGGTACATAAGGACTTGCAGTTTGAATAAGTCAAATTTAGTTATAGAATAGGTCAAATTTTATTGGGTTCCTCCCATCTTTTTCTCTCATCTCCTCACCTATATATAGGAGTGAGATTCATTGTAAAAATCATCTTTTGGGTTTTATGAAAGTAGATTATGCTGAAATTCTTGTAAGGTGAAAACTTGGTGTTTCATAGTGTAAATAGTTTCAAAGGGAATAAAAGAAGCAAGTTAGTTCAAACTTTGTGTTGAAGAGCTTGTGAGTTGTTTATGTATTCTTATGTTGCATAAATGGTTCAATCTTGAGCTCATTAAATAGTATTATTCCTTCTTTCATGATTTCGCAAGTGCTTGATCTGTATATCGTGTAAACTTTGTGTTACAATAGTAGCAAGTTGAGATAGTTTATAGAGACTTTCAGATGTGAAGAATTGAGTGACTTTGTGCCCCTGTTCTAAATATCTTTGTAAACTTTAGAAGGTATACAATTAAATACTTTGAGCTATATATTGTATACTAAAATTGATAGTTTATCTCTTGGAGACAAGTGTAGGAAACTTTGGGTTTCTATAATCGCTTCATTAGGAAGAAAATTGCTATACTCCTAGTCTCTTATGTCAACCAGAAGGCTATCGATATTACCATAGCAATAAGCTCTTCTTTGTGTAATTTTATTTTAGTGCTTTGGAAAATATCTGTAAATCATTCCTAAAAGAAGAGGAATTGATAGTGAGTACCACCCTTTTTTGTGAATTCCAGTTAAGTCCTTATTGAGCCACCTATAGTAAGAAGGGAGCCTCCCCTATTGCTGAGAGGAGAGAGAAATCTCATTAACGTTGCCTAAAGTCACAATTTTGTAAGTTGTGAAAATAATTTACAAAATTTTTAGCCAACACAATACTAAATTTTTAGAAAAAAATTAAAAAGAAAGTGTATGCCAGACAACCTAAAAAAAAGAGAAAACAAAAGAAAAATGAAACTTTAAATAAAAGTAGAGGAAACGGACTTGGATGTGCCACATTTTTTTGTAATAGTTTTGCAACTAAATAATAAGTCATGAATCTTTTATTAGAAATTTTTAAAAATATAAAAAAATTATATATTTGAATATAGAATAAGCATAAATAAGGGATGTACAAATAATCTGATAACTCATGTCAAAGGAATGTAGTTTTAGGAAATGCTATGATGGCAGGATATGTTCAACATGGGTTTGTTAAAAAATCCTTATAACATTTCAAGTAGGGAATGAACATCTAGTAAAATATAGTCGAATGCAAATTTTTGTAAGATGTAGGTATTGCAAGGGCCACTATTAACAATCGTATGATTCAAATAGCATGTCCATAATAATAAATAAATAAATTATGCAAAATTTTTTACTTCAATGATTTCAAATTAGGATTAATTTTTAAGCTTATATCATGTAGACATGATTTTAAGTTCTTTGTGATAATCTACAACTGATTGAATAACTTGATGAACTAAAAGGAAAAGTAAAAGACAGTGATTAAGAGATCACTGAGCTACTAAAGTGATATGTAAGGAAATTAAATCAGTTAATATGTTGTCATTGATGTCAACTAGTTTTGGCTATACTTATCATGATGGTTACCAACATCTGAAGAAGAAAAATGGTAAAGGAAAGAGATATCTACATGAAGATGAGATGGATATGGAGATATGGCTAAGGTATACATTGGGTAACTTATTGATGATTCTATGACATCATTTTGTTGACTCGATTGTATTACATTAATTTTTTATGTATTGAAGATCAAAATTGAACAAGTTAATGTGGTTAGTAATTGAAGATTTCTATATACACCGAGTCAGTGCAGTGTATACCGAGTATCAATAATAATCAAGTTAGTATTCACCAACACATTTTTGTATTAACCAAGTAAGAGAAACAATTAAAGTTTATAACAACCGACTAGATTGATGAGTTGGCAAGTTGCTTATGATTTTGAGGTAAAAGATAAAGTTTGTTATAAGGATCTAACAACTGCCAAAATTCAAGATTGATCTAATGGAGAAGGATGAAACGTGTTAGAGACACATCTGTTGAGGAAGCTTGAAGTGGAAAAATGGATGATGGAGGTTAAGAGGAAAAATATAATGGATGAGAAGAAAATGGTTTATGATGTCTATTTAAAGAGACATGAGATTCATTATTGATTCTGGAGCTTATTGAAGACTGCAGGAGAAATTGTGTGGAAGGAAGTTTTCATGCACCAGTGATCAAACTAGTTACAAACAGAACCTAGCATAACTACAGGCATAACCAAGCGTCAGAGTATTGTTGACCAAGCTGAATATGTTGAAGGATATGAAGGATTGAAGTGATTATTGATCAAAAGAGGTATTTTGAGCTTAGAATAGATCTAAAAATATACAATCTTAGTTGTATTTGAATCAGATCACTAGTGTATCAGTTTAACCATTGTTACAGCTAAATCTCTTAACCGAGTAGACTTAACAGTCTTATTTGTATTTCAATATGACATTTCATGAATGTTGATGGTTTTCTTTTTGAACCCATAGTGAATGTTGGTCAGGAGTTAATTGGTAGTGATAAATACTTTAACCAGGTCACACCTTATAGTGTGCATTGTAACCTTTAATAGATTTGGCTCCTAACCGAGCTCACTTCAGAAGAGTGAAATATTTTGGGTTACCGATCCCAGGTGGTTTTTCCCTTAGCAGGGTTTCCATGTTAAAATACTTATGTTATGTGTTATTTGATGTGATTGGATGGTTGTTTTACTTTACACATTTCATATTTAGATTAATCGGTAAATAAAGTATTGAATTTACTGGTATTTGGTAAATTAACATAAAGATTGTTATTGCTATCTTATCGAGTTGGTTATTTGGTTGAAAAAGTTTGAATATATACATCATGGAGTTTAGCATTGTAGGTTAACTAGAATTAACTAATTCACCCCCCCTCTCATTTATCTAACAATTGGTATTAGAGCTTGTGTGCTTGAAAAGGAAGTTTGAAGGACTTAAGGTAAAGATCACAAGATGTATAAAAGAGAGGTGCCAGAACAAAGACAACTTCACAACATGGAAAAGCATAATGAAATTGCATATATTAGGAATCAGTGAATCTGTACTATTCTATCTAACTAATGAGTACATACAATCATCAATTGGACCTTTGAATTTTGATCAAATGAGAGATAGACATGAACACAACCTGATAATGTGATGCAGGAGCATCTCAGGTCCTTAGCAATCCCATGTCACCAAAAACATGTTTGAAGTTTTTTGTGTTCCTCGGTTCTTTCTTTAAATGAGTTGGTTCAGTTGTGCTCAGTTTCCTTTATTCATCGGTGTTGGTCAGTTATCTCTCTGGTGCTTAGTTATTTCCCTGGCCCTCAGTGATGCTTGTCTGGCACTCAGTTATCCTTGCTTACCAAGTTGGTTATTTTAGTTTTCTGTTGAGGCTGACTTGTGCAATTAATTTGGGTTGTGGATTTAATGATGGTATCTATCATTAGGAAGTGTGTGGACCTAGATATGGTCACTCCTTTTGTTGATGGTGGATCTAAAGGCCGACTTGATTCGGTGTCTCTTGTATAAATGTAGTTGTTTGATTAGATTTTACGGAGTTAGATTAGTTTAGAAGATAGAAGATTAGAGATTGATTGCAAATCCTCACATGTTGGAGGACTTCTATACTTGATTGTAATATCTGACCTAAACTGGGAAGGCCTTACAACCTGACATGTATGAATCAATTGAAGTTAATATATGAAAGTTTCTTCATTCTCTCTCTCTCACTTTTATGTTTTGTTGCTTCCGTGTGTGATCTTTACAAGGTGGATTTGGTTAGGGTGTGCCTTTAGCCCCTCTCCCCATCCTACCCTTGCGTCAGGTGGTATTAGAGCTGAGGTGAGATTTGGATCTAGGTTTGCGAACCTAGGTTTGAAGGTTCCTTCTTGTCAAATCCTAGTTGATTTTTTGTGGGGTAGAAGATTGTGATCTAACCTGCAATTGTAGAGGGTTTCAAGATGGTTCATGGGAGGTGAGATGCAGATCAAAGATTGGTAGACATGTTGAGACAACTTGCTGCTAGATTAGAAGCTTTTCAAACAACCTAGAGAAGAGGAATACATCTTGAAGATGTTAGTGATGATGAAATTGAGGAAGAAAAAGGTGATGTAGAACCTGCATCGATGATGGATCAAGGTGAGGAAAGATTTTTGAAAGCTTTGACAAATCTGAAGTCTACACCACACTTTAATCCTCCTGAGTATAGTGGAAAATTGGATTTTGATGAATTGGTGGACTAGATCACTGATATGGAAAAGTACTTTGAATTTGAAAATGTACCTAAAGTAACGAAGGTGAAAATAGCAAGCACAGAGTTGAAGAGTCATGCATCCTTGTGGTGGGAACATCTGCAGTTGGATAGAAAGAGGAAAGGCAAAGGAAACATCAAGGTATAGAATAAAATGGTGAATAGATTGAAAGGAAAGTTCTTACCTTGTGATTATCAGATTAACCTAGTTAGGCGAATGCAAAGTTTAAAGTAGAAAGATAGCTCGGTAAAAGAATATACTAAGGAATTCTATAGATTAGATATAAGATCTAGACATGGTGAAGATGATGTGTAAAGAATTTCTAGATACCTGAATGGTTTGAGAGTTTCCATCCAAGAAGAAATCAGTTTGGTCAAATTGGAGAATATTGAAGATGCTTATCAATTTGCATTGAAAGCTGAGGAGAAATTGAATAAGAGACATTAGAAAAGACAAAGAGATAGAGGTGGTAGGTTCCCTAGAGGAAGAGGTAGATCTTATGGTGAAAACAATAGATCTAAACCTGAAAAGACAAATCTAGATAAAGGCAAGACTGAGTGGAAAGGTGAAAGTTCATCTAGAGGTAGAGGCAATAACTACTGAGGTGGTTATAATAGAGGTGATTTTTGAGGAACTTGTTACAATTGTGGAGAAGGACATAGATCATTTGAGTGTACACATGAAAGTAAGAAGGTCGGTAATAGTAGGAATGCTTTGGTGCAAGAAGAGCCACCGAATGAACCTGAGAAGGAAAATAACTTTATGGTAAGGAGAGCACTTTGGAGTGAAAGTAATAAGGAAGATCTAGTAAGGAAAAGTTTGTTCAAGACCAGATGTAGAGTTTCCGATGAAGTTTAGAAGGTAATCATTGACAGTGGTAGCTTGGAGAATATGGTATCTGAGGAAATGGTCACAAAGTTGCAGTTGAAAAGGTTGGAACATCCGAAGCCCTATCAGATTTCATGGATAAAAGATGAGCATACAATCTTGGTAAGTGAACAATGTTATGTGAATTTTAAAATTGGAAAGTACTATGATAAGGTGTTATGTGATATCATGCATATGGATTGTTTTCATATTTTGTTAGGTAGACCTTGTCAATATGATAGACATGCTATATATGATGGGAGATTGCATAAATATACTATTTGGGTTGATGGGAGAAGACAAATCTTGTTACCTTTGATGGAAGAACCTGTTAGTAATGATTGCACATCTGTGAAAGTTTGCTTGATGGAAGGAAGAATTTTGTTAAGGATTTGAAGAAGAATGATAAATGTTTTGTTGTGATTTCTAACAAATTGAGTAAGAAAATAAAGGATAGTATACCTGAGGAGATTGATAAGTTACTAACCGAGTACAGTGAGATCATTTCTGACAATCTACCTGATGGTTTTCCACTAAAGAGAAGCATTGATCATTGCATGGATCTAATCCCTAGAGCTAGTTTACCGAATAAGGCACCCCATCGGTTCACACCTACAGAGAATTAGGAATTGAACTGACAGATTCAAGAATTGTTGCAGAAAGGTTTGATAAGAGAAAGTTTGAGTCCTTGTGCAGTACTTACTATATTGGCACCTAAGAAGAATGGATAATGATGAATGTGTACTGATTCCAAAGCAATCAACAAGATAACAATGAAATATAGGTTTCCTATTGTGTGTGTGAAAATTGTACCTGATCTGTAGACACAACACTTCAGTAAAATATTAGAGGTTAGTTATAATCAAAATTGTGCAAAATTGAAATCTAATCTAACCAAGCAATTTACTGCCTTCTAATAGGTGCGAGATTGATGTTCTCAGATTGTTATCGAGATTAGTGACCTAGACGACACCTAAATGAAGGATTTGAATGCAAAACTGATATGAAATATGAATGCAATTAATCTATATTTTTTTATTTTCTATGCAATAATAATGAAAAACTGATATGAATCTATGCTAATATAGAAATTGATATGCTAAAATGATCCAACAATGATATGAAAAAGAATCTAAATGAATTTAAAACAAACAAATTGATCTCACAATAGCCTTGATTCGCAATAAGCTTTGATTCTCCAAATTCCAATTCTTCAAAATAGTTGTACAATTCATAGACGACTTTGGCAAAGTAAGATTGCAAAATTATGAGATGATTTGGGATGAGCTGAAGCCTTAATTTATAGAAATCTAGGGCTTTGGAGGTGCATGGATAAAAGCCATAAATCACTCAAATTAACTCAGCTTGATTTTTGAGTTATCTGAAAATAAAGATAATTTAATTCACAAAAGCATGCAAATCAGAGTTTAACTCAAATTAGAAGTTTAGATCAACTTTAAAACTAAAAAGTGATGTTGAGTTCCAAAAAGTCAATAACTTGCATTGATTTTCTGATTTGGAGTTTAACTGCTCTGTGATTGTGCACATGGATAATTATGAATTAATAAATAAATAAAGTGATTTATTCTCAACTTAACTGGTTTTGGAAATAAAACAATTGATTTATGGGTTAATCAATCATTTAATCAAACTTTTATTCAAAAATAATATCATCAAATATGACAACTTGCTTTAATTAATTAAATAAGAATTTAATCAATTAATGATAGGAATTTTGATTTATTGTCAAATTTAAATAATAATAATTAGGAATAAATATAATTAAATTCAATTAAATAATTAAGTGGCAGAATTAAACTTAATTAATTAAATATTGAGAATATTCAATTAATTAAACTTTAGGATAAATAGGATTTATCACCAAATAATTATAAAATTAAAGATAATTATGATAAATAGGAATATTGCTAGGAATATTCTCTGATGCAGAATTTAAGATAATCAATTAGGATTCGATGATGTTTAGATGTGCCTTAGGTTAGGACTTTGATGTCGATTTCGTTCGATATGTAGATGTAGAAGATTAATGAACAATAGCCCATTTTTGGGGTATTACATTTTGCCCCTCTTTGAATTGCTATGCGAAGCACAGTGGTTCAAAGACAGTCTGTGTTTGATAGAGATATGAAACTGATTCGAAATTGATAATTGATATGAGACAGAAGCTGATTGAAAGATTTGATATAAAGATAATAGGTCCTGAATGACCAAAGATAATGTTAACTATAACAACGATGAACCAATGAAACAAAAGAGTGTCAAAATGCCTGATTTCGAACCTTAGGATTGCAAAGAAGTGAGTGACCGATTCTAGACTCAATTGTCTTAGCAGAACCATGACGTAGGTATCACATCTAACCCCTTCAGTTACCAAAGAACCAAGGAAATAACACTGATGAACCGATGGTTTCAAAAGCTGATACAGATTACAAGATTAGGAGGATACCAGATTGATATGGATCGACGAATCTGATATGCCCCAAGTGATGATAGATTTTCCTCGAGCGATGAGGACTTTTGATGATTCAGCAACTAGACATGGTTGTTGTCTTGATTACTGAGGAAAGATTGATAGAATTTTTACAGACTTGAATGATGTGCAATACCATGCCCCCTTCGGGATTAAAATCAAAATCTAACAATAAAAGTCAATGTTAAATGGTTTAGAAGCATGTTAATTGATTTGAGAAGTGGTTAAACACATCTGGGAATGCATTCTACATCGTTTAGAGGTCTTATAGACCAAGTTTGACTAGGTTAAACCATGAGTTGACCATAGTTGACCAAGTTTGAAATTTTGATAGTTCGATGTAAGATAATCAGTTAAGTTGAAAAATGGATTTCTACTATGATTGAAGGTTGATTATGCAAGTAGTTAATAATATAAACAATCTCAGATTTTGATTTTGATCCTGAAAAAAAGGATTCTACTTGCTATTTCGTTGGAGGAACCTTTGTGTGAGACTCAGCTCTTGTTAGATTCGAAGAGACAAGTGGAGAATTGTTTAAGCATTGAAGTTCATTTAGCCATTGTGAGATCATGCAAACATGAAAAAATGTAAAGAAACATGCAAAATGAAATGCAACCTAAGACCTAGGACCTAGTCACTGATCATATGTCGATTTGTTATCATCATTGAACTTTTAGGTAATTGGATAAATCAATACAATGCCCACTAGCTATGAAACCATAGATATATGAATATCGATTTGTATGTGCAAGAATCAATACAACAGCCACTGGTCAACAACCATGGATATGTGAATATTGATTTTGTTTTCAGAATGTCAAATTAGATATAAGCATCAAAGCATAAGCGCCAGGATGACCTGAATATTATTTCCATTTTGATATAGAAATTTGTATAAGCATCAAAACATAAATGTCATGATGACCTGAATATGCCTTGCATTGCAAACACATCAAACAGTCAAGAGATCATTCTAAATCCAACGTGAATTACCTGTAGTGAGCCTTTATCGTTCACATCCTTAGGCAATATTGTGTTTCACAGTAGGAAAAAGAACTTACTCAAAAAGACAATAGTGAGATCAAACTTCCTTGAATTTTTTGGGTATCAATGGTTGAGGTACGCATGGCCATCCAATTCAAGATAGAGGCTCTTACAGTCAGACACCATTTCAATCCAGAATTTCCAAAGACGTTAGATTTTCACATACAAGCAGAAGACAAAGAAAAGATTATGCCCCCATTCATCACTCTCTAAATCTTGCAAAGGACATCATCGAAGAGCTCGAAAGGACATATTATGAAAAAATCTCAATGTGAATCAGTAAGCATAAAAGGAGATAAAAGCATGAAAAGCACAGATTATTTTCAGTTTGTGTTTGATTGTTGTTGTAGATGCAAAATCCTTTCTAGAGACGAGACATACTTGACTGACTCAAATGAAGCTTCAAAGGACTCTGACTGGATATGATACGTCTAAGATATACTGGAGGCCATAGGATATAACATTTATTGCCCCCAAGTGTTAAGCATTGATAGGATACAGACGCTTGAGATGAGTGGTGTATAGACCGACTTATTGAAAATTGGAAATGCAGAAACAAACTGGGAGATATGTACAAACTAAAGCAAAACTGAAAGTTGGGAAAGACCAAGATTGTGCTGATAGATGGAGCATTTTGAAACAAGTGGCACCCTTTTGCCAGGTTTTCACCATCTTGGCAGAGATTCTATTTTTGCTACCAAGGTGCCTGTTTCTAGGTTTTCACCAAGGCACTTTTTCTTTTTCTCATTTTTTAAAATTTTTTTGTACTTTTGATATTTTTTTCTTTTTTTTTGATATTTTTGATATTTTTTGCTTTTTTTTGTGAATCATCAAGGTGCCTATTGCTAGGTTTTCACCAAGATGTTCATTTTTTCAGGACATTTTCCAATTTTTAAGATTTTTTTTCAAGACATTTTACCATAGACTGAATGCCTTAGGCATAGAATTTCTTCAGATGGAGAACGTTGATTGGTTCTCAGAGCTGTTGTCCTTCAATCATTGAGAGTTGATAGGCACTAGAGCCAAAAGTAGCAGTGATAACAAAGGGACCCAGCCAATTGGGTTCAAACTTCCCCTTTGCATTCTTGATGGGATTGATTTTTAGGATTTTCTCTCAAGACTAGATCACCAACCTGAAATTCTCTGTGTCTGAGTTTCTTATTGTAGCCTCTAGACATTCTCTTCTGATATACTCTGAGATGATCATACACTGCTTGTTTGTACTCATCTAGTAGTTCAATTTCTTGCAACCTAAACACTTTGTAGTCATCATCAATTACTAGACCATGCATTATGATTCTTAGTGATGGGATTTCAACCTCAATAGGTAGTACCGCCTCAGACCCATAAACTAAAGTGAAAGCCATAGCCCCTGTAGGCATTCTGATACTTGTTCTATAGGCCCAGAGAGCTAGATTGATCATGAGATGCTAGTCTCTTCCTGTTTTATTAACCGTACAATGCAAGATTTTCAATAGATTCTTATTAGATGCCTCTGCTTGTCCATTCCCTTGAAGATAGTAGATAGAAGACCAATGTTGTTTGATCTTGAATTTGGCACATAGATCATCTAGGTCTTTGTTCTTGAATTTACCACCATTATCTATGATTATGGAATGAGGGATCCCATATCTGCATATGATATAGTTCAAGATGAACATCGATATCTACTTTCCAGTTGCTTGTGTCAAAGGGACCGCTTCTACCCATTTTGTAAAATAATATGTGGCTGTGATTATATGGGTATGTCCATTAGAAGACTGAGGATGAATCATCCTGATAAGATCAAATGCCCATTGATGGAAAGGCCATTATGTTGTAAAGGGGATTAGATCCCTCCTTGGGGCATGAATTAAGTTGCCATGTACTTGACACTTTTGACAATTCTTAGCAAATTTGATAGACTCTTTCTCCATTTCAGGCCAATAGTACCCAGCCCTAATAAGTTTTTGAGCTAGTGTTAAACCATTCGAGTGTGACCCACAAATACCATCATGGACTTCCTCTAATGCACGTTGAGACTCTTCCCATTCTAAACATATAAGTAGCATACCATCTAGACCTTGTTTGTATAGATCATTACCAATGATGACATATCGGGAGGCATTATGGATAAGGTATCTCTTCTCATGGCGGTTGAAGGTATCGGGAATGATTTGGTCTTGGAGATAGGAAAATAGGTTTTTGTATCTAGATGAATCATGACCTACAATAGTGCAGATCATGCGGGTTTCAAGGGAATCATATGCAAGATGAGATAATGCTTCCACTAGGAACTCGTAGCATAGCTCATGTTCAGGTTGCTGTAATAAAGTATATAGTGTTGCCATTGCATCGGCAGCCTTGTTCTCCGTTCTAGGAATTTTCTCAAATGTGATAGACATGAAATATTTCTTAATATCATCTACCATTCTCTTGTAAGGAATGAGCTTTTCATCTTTAGTTTGGTACACATCATTGAATTGATGAATAACAAGTTGAGAGTCTCCATGAATGTGTAGCTTTGTTACTCTCCATTCAATTGCTATCTTCATACCATTCAAAAGGGCTTCATATTCTGCAATATTGTTTGTGCAGGGGAACTTTAGTCTAAATGCTTTTGGGATTGTGTATCCTTGATGAGTTATGAAGAACATGCATGCTCCAAATCCATTCTATGTATAGGAGCCATCAAAGAACAATTACCATTCTCTAGAAGATAGGTGCATAATAGAGGAGTCTGGAAATTCTATTTGCATTGGTGTGTCATCAAACATGGGTGCATCTTCTAATTGATCAGTAATAACTTGACCTTTTATAGCTTTTCTTTCAACATATTCAATGTTAAATTTTCTTAGAAGCATGACTCATTTAGCCAGTCTACCTGTGAGGGCAGCCTTGCTTAGTAGGTATTTTAGTGGATCAATTTTTGCTACTAGATGCATGGTATGAGCTAACATATAGTGTCTCAGTTTCTATGATGCAAAGATCATAGCGAGACAAGCTTTCTCAATCATAGAATAGTTCTTTTCATACGCCACCAATGCTGCTTATATAATAAATGGCTCTTTCCTTTTTCTCTTCATCATGTTGTGCTAGCAATGCCCCCAGTGATGTGGCTGTTGCGGAGACATATAAGATCAATGGCTTCCCATGAATAGGAGGCATCAAGATAGGCAGATTTGATAGATACTTCTTGATATGGTTAAAGTTGTTCTCACATTCTTCATTCCATGCAAAGGTCACACCTTTATGTAATATTTTTGTAAAAGGTTGTGATATGTCCGCTAGCTATGATATGAATCTTTTGATAGATTGAACTCTTCCTTGCAACATCCTCATTTGACTGATATTCATGGGAGGTTGCATCTCTATTATAGCCTTGACTTTAGCCGAATCAACTTCAATGCCCTTCTTTGAAACTATGTATCCTAAGAGCTTTCCAGAAGTGATAGCAAAAGCACACTTCTTACGATTTAGTCGGAGACTAAACTTTTCCATTCTGTCTATGATCATGCTCAAGTCCTTTAGATGTTCAGTTCTGAACATAGATTTTTCTAAAGTATCATCAACATAATCTTCCATAGTTCGATGCATCATGTCATGGAAAATAGATGTCATTGCTCTTTGATATGTAGCACCAGCATTTTTAAGCCCAAATGGCATGACATTCCAACAGAAGGTGCCCCATGCACATGTGAAAGTAGTTTTCTCTTGGTCCTCTGGAGCAATTTTTATTTGGTTATATCCAAAGAAACCATCCATTAAGGAATACATCTCAAAACCCGTAGTCATGTCCACTATCATATCAATGTTAGGCAGTGGAAAATCATCCTTAGGGCATGCTGTATTCACATCTCTAGAGTCTGTGCACACTCTGATTGAGCCATCTAGTTTAGAAATAGGTACAATATTAGAGATCCACTCTACATAGTCAATAACTCAGATGAATCTAGCATTTAGGAGCTTCTCTAATTCAGCTTTTACCAAGAGTGCAACATGAGGATGCATCTTTCTCAATTTTTTCTTGACAAGTTTGACATTTGGAGCTATGGATAAATGATGCATTATAAGATTAGGATCCAATCTTGGCATATCTGATTATTTCCATGCAAAGTTGATCTTTTTCTCTGTTAGGAATGTAGTAAATTTTTGCTTCTCTTCTTTTGATAATGATTGTGCTACATGTACCAATTGTGGTTCCTTTGTTGTACCCAAATTGATAGATTGAGTGGGCTCAATTAGAACTGGAGATCTGTCCTATAAATGACTTGAAAGGACATCAAATACCTCATCCTTAGGCACCTCAAAGAGGTTTTCACCTTCGGATATGTCTTTTATTTTTACTTTTGTAGGTTCTGAGACTACCACAAAGTGGTTTTCACCCTTAGAACTCTTTTTCTTTTTCTTTTTATTCTTGTTTTTCTGACTAAGATATTTGATGTCTGACTCGATCATTGTGACGGTCAGTTCACTGATGGAAGTCCTCATAGGCTCAACTACATTGAGGTAGCAAGTAAGGGCATAGTCATTTGGGAAGGTATAAATACCCTGGCTCAGATTTGTGGAGGTTTGATCAATAAGTTCTGGATATTGGATAGTCAAAGTAGGGAAAGATTGGGAGATAGTGTTTACGGATATGGATCTGTCATCATTGGTCCTAACCTGACGCTCAAGTTCAAAGGTGATATTACAACTTAAGACATTCAATTTGGGAATAGGCTCAATGTCATCATGGGAGTTCAATTCAGCCATAGGTAGATCAGACTCGATAGGTTCATCATTTCTCTCTAGACTTACGTTGGGATTAGGTGCATATTGGTGAATAATATCAACATGTTTCTCTATAATAAGCTCATCTTCATCTGATTCTGGAATGGCTCCCCATTCATAGTCATTTGATTTAGCTTCTAATTTAGGATCTCTAGGAAATCTTAGAACATGAGTAAAGTTGGGGTGAATACCCCAAGAAGGGTTACCCTCAGATTTTGATTTGAATTCATACTCATGGGAATCTGTCTCAGAATCACTACCACCTCCCTCTTCATGATTGCTTTCGAGATTAGCTAGTTCTTGTGTTGCAACTATCTCTTGATTGATAGTAGGTTCTTGTGTTTCTACTACATTAATTCTTTTGATTAGATCATCTTTATCATCAAGAAGGTCTTTGATTTCCTTAGGCAATTTTTCATAGGGGATGAGTTCTGAGCTGTTTGAATCACTATCTGATGGTTTTGTTTCTTCTTTCTTAAGAAGAGGTTCTCTTGGTGCAATCTACTCTATGACATGGGAACAATTACCTTTGAGGTGATATGGTTTCTTCTTAAATCCTAAGCCAACTTTATTTTTATTTTATCTACTAGTATGTGGGAGAGGTGCCTCAAGACCTTTTCCTCTGATTCCTAGAGGTCCTTTACCTAAATATCCCATCTTAGCTATTAATTTATCTCCTAGACCATACAACTTAGAAGGGAGTTTGGATATTGTAGAGTCACTAGTTTGAACAAATTGAGATTCAGGTTCATCTTTGTATAGCCATGATAGCACAGCTTCATCCTCTTCAAATTATTTCTTGGACACTCATTCTGCTACAAAATTCTTTTTATATGCTTCAAGAGGTCCTTTAGAGTCTGGTTTGGATTGTTTCAAAGATTTCCCATAAGACTTAGGTGAGATAGGGAGAGATGTCAAAGATAAGACTGGCTCGATAGTATATTCTCCCATACTATTTTCTTTGATATTAACCTCTTTTGCAAGATCTTCCATTTTAGATGTGGATGCTTCTTTAGTTGGTTTAATGGAAGATTCTCTGTTATTAGGTACAAGCTTATCTACACTTTCCTTCAAGGTGTTGCAAGTTGTATTCAGATCTGCGGGGATAGTAACCTCTATTCCTTCATAAGGAAACTTCAAACATTGATGGTATGTAGAAGGAATAGCTTGCATTTCATGTATCCATGGTCTCCCTAGAAGGATGTTGTAGGCCAAAGGTAGATCAAGCACTTGACAGATGGTATCTTTGATAACTTGACCCACTCTGATAGGTAAGATAATGGTGCCTTTAGAAGATCTTTCTTGTTCATCATAGGCCTTAATAGCTATTTTCTTACTAGGATCAATAGCCAATTCTGAAAATCCCAATTGTGTGATCAAGCTATAAGAACAAATGTTTAGGCCAGTGCCCCCATCTATCAACACACGTTTGACTCTACGGTTCTGGATCAAGACTTCTATATGCAAAGGCTGATTATGTGGGTGACTCAAGGAGTTGTCATCTTCCTCTGAAAAGGAGATATATTGTGGAGATGTAAGATGTCCAATCATAGTCTGGAACTTGTCTAAATCAAGGTCATCAAGAACATTGGAACCAAGCAAAGCTTTATCGAGAATGGCTCTATGAGCTGGAGATATTCGAAGCAACTCAAATATGGAGATTTTCGCATTATTGTGTTGGAGTTGTTGGACAATACTATAAGATGTATGCCTTATAGCCTTTGGATTGGAAGATTTGGAAGCAGCCTTTTGTTTAGAAGCAGATGAAAGATTGAAGGGCACCTTAGGGACATTTGATGAATCTGGGATTTGTCCTTTCAGATGAATTTGAGCTTGTGATCAAGTAATTGCATTAGCTAAGGAATGATCTCTGTCTCTTCGTAAAATTGTGATGACATTGCAACTTTCAGAGAGACATCGTTCAACCATATTGATGACATCGTTATTTCCAAGGTAGGCATAGTTGACTTTTGCCCCCATATTAGGCTGAGAAGTTGAAACTTCTTGACCATGTTTCAGAAATGGTTCTGTGAATGCTGTATGATCATTATTGCTCTAGGGATTGTCAATTGTGATGTCTCCACTATCAATTAGATCTTGAATGGTATGCTTCAAGTGGTAGCAATTATTAGTTTTATGACCTTTACTCCGATGGAAATCACAGAATTCATTTCCTCTCCACCATTTTGGTTTGGGGTCTTGATCATTTGGTCAGATTAGTGGTAAAGAGATGATGTTATCATCTAGTAGAGTTTTCATAGCTGATTCTAAAGACTCTCCTAGAGGAGTAAACTTTTGATGTTTATCCCATCTTTTGTATTTTGGCTTCTTTTGAGATGGTTCAAAAGAGTTTTACTCTGAAGCTTTAATGGCTTGAGTGCCAAGAGTGAGATTGTAGGTTGGTGCCTTTGATGGGGCATGGACAGTGTCAACAATGCCAT
The DNA here is from genome assembly GCA_027943335.1 of Chamaecyparis obtusa. Taxonomy (NCBI): domain Eukaryota; kingdom Viridiplantae; phylum Streptophyta; class Pinopsida; order Cupressales; family Cupressaceae; genus Chamaecyparis; species Chamaecyparis obtusa. The sequence continues at coordinate 423,417 of BSBK01000884.1, forward strand.
CTGTGATGATGCCTTTGTTCTTGTTCCAATTTTTGTTCTTGTCTTTAGAACTGGATCCTGATTCGTACTTGTCTTTTTGAAGTGTGATTTATCCTTTTTTCACAAGCACTTTTTTTTATTTTGATAGCATTATCCACCATCTTATCAAAAGATGTATGATCTTTCATTTGTAGAGGATAATTGATTTCTGGAACAAGGTTGTTGATGAAGATTTCCAATTTTTCTATTTCTGGAATAGGTCTGGCATATAGAGAGAACTTCTTCCTCCATCTCTTGAGAAATGTTAGGAATGGTTCCCCTGGATATTGCTTGAGATTATAGATATCAATCATGGTGACTAGATGTTAAATATTGTAGGAGTATTGTTGATAAAACAATTTGATCAACTCCTCAAAAGTTTTGATAGTAGAAGGCAGTCTAGAGAACCAATGGATGGCTGCTCCCCCTAGAGATCGAGGGAAGAGACGCATCAGATAGGTTGGTTCATCCATGAACTCCATTGATTGTGTAGAGAATTCTCTGACATGATCTTGAGGGTCTGAGTGCCCATCATATTTATCATACTTCAGCATCTTCACTCTTTTTCGAAATGGTGGCATGTACAAGTCTTTGTCAAATGGAAAAGGACATAGAGCCTCCATGGAGAACTCTTTAGGTTCCTTCTCTTTCTTAAGATTGTTAAGTTCAACTTGTATAGCATGCATCTATTTCATCATAGCTGTGAGTGGATTCTCTTCCTCATGTGTAATGATGTCTTCAACATTAAATTTGGGAGGAAGTTTAGCTCCTTGGTGAGCTAATTGTAAAAAGTATGCTTCTCTATCTTCTTTCAAGAAATGCTTCATCATTCGTCTGAAGTTATCATCATTTTGATATTGAGCAATTTCTTCAGGTGTGGGTTCCTGATCTGCACCATGTTGAGATTGAGCTCTTTGAGAGCCAAAATTTTTCCCTGCTTGAGACATGGTAGGAGTTTGTGGACTCCCTGGATTAGATTGATGAGGGGTATGTTGAGTACCTCTGTGAGTTGATGGAGGAGGTATGTAACTAGATTTCAATCGATAGTTTCCAAGACCATCCTCCTCATAAAGACTAGAATTGATGAGTTCCTCAAGAGTTGGAGTTTGGAGAGTGGTGATAGATTTCATGTGAGAGGAAGCTCTAGTCTCCACCATTAACTTTGAGTGAAACAAAAAAATAAGATTCAGATAATTGAAGAATGAATTGAATCAAGATGATCAGATGACGCAACCTTGTCAAGGTTTGATTGATTTGAAGATTTGATTAGATGTGGATGAAGGATACTATGCCCTAGATGTATGGGTAGGTTCCCAAAAGATAGCAGACAAGATATCACAACACTTAGTCATTTTGATGATTGATTGAAGATTGATAGTTATGACAAGGTTTTGACACGAGATGATAAAGAATCAAATCAATTAAATAGAAGGCTGAATCAGATTCAAAAGGCCACTTTAGGAAAATGATTGGATTCTCAATAGCTATTGCTCTGTTCCTGACATGGTGATTTGATCAACAGATTCTGGAATTAGGTTGAAAAAGCTAAATATTTGGCAATTTTGACAATTTTCTGACAACTGTCAAAAATTTCCCAAACGACACTCTGCAGACTCGTACGATAGTGGGTATGCTATGAAATGATAGTTGAAAAGCTCGCACGATAGTTGCAAAACTTGCATGATAGTTGCTAGCAGGATTTGACTTTTGGAATTAGACTAGCAGAAAGACTCATACGACACTGGGTTCTTTACCATACGACAGATGGGCAGTAATGAAATGACACTTGATAGAAACTTGTATGACTTTCTGACCTCCTGAGATGACTTTTGACTCCAAAAAATAATTTTACTTCAGATTTTGCAAATTTTGAGTTTTCAAATTTGGATTGAATGCAAATTTTAACGTCCAAATTTGAGGATTGTAATAGTTTTGTTCATTTTCAGTAACCAGATAGATAAACAAGCACACAAAATAGCAAGCAAGTGATTTCAAGCATGTCTAAAAATAATGAACAAGGGAAAAAGCAACCTTGTGCATGAACAATCAAGTGACTTTATTCGTTCTAATTCTTAGAAGTGCTAATTGTGTATGTTCCAAAAATGTTTTGCAATGACGCACATATACCCTAGAAAATAAAAATTTGGCCTCACTAGGGTTTTTAGTAATGGTTTGACTCTACAACTTTTATGATCCAAAGGGGTGAACTCCAATCTCGGCGCACCAGGGTTTTGACACAATCTGATAACTTAATCTTCAGGAGTTGCTAGGGAGATCTGACAACCCAACAATGAACATACCCATGGAGATTTCTTCCACAAGGACATTTATATAGTAGCTGTCACTACCACGGTGAAAATGGCTATTACCGCTTGAGGTTTCATCAATTCAGTTTGCCTTGTGAAGGGAGTGTCTGCTACAGTTAACCCTCTCTAAAGATGACTCACAGTATTGTACCACAAGGGGACTTGGCTCCAGATCCAAGGTTTTGACACCTTTTCACTTTTAACCCAAACAAAGTAAGCAAATAAATCCGACACGCGAAAATAAAGTTTTGCTTCACCAAGGTCTATGATGTCAACTCCATGTGATCTATCAACCTCTCCAGGGAGAGAATGTATTGATCAATAAGAGAAGGTGCACTAACCAATTTTGATTCACCAAAGCTCGTGATGTCAACCCCACATGATCTATCAACCTCTCTTGGGAGAGAATGTATCGATCAATAAGAGAAGACGCACTAACCAAGTTGAATGTGAAATGCACTAAGTATCCTCCCTACCTTCAAGGATTCTATCATTAAGAAGGATTTCACTGGGAATCCAATCTCTCAAGAATCACAAATAGTGTTCATAGGGCCTAATTACTATGTGAGCACAGATGTATGTTTCCAAAAAGCAAATCTACCAAAAGTACCCAAAAAGTAGAAAAGGGAACACTTAATGCTTAAAGCGAATATGAGATGAGTCCACAAGGTGGAACACTTAACACCTCACACAAGCTTAAAATGAGTCCCCAACTTAGAAAACAAGTGAGTTCCTAAAAACATAAATGGGTTGCCAAGTGGAACACTTAATGCTTCTGTCCTGTTGACCCCTCCCCTTTAATGTGGCGTTGACCTTGCAACCATGGGGTGGAATGAGGGGTCAGTGGATTAGCGAGTCCAATAACTCAAGATATAAATCAAGATCAATCACAAGTATCTAAGACTACTTAATGAATCCTTAAGGGGTCACAACCTAGTATCAATTATGCAAGTGTGTAGAAATAGACAAAAGCATGAAAAGATGCACACAAGCCAGACACATAAGAGATTTATTTTAAGTCCAAATCAAAATGTTATTAGATGAAGGAGAATACTTGGGATCCTCACAATGTTCTTAGTAGATTTTACCTGATTTTTAGCAATTCTTGTTGAGCTTTTCCATGCAAGCAAGTGACGAACTCTCCAACAAGCAAATAAGCAAACAAGATATGCAACATATATTCAACTTATGAAAACCATAGGGTTAGCTCTAAAAATCAATTATTATCAGAAATAATAACCAGCAATTAACCCAAATGACAACTCATATCATGCATTGAATCATATGAAAAATAAGTGCATACCCATCACAATTTTTTTTTTTTTTTTGCTGCATTTGACCTAGTCAACAAGATCTAATTTTTTTGATATGATTGTGGTTACAAAAATAGAAATTCAAAAGAGAGACCCCTACTTAAAAATAGAGAGCTTTCTAAAAATGTAAAAATTTTAGAAACATCTCTTCATTTGTGCCCTAGAGACCTATTTTATCAAAATAGACCAGTTTTTGTAAATTGACTATTTGAGCTATTATATTGTGTCCAAATTTAAAACACAAAGAATGGACCCTCTGTAGAATTTAAAGAGATTTCCAAAAATATAAATTTTTTTAAAAAAATATCTTGATTTGCGTCAAATATTAATTTTTTCTGTAATTTCAAGAAAAAATTATTAAAAATTCAAAACATCTCAAAAATTTTTGAATTTTTTACTGTAGCTTCTCTGATATGTTTCCAAGCTGCAAAAAAATTTTTAGAGCAAAAATCCAAGCTGTTTGAGAGATAAAATTAAAGTTTTGAAACTTTAGGGCTCTAGCTCCAAAAAATAAATCAAAACTAGCATGTAAAGGTGGGTTGCCCCACGGTGGGCGCCAGAAATGGCATGTGTGAAAATTGTACCTGATCTATAGATACAAAGCTTTAGTAAAATATTAGAGGTTAGCTATAATCAAAATCGTGCAAAATTGAAATCTAATCTAACCAAGCGATTTACTGCCTTCTAATAGGTGAGAGATTGATGTTCTCAGATTGTTATCGAGATCAGTGACCTAGACGACACCTAAATGAAGGATTTGAATGCAAAACTGATATGAAATATGAATGCAATTAATCTATATTTTTTTTATTTTCTATGCAATAATAATGAAAATTTGATATGAATCTATGCTAATATGGAAATTGATATGCTAAAATGATCTAACAATGATATGAAAAAGAATCTAAATGAATGTAAAATAAACAAATTGATCTCACAATAGCTTTGATTTGCAATAAGCTTTGATTCTCCAAATTCCAATTCTTCAAAATAGTTGTGCAATTCATAGATGACTGGCAAAGTAAGCTTGCAAAATTATGAGATGATTTGGGATGAGCTGAAGCCTTAATTTATAGAAATCCAAGGCTTTGGAGGTGCATGGATAAAAGCCATAAATCAATCAAATTAACTCAGCTTGATTTTTGAGTTATCTGAAAAAATAGATAATTTAATTCACAAAAGCATGCAAATCAGAGTTTAACTCAAATTAGAAGTTTAGATCAACTTTAAAACTCAAAAATGATGTTGAGTTTCAAAAAGTCAATAACTTGCATTGATTTTCTGATTTGGAGTTTAATTGCTCTGTGATTGTGCACATGGATAATTATGAATTAATAAATAAATAAAGTGATTTATTCTCAACTTAATTAATTTTGGAAATAAAACAATTGATTTATGGGTTAATCAATCATTTAATCAAACTTTTATTCAAAAATAATATCATCAAATATGACAACTTGCTTTAATTAATTAAATAAGGATTTAATCAATTAATGATAGGAATTTTGATTTATTATTAAATTTAAATAATAATAATTAGGAATAAATATAATTAAATTTAATTAAATAATTAATTGGCAGAATTAAACTTAATTAATTAAATATTGAGAATATTCAATTAATTAAACTTTAGGATAAATAGGATTTATCACCAAATAATTATAAAATTAAAGATAATAATGATAAATAGAAATATTGCTAGGAATATTTTCCGATGCAGAATTTAAGATAATCAATTAGGATTCGATGATGTTTAGATGTGCCTTAGGTTAGGACTTTGATGTTGATTTCATTCGATATGTAGATGTAGAAGATTAATGAACTTATAGCCCATTTTTGGGGTATTACACCTATACCAAGAATGGATGACATAATGGACATTTTGACTGGAGCAAAATATTTTACCAAAATTTATTTGAAAAGTGGGTATCATCAAATCAGAATCAGAGAAGGTGATGAGTGGAAGACTGCTTTCAAGACAAAAGAAGGTTTGTATGAATGGTTGGTTATGCCTTTTGGTTTAACTAATGCACCAAGTACTTTTATGAGGTTTATGAATAAAGTTTTGAAGAAATTATTGGGTAAGTTTGTGATTCTATATCTTGAGGATATTCTGATATTCAGTAAGACTAGAGAATAAAATTTGTTGCATGTTAAATAAGTATTGCAGAGGTTGAAAGAAGAAAAGTTGCTGATAAATCTAAAAAAGAGTTCAATCATGAAAGAGGAGATTGTGTATTTGGGATTTGTGATTTTAGATGATGGTTTGAAAATGGATCTTGAAAAGGTTGAAGCTATTTTGAATTGGCCTACACCAAGAATGCTAGTGAGGTAAGATCATTTCATGGTTTTTTACCGAAAATTCATTAGGAATTTCAGTTCAATTTGTAATGCTATGATTGAGACTATGAGAGGAGATAAAAGAGAATTCAAGTGGACACATGGAGTAGATAAAAATTTTCAGACTCTGAAGTAGAAGGTTCTTGAATTGCCTATTTTGGCATTGCCTGATTTCAATAAGGTATTTCAAGTAGAATGTGATGCAAGTGGAAGTGCAATAGGAGTTGTATTGAGTCAAGAAGGTAAACCTGTTGCTTTCTTTAGTGTGAATTTGAATGATGCAAAAAAGAAATATTCTATGTATGATCAAGAATTCTATGCTATTGTTCAAGTACTGAAGAAATGGAAACATTATTTGATACTGAGTGAATTTGTGTTGTATACCGATCATAAGGCTTTATAGTATTTAGGTAGTTAGAATACATTGAATTAGAGACATATGAAATGGGTTGAGTATTTGTAGAGTTATACATTTTTGATAAAACATAAAAGTGGAGTCACTAACTAATTTGGTGATGCATTGAGTAGAAGGAGATCTTTAATGACCGAAGTAAAAATTAAAGTTCTTGGCTTTGATGACATGAGTGATTCTTATGAATTTGATCATGATTTTTTTGAGCCATGAAGAAAGTGCAAAGCACCTATTCAAGATCAACCGAGTACTAAATGGGAAGAATATTTTATTCAAGAAGGTATGTTGTTTAAAGGTATTCAGTTGTGTATACCGAGAGGAGAAATGAGAACTAATTTGATAAAAGAGAAACATAGTAGTGGTTTGGCTGGACATTTTGGTGTTGAAAAATATTGAATTTGCTTAAGGAGAAATACTTTTGGCCACAATTGTATAAAGATGTTCAGAAATTTATGAAAAGTTGTGGAATTTGTCAAGTTGCAAAAGGAGTAAGTCAGAATACTGGATTGTATACACCGATTTCTGTTCCTGAGAAACTTTGGATTGACATTAGTATGGATTTTGTTCTTGGCTTACCAAAGATAGTCAGAGGTAATGATTCCATATTTGTTGTTGTGGATAGATTTTCTAAAATGGCACATTTTATACCTTGAAGAAAGACATTAGATGCAGTACATATAGAAGATCTTTTATTTAAGGAAATTGTTAGATTGCATGGATTACCGAGGATTGTTATCTCTGACTGAGACAGTAAATTTGTTGGATACTTTTGGAAGACCCTTTGGAGAAAGTTTAGCACCGAGTTTAAATATAGTTATACATTTCACCCACAAACCGATGGACATACAGAATTTGTGAATAGAAGTTTGGGAAATCTTTTGAGATGCTTAGTTGGAGACACACCAAGTAATTGAGATTATGTGTTGGCACAAGAAGATTTTGCATACAATAATTCAGTGAATAGGAGTACTGGAAAAATACCTTTTGAGATTGTAAATGGCATACAACCGAGAGGTATATTTGATTTGAGAGATATTGCTGATGAAAGAAAGAGAAGTGATGAAGGAGTAAAGTTTGCTGAGTACATGAAGACATTGCATGAAGATGTGAAACATAAGTTGGAGAAAAGTAATCATAAATACAAAGAGCTAATAGATCAAGAAGACATAAGACTTTTGCAGTCAGTGATGAAGTAATGATTCATTTGAAGAAAGGCTGAGTTCCTGTTGGAACATATGGAAAGCTGCAAATGAAGAAGTTTGGCCCTTACAAGATACTGAAGAAATTTAATAGTGGAAATGCATATGATATTGAGTTACCTAATGATATGAATATATCACCTATATTCAACATTGATGATTTATATGACTATCATGAGTCAGATGAAGAAATGACAGTATCAAAGGATTATCCTAAGAAACAAACATAAGAAGTTGAGCATATTTTGGAGCAAAGAATTGGCAGAAGTACAAGAGGAAAATATTATATGGAATATCTGGTGAAGTGGAAGAATAGACCGATTGAAGACAGTGCATGGATTTCACAATCTAAGTTGGATGCATCTCAGATCATACCTATTTCATGATTCAGAGAATCATTTTCAAATAACCCCAGGTGTCTGATGCAGGAGGATCTCGGGTCCTTGGCAATCCTATGTCACCAAAAACATGTTTGAAGTTTTATGTGTTGCTCGGTTCCTTCTTTGACCGAGTTGGTTCGGTGTTGCTCAGTTTCCTTTTTTCACTAGTGTTGGTTGACTATCTCTCTGGTGCTCGGTTATTTCCTTGGCACTCAGTGATGCTTGTTTGACACTCGATTATCCTTGCTTACCGAGTTGGTTGTTTTAGTTTTCCATTGAGGCCAACTTGTGCAATTAATTTGGGTCATAGATTTAATGATGGTATCTATCATGAGAAGCATGTGGACCTAGATCTAGTCATTCCTTCCGTTGATGGTGGATATGAAGGTCGACTTGATTTGGTAGCCTCTTGTATAAATGTAGTTGTTTGGTTAGAGTTTAGGGAGTCAGATCAGTTTAGAAGATATAAGATAGAATATTAGAGATTGTTGGTAGATCCTCACATGTTGGAGGATTTTTTTACTTTATTGTAATATCTAGCCTAATTCAAGAAAGCCATACAACCTAAAATGTATGAATTAATTGAAGTTTGATGCAGGAGCATCTCGGGCTTAGAGCAATCTTGCATCAACCAAAAACATTTCATGTTTTCTCTTGTTTTCTTCATAATCATTTCATTTATTGGTTTCATGTTGTGTGAATCTTACATAATTTTGAGGACCTATTTTGGAACCTTTTCCTAAGATCTCATAAGGATTGGATGAACCATTTCAAAGTTGGAGCTATTTTACTTGCTGTAAGAGCTGTATTTTCCTACAATTTTGGTGATGATTGTGCATCATGGTGACCTTGATCCTTAATGAATCATACTTTTATCTATTAAGGCCTTAAAGAGGACCTAAAATAATATCATTTCAAAGGAGGGAAATTCCTAATTCATTATGAGTAAAAAGTTATGACCTTTTTTCTCAGGGAGCTATTTTTAGCCAGTTTACAAGCGAAATGTGGAGTGTTTCTTCTTGCACAGTTTCATGTGATGAAATGGGGCCTTGCATAGTTAAGGTCATGCTCTTGGGTCATGTGTGGACCTAAATCCAAAGGCACATTAATTTTTTCTCACTCTTTCATTAGTTTTGGTTTAAATCTTCCAGACTAGACCTATAATGTAATTAAATGCCTGACTGGCTGACTTGTGGCTTAGCTGGCTATATATTGAGAGTTTGGGTAGATGTTTAGGAGGTAGTATGATGGTAGATTGGTAGTAGCATTAGAGTAGAAGCATAATTGGATCTTGTGAGATCTTGTAGATCAGATGTTTTATCTGATATTGTAATAGTAGAGCTAGTGGTTTGCATACTTGGAGACAAGGAGATTGCTTGGAGGCTTGCGAGCTCAAGTTCAGATCTGCCTTAGTGTTTCCATTAGTTGTTGATGTATTTCAGAGCTGGAATAGCTAGGAGATTAATGAGATACTTTTTTATTTCATTATAATAGGCTGAAATCTGGAAGGCCTTACAGTCGGGCATGTTGAATGAAATTCTATTTTGAAACAGTATATTGTTGAATTATGTTGTGCTTGCTGTTGTGGTAATTGGTAGTGTAAGTTTGGAATATCCATTATTGGATCCTCCATCTCTGCCCTATGTCAAGTGGTATTAGAGCCTAAAGATCTTGAGTGTGTAAACTAGTTGAGGCTGTTTGCATCAGGACCTTGAATTGAAGATGCCTCCGAGAAGAACTCATGAGATCTCAGAGGAAGAACCTGCTGGAGAATTCAATCTTGATGATTTTAGGGCTTTGCAAAAACAAGTGCAAGATTTGCAATAGGAATTGAGAAATAAGACTACCTTGAAGGAGGACAGTGATGAGTTTGAAGAAGATCAATTTGAAGAAACTATAGAAGAAGTCAGAGATCCAGAAGAAAGTAGAATCCTAAAAGCTATGTCTAAAATTGGGAAGAGACCTAAGATTGAAGTTTTTACATTTGCTAGAAGCCTTAGGCCAGAAGAGTTGATTGATTGGATTAATGAGATAGATGAATGCTTTGAGTATGAAGAAATAGAAGATTTTGATAGAGTTTGATTTGCAAAGACTAAGTTGAAAGGTCATGCAAATATTTGGTGGAGGGAAGTTCAATTGGAAAGAAGTAGGAAAGGAAAGGAAAAGATCACTAGATGGAACCAAATACTTGACAAGTTGAAGAAGAAATTCATTCCGGTGGATTATGAATTGGAGATGTTTAAAAAGATGCAAGCTTTGAAGTAGACAAACAAATCAGTGCAAGAGTATACTGAAGATTTTTACAGACTCTTGATTAGGACTGGTCATTCTGAAGCTAATAAAGAGAAGGTTACTAGGTATGTTTATGGCTTGAGACCTAGTATTCAAGAAGAGTTACTTACTATTCGGATGACAACTATAGGAGATGCTTATCAGATGGAATTGAAGATTGAGGATAATTTGAACAAGAGGTTTGAAGGAAGACAAAATAATAGGAACAAAAGTGGAAAGACTGATGAAATAGTTGCTAGAGGCAATCCTAAGAAGACTGATGAAGGATCTGGCAGTGGTCTAGCTGATAATAACTACAATTTTGGATAGAGAGGGAGAAGGAGAAATGAGTTCACTTTTACTTGTTGTCAATGTGGTGAACAAGGTCATAGAATTTTTGAATGTCCTAAGAAAAGAGTTGCATTAACTGCTGAAGAAAACATTGAGAATGTTGTAGAACAAGGTGAATTTATTCTCACTAGGAGGTTGGCTACATGTGTCTAGGAACTAGTGCAAAGAAGGAATTTTTTCAGAACCAGATGTAAGTGCAAGGATAAGGTATGTAATGTCATAGTTGATGGTGATAGTTCTGAAAATTTTGTTTCAGAAGAAATGGTTAGTAAGTTGAATTTTGAAAGAAGGAAACATCCTAATCCTTATCAAATTAGTTAGATACAAGATGTGTCTAAGGTTAGGATTGAAGAGAAATTCTTGGTTAATTATTAGTGTGATATATTGCCTATGGATGCTTGTCATCTATTTCTTGGGAGACCTTGGCAATTTTATAGACATGTTATGTTTGATGGTCATGCAAATACATATGTGGTAATGCATGGTGGATCTAGGCATAAGTTATTACCCTTGCAGGAAGTTGGAGCTAAGGGATGTGGAGTTATCAGGTGTTGTCCTTATGAAAAACATCAAGAGAAGAGAGTTGATGAACCTATTCCTATGGATGAAAGGAAGCCAAGTTTGAAAGGAAAAGGGAATGATATGGCTGAGGAACTTATTGAAATTAAGAGGCAGATGGACTTTCTGAAAAAGATAGTGCAACAAATGATGGCACTAGTGACATAGAGGACTATAGATGATGCCAAGTTGATTAGTAATTTTGGAGAATATGTGATTCACCGAAGTGCTAGTGTAATCAAAAGTGGAAAAGATGGTTAGAATCAGAATTTGTCAATAGCAGGAAGAAAAGATGAGAAAAGTGTAGGACAAGCTGATTTGCTGAGTGTGACAGTGGATAAAGTAAAGACAACATGGAATGAAGGAAAAGAGGATAGATGGGTTAAGAAAAGATATGGCATACCTATTCTGATTCCCTAGAAATGTTCATGAGAACATTCTTTTTATTTACCTGGGGTGTCTGATGCAGGAACATCTTGGGCTTAGAGCAATCTTGCATCAACCAAAAACATTTCCTATTTTCTATTATTTTCTTTATAATAATTTCATTTATTGGTTTCATGTTGTGTGAAGCTTACATAATTTTAAGGACCTATTTTGGAACCTTCTCCTAAGATCTCATAAGGATTGGATGGACCGTTTCAAAGTTGGAGTTGTTTTACTTGCCGTCGGAGCCGTATTTTCTTGTAGTTTTGGTGTTGTTTGCGCATCATGGATACCTTGATCCTTAATGAATCAACCTTTGTTCTCTTAGGGCCTTAAATAGGACCTAAAATAATATATTTTCCCAAGAGCACAAGTCCTAATTCATTATGACTAAAAAGTTATGACCTTTTTTCTTGAGGACCTATTTTTAGCCAGTTTACACGCAAAACATGGAGTGTTTCTTCTTGCACGGTTCCATGTGATGAAATGGGACCTTGCATAGTTAAGGGAATTCTCTTGGGTCATGTGTGGACTTAAATCTAAAGGAACATTATTTTTTTATCACTCTTTCATTATTTTTGGTTTAAATCTTCCAGATTGGACCTATAATGTAATTAAATGCTTGACTGGCTGACTTGTGGCTTAGCTGGCTATATATTGAGAGTTTGGGTAGATGTATAGGAGGTAGTATGATGGTAGATTGGTAGTAGCATGAGATTAGAATCATAATTGGATCCTACAAGATCTTGTAGATCAGATGTTTTATCTGATATTGTAATAGCAGAGCTAGTGGTTTGCATACTTGGAGACAAGGAGATTTCTTGGAGGCTTGCAAGCTTAAGTTCAGATCTGCCTTAGTGTTTCCATCAGTTGTTGCTATTTTTAGAGCTGGACTAGCTAGGAGATTGGTGAGATACTTTTTTATTTCATTGTAATAGGCCGAAACCTGGAAGACCTTACAGCTGGGCATGTTGAATGAAATTTTGTTTTGAAACATTATATTATTGAATTTCGTTGTGCTTCTTGTTGTGGTAATTGGTAGTGTAGGTTTGGACTGTCCATTATTGGATCCTCCATCTCTGCCCTACATCAAAGTTAATATATAAAATTTTCTACATTCTCTCTCTCTCTCTCACTTTTGTGTGTTTTTACTTTCGTGTGTGATCTCTGCAAGGTGGATCTGGTTAGGGTGTGCCTTTTGGCCCCTCTCCCCATCCTACCCTTGTGTCACAATGATAGAGATTGTTGCTGCCCTATTTGATGTAGAATTTGAAGATATCAAAGCATGTACTTCAACAAAAGAAATGTGGGACAAACTGACACTAGTCTACGAAGGAGATGTGAATGTGATGAGAGAAAGAGCTGAAATCCTTAGAGGAAGATTTAATGATATGAAGATGAAAGAAGTTGAAAACATTTCACAGTACAGTAACCAAATCAAGGAGGTTGTCAATGCTATTTGAGGAGTAGGAGGTTTTATTGATGAGGACACTATTGTGAGTAAAATTCTTAGAACCTTTCTACCAATCTATGCTATTAGAATCTATGCAATTCATGAAATGAGATCTGCACTGGGTAATGTTCTTACACTTGATAGTCTAATGGGTAAATTGACTAATTTTGAGATGTATAACTATGATAATAGTATTGTACCAAGTGTTGAGTCTAAATTTATGTCATCTTTGAAAATTATAAAATCAAATAGTAAACATATGATAAGGAATGAAAGTGACAGTGATAGTGATGAAGATGGACTTGATGAACTTGAAGCACTTATGGCTCGAAGGCTGCAGAAAGGTAAAGGAAGGTATAAGGGAAAATTACCTCTCGCATGTTTTAACTATAAAGAAATTGGTCATATTGCAGCTAGATGTCCTAACATAAAATATGATGACAAAGATAATGACCGATCTAGTGAAATAAAGTATGACAAAAGAGATAACTGAGATCGTAGAGGCAACCGACACTATGATAGAAGAAATAACCGAAACTACAAAGAAAAAGGCAAGAAGGCATGTTACCTTGTTGGAGATGATGATGATGACACTAATACCGACACTGATGAAGACATTAAAGTGGTATTCATAGCTTTGAAAGAATATTCAAAAGAAGAAGAAAGGTATGTAGAAATAAAACTCATCTCTAAATTTAGCAAGAATGATATATGGATTGTTGATAGTGGCTGTACACATCATATGACTGGTGATGAGGATAAATTTAAATACCTTGAACACTATAATGGAGGATCTGTTAAAATGGGAAATGATACACCTTGTTTAGTAAAAGGAAAAGGATCTATCATGTTGAACAATAAGATCAAATGTGAAAATGCATATTGGGTAAAGAGACTTAACTATAACTTGTTAAGTGTAGCATAGTTGAATAAATCAAGTCACCGAGTTGTATTTGAAAGTAGGAAGGTGAAGATCTATGATGAAACATGAAAGTTGGTCGGTACTAGTGAACAATCTAAAGGTAATATATTTTATCTTGACAATGCTGAAAATTCTTGTTTGATGGCTAGAATTAAGGATGTGTGGTTGTGACATAAAAGGTTATGTCATGTCAATTTTGACAACATGGTTAAAATCAGTAAGAAAAGAAAAGTTAGAGGTTTACTGAGCTTATCTAAACTTGACCATGTCATGTGCAAACAATGTCAAATGGGAAAAATGTCAAAATCTAGTTTCAAGAGAAAGACCTACTCATCTAAATCTATTTTGGAGTTGGTTCATACCAACTTATGTGGTCCTATGAGAACTTAGAGTTATAATGGTGACATATACTTTATTCTATTTGTTGATGACTACTCTAGGATAATGACAGTTATGTTTTTGAAAGAGAAATCTGGAGCTTTCAAAATGTTTAAATGGTATAAAGCTAAAGTAGAAAAATAAAGTGGAAAAGAGTTAAAATGCTTAAGCTCTGATAGAGGAGGTGAGTTTATTTCTGATGAATTCACTAACTTTTTTAATGAGCATGAAATTAAAAGATAGGTTTCTACACCAAGAAAATCACAACAGAATGGTATTGCTGAAAGAAGGAATATATACATAGTTGATTGTGCTAGAACACTGATGATTGAGAAAGATGTTGCACAAATGTACTAGAGAAAAGTTGTTAGCACTACTTTATACACAGTGAACCGAGTACAACTGAAGAAAGATTCAAACAAGACACCTTATGAGTTATGGTTTGGGTACACACCTAATGTAAGTTATTTTAGAATTTTTGGAAGTAGATGTTAAATTCTGAAAGATGATAGAAATGAAAATTTTGATTCTAAAGGTGATGAAGGAATATTCTTAGGATATTCTACCAAGAGAAAAGATTACAAATATTTGAATAAAGTTTCTAACAAAATGATTGAAAGTGCTAATGTGAAAGTTGATGAGTTTGCTGAGAAAAATGATGAAGAAAGAAGGAAAGAACCAGAAGACTATGGTAGATATACATTTATTGAGTTACCTGACTCTCTACCCGAGCAACAGGTAGAAACCATTGAGCAACAAGATAAAGACACCGAGTATCATCCTATAGAAACTGAGAATCAAGAAATTGCTACTGAGGATGAAATTGAACCTGCATCGACTGATGAACAAAGAAGAGAGAAAGTATTAACAAAATTTGTGAGAAGACACCATCCACAAAACCAAATCATTCGAGACAAGCAAGCTGGCATGATGACACAAAGTAAGTTGAGATAGAGCACATGTTTAGTTTGTAAATTTGAACCTAAAAATGTTAGATATGCACTTGAGAATGAGGAATGGATTAAAGCCATGAATGAAGAAATTGAGTAGATAGAGAAAAATAAAACATGGACATTGGTACCGAGACCGAGTGATAAAAATGTAATTGGAACCAAATGGATATTCAGAAACAAGTTGAATGAGAATGGTGAAGTCACTAGGAACAAAGAGAGACTTGTTTATAAAGGATATGCACAAGAAGAAGGTATAGATTATGGTGAGACTTTTGTACCAATTGCTAAACTTGAAGGAGTTAGAATACTACTTGCATATGTTGCGCACAAAGGATTTAAAGTATATCAAATGGATGTTAAATCTATATTTTTGAATGGAATACTTGAGGAAGAAGTTTATATTGAATAACCTGAACGTTTTGTTGATCCAAATAAGTAGAACATGGTATGTAAATTGCATAAAGCACTGTATGGACTGAAGTAAGAACCGAGAGCATGGTATGAAAGATTGCATGCTTATCTTATTAGTATTGGATTTGTGAGGATAAGTGACAATATCAATTTGTATTTGAAAGGAGAAAATGATGACACGATTCTTATTGCTGAAATATTTCTTGATGATATTATATTTGGAGGACATGATAATCTTTGCAAAGCATTTGTTGTTGAAATGAGAAAAGAATTTGAGATGTCAATGTTTGGATAGATTAAATTCTTTCTAGGTTTGCAAATTCTACAACAAAATGAAGGGATATTCATAACACAATCAAAATACATCAAAGAAGTGTTGAAGACTTTTGGAATGGAAGATTCAAAACCGGTAGGTACACTGATGGTCACAGGATGCAAATTGAAAAACTATGATCAATCCACCGAGGTAAATTAGATATTATATAGATTAATGATTGGTAAACTGATGTATGTTGTGCATAGTAGACCATATATTGCACATGATATTGGGATTGTAGCAAGATTTTTTGCTAATCCTAAGGAATCACATATGATTGTTGTTAAAAGGATTTTGAGATACTTGAAGAACACAAATAATTATGATTTATGGTATAAGAAATAAGGTAAATTTGGACTACAAGTTTACATTGACGCAGATTGGGCTAGAAATATTGATGACCGAAAGAGCACAATCGGTGGAGAATTCTTTTTGGGAGGAAGGTTAGTTAATTGGATAAGTAAGAAACATACATGTATTTCTCAATCTATTGATGAAGCATAATATGTTGCTGCTGCTGCTAATTGTTCAAATATTGCATGGATAAAACAACTGTTGAAAGGCATGAATGAGGAGATCACTAATCTAGTGATTATATATTGTGACAACACAAGCACTATAAAAATTTCCAAAAAATTGGTGATGCGTTCTAAGACAAAGCATATGTCAATTAAGTATCACTATTTGAGGGAACAAGTACAAGAAAAGCAAGTAAAATTAGAGTTTGTGAAATCTAAAGAACAACTTGCAGACATATTTACTAAAGTCTTACCGAAGGATACATTTGAGTACTTGAGGACTAGACTAGGGGTCCATCCCCTATCTGTTGGTCACTAAGTTGATCAAGAGGTTGCATCAACCTATACTTTATCAGAAAATCAAATGATGTTGATGCAAATTGTTCACACTTTAGGTTTCCTAAGGTTGTGAAAGATGGAATAGGAAGATTGTATATTTGTACATTAAGATACATTATCTGAACTAAATAACAGAGATATTTTGGGTGATTAGAGAGTTGTTTATTCTTTTTGGCATTGTTGTCAAAGAGAGAGAAAGATTCATATGAAATATCAGTTAAAGAGAACACAAAGAAGGAAGAGAAAGTCTAATATCTATCCAGTGGGAGAAAGAATCAGAGAAGTATCAGAAAGGAAGAAGAAAATCAAATTCACAGGGAGAGTCTGCTGAAATTCTATGTAGTGATTAAACATATTAAATGATCAAGCTAGGGAGAGCTTACTGAGCTACAACATTTACTGATAGAGTTGTAGAACAGATGTTTGGTATTCTATGACATATTTCATATCGTGTTGCCATCAATGCAAAAGGGAGATATTGATAATCTACAACTGATTGAATAACCTGATAAACTGAAAGGAAAAGTGAAAGACAGTAATTAAGAAATCACCGAGATACTAAAGTGATATGTAAGACAATAAAATCAGTCAATATGTTGTCATTGATGTCAACTAGTTTTTGTTGGAAACTTTAATTGAAGCAATTGTTGTATTGTCATTGATGTCAAACCTTAACTGGTAAGACTATTACTATTTAAGAAAGTACTATATCTATTTGAGTGTTGCTAAGGGGATAGGCAAGGTTAGTAACAATAACACATAAGGAAAGGTTGAGTTATCTTGATACTTCAATGAGTACTTGATTATGTGGCACAATGATAAGACAATGTATTGTTTATATAAGTAAGAATGAAGACTAAACTGGTAGGCTTAACTGAGAAAAAGTGAAGAAATCTAGTGTAAGCCGAGTGTTGTTAGTGTCAACCGAGCTAGTATATGCCAAGTAAATTCAGTGTTGACTGAACACCAGCTAATTGCCGAGGAAGATAATGTTAGCCGGGGAAACAGTTTATGTGGCGATTGAGCTTTCTAGTAAAGAATTCAGATTTCCAGCCAACATCATTGAATTCTTGGATTATGTAAAATGTGTTGACTTTATTTATTGATTGTATGAAAGTATTTAATGCACTGTAAAATATTTTATTGTAAATCTATTAAGAGATTCAAGATATTTCTAGAAGGATAGCTGAAGAACATAATGTAGGATGGATTCAATGAATCTGACCTAACCCTAGGATCTAAAAAGGAGATTAAGCGATAAAAGATGTATTGACCTAATAGAGGAAGTATTAAGGAAACCTAAGCTAGAGGTTGAAAGAAGAAGTAGATGCTAGAAGTGTTGTTGATGTTATTAACTGTCTAAGCAGAGAAGGCTGAAGGAGAAGTGTTGTGATTGCTTGAAGAGAGTTTTGAGAAGATCAGTGATGGAGATGGTAAAGGTTCATAGTCAGTAAGCCAACATATGTGTACGAAATTGGATCTGATATTTGCAAAGTTAGTTGTATGTTTTTCAGATCAATACTACTGCTACTTTCTAACCATTGTAATAGTCAAAATCCTTTTAACAGACGTTGAATAGGTATAAATCCTTTGAACAAGGTTGCATTCTAATGGAGTGTATATAAGTCTTATAACAAGATGCACTTTTAACAGAGTGGTTTAAATCCTTTAACCAGCTCACACCTGACAGTATGTTTGTAACTTTTGACAGGGTTGGCTTTTCACTGAGCTCACTTCAAAAGAGTGAACATAATAGTAACATGTTACAAAGTGGTTTTTCCCAAATTGGGTTTCCACTATAATTCCCGGTGTTGATACTTGTGTGAATGTTTTGGTTTGAACATTTCTATGTTTTACAAGTTAGATGCTATTGAATAAGTGGACTGCACTGTTATATGTTTTTGTTATGCAATCAGTAATGACCGAGTAGCTATTGGTTATTAGATCTGATTTGTTGAAGAGTTTAAAGTTTGTTTTTATACATCTGGACCTGAGAACAACTGATTCAACCCCCCTCTCTATTGTTCTAAATCATATTAACAATTGGTATTAGAGCTTTTGGTGCTTACAGAGAACAAGTTTGAAGGTACTTGAAGCAAATGATCAAGATGTATAAGGAGGTACCAAAGCTAAATAAGGAAAACTTCCCTGCATGGCAAAGCTTGATGAAGTTGCATCTAGCTGGTATTGGTGATTATGAAAAGTATTACATTGAGCATGACTATGCCACACCTGTTGCACCTCTGACTGCTGAGGAAATGAAATCTAAACAAGAGCACAACCAAGCAATGTTGGATATTGCGCTTGCCCTAAGTTATCCAGAATTTGAAGACATCAAAGACTACAGTAATGCAAAGAAAATGTGTGACACCCTTGCAAACATTTATGGTGGTGACATAAATGTGTTGAGAGCTAAAGCCGAGAGCCTAAGAGGTAAATTCGATGAAATGAGAATGCAAGAAGGTGAGAATATTGCACAATATTGTGGTAGAATAAAAGAAGTTGTAAATGCTATTAGAGGAGAAAATGGAACTATTGAGGATGAAACTGTAATAGGAAAAGTATTGAGAACTCTGTGTCTTATCTATGCAATCAAAATTTTTGCAATTCAAGAATCTACATGTAACTCTACTAATGCTCTTACTTTGGAAAGTTTGGTTGGCAAGCTTACTGCTTTTGAACTTTCTAACTATGATAACTTCACTGTTGGTAATATTGAATCTGCTTTTAAGTCACAAATGGTTCTGAGTAAGTCAAAGAAGGAAAAAGAAAGATGCATAAGTGAAAGTGAAAGTGAAAGTGAAAGTGATAGTGACACATCTGATGAAGAACTTGAGGATCTAGAAGCTCTTATGGCTAGAAGACTAAAAAGGGGAAAAGGAAGGTACAAAGGTAAACTCCTTATTAGATGTTTTTCATGTAATAAAGTTGGTCATATAGCTGCTAGATGTCCTGACAGTGATAATAAGGATGAATAAAGGGACAACAAGCATAAAGACAAAAGAGAAGATATAGGTTACCGAAGATACAAGGACTACAAATGAAAAGGTAAGAAATCCTACTACATTACCGAAGAAGAGATTGACACTAATAGTGATGATTTTGAAATTGAGGTTGTCTATGTTGCAATGAAAAATGAATCTGACAAGGTTGAGAAAACTGCATTGATATCTTATGTGAACAAAAATGATAAATGGATTATTGACAGTGGTTGTTCACATCATATGACTAGAGATAAGAGTAAGTTTGATACCTTAGATCATGATAAAGGTAGGAGTGTGAAATTTGGTAATGATGCACCATGTCCTGTTAGAGGAAAATGATTGATTAAGCTGACTAATAAGATCACTTGTGAAAATGCTTATTGGGTTGAGGGTCTTAACTATAATCTGCTAAGTGTTGCACAACTTAATAGCACTGGCTATTGAGTGGAATTTCATCACAGAAAGGCTAAAATATTTGATGCCACTGGTGAACTGATTGCAAGTGGAGAACATACAAGAGGTAATTTATTCTATCTAGACCTATCTAAAGAAACATGTATGATTGCACAACTTGATGATATTTGCTTATGGCATAAGCGGCTATGTCATGTTGACTTTTATAATCTGGTAGAGATTAGTAAGAAAAAGAAAGTGAGAGGTCTACCTAGATTGAAGAAACCTGAGAATGTAATGTGCAAAGAATGTCATTTGGGTAAGATGACAAAGTCTAGTTTCAAGAGAAAAACTTTTACTTCTGAGAATATCTTAGATTTGGTTCATACTGACCTTTGTGGACTGATGGGTGTACAAAGCTATTCTGGTGCTAGATATTTTATCCTGTTTGTTGATGATTATACCATAATGATGCATGTAATGTTCTTAAAGGAAAAATCTGATGTTTTTCAATTTTTTAAGTTGTATGTGGCTAAGGTTGAAAAAGAGACAGGTAAGAACCTGAAGTGTTTGAGATCTGATTGAGGTGGAGAATTTACATCAAATGAATTTAATCTATTTTGCAATGATAGATGGATCAACAGACAAATGTCTGCACCTAGAACTCCTCCATAGAATGGTATAGCAGAGAGAAGGAAAAGATCTATCTTAGACTGTGCAAGGACATTAATGATTGAAAATAATGTTGCACAGAAGTATTGGAAAATTTGATGTTAAAAGTGATGAGGGTATATTCCTAGGCTATTCCATAAAAAGTAAAGCTTATAAGTGTTTGAACTCTAACACTAACAAAATTGTGGAAAGTGTGAATGTCAAAGTTGATGAGTATGCAAAGAAAAATGAGGCCGAAACTAAAAGAGAACCAGAAGATTACATATCTTTTGTGTATATAGAGGAAGAAGAGGCAAGTGACAGACTTGCACTTGATGTTGAGTCTCAGGTAAGCAATGCTGAGCATCAAGAAAATAATGCCGAGAGAGAAGAAGAACATGCCGAGTGACAGGAAGAAGCTATCGAGTATCAAGAAGATGTTGCCAAGCATTCAGAAGCTGAATATGACAATCTTGTTGGTGAGCCTAATGAGCAAAATGAAAGAAGAGAAGAACCTGTTCTAGCACAATATGTAAGGAGACATCACAAGCCTGAATAGATTATTAGAGATAAAGATACTGGAATTCAGACCAGAAGCAAGGCAAGAGATCCAACATGTTTACTATGTGAATTTGAACCTAAGACAACAAAGGAGGCATTAGAAAATGAAGACTGGATAGAAGTAATGAATGAAGAGATAGACTAGATAGAGAAGAATGATACCTGGACTCTAGCGTCGAGACCATAAAATAAGAATGTAATTGGGACAAAGTGGGTATTTTGTAATAAGATGAATGAGCATGATCATATCACAAGAAAAAAAGCTAGGCTGGTATGCAAAGGCTACGCATAAGAAGAAGGAATAGATTATGGGGAGACATTTGCCCCTGTAACAAGATTGGAAGGAGTAAGAACTCTGCTTGCATATGTTGCCTATAAAGATTTCAAGGTATACCAAATGAATGTCAAGTCTGCATTTTTAAATGGTATATTGGAAGAAGAAGTGTAAATTGAATAGCCAAAATGATTTGTTGATCCAAACAGAAGACACATGGTTTGAAAAATGAATAAAGCACTATATGGACTAAAGCACGCTCCCAGAGCATGGTATGAGAAATTGCACAACTACCTAATACAGATTGGATTCTCAAGGACAAATGACACAAGCAATCTGTACATGAAAGATGAAGAAGGTAAAGGAATCTTGTTAGCTAAGATCTTTGTAGATGATATTATATTTGGTGGACAAGATGCCTTGCGTAAGAAATTTTCAAATGAAATGCAAACTGAATTTGAAATGAGTATGTTTGGGGAGATCAAATTTTTTGTTGGTTTGCAAGTATATTAGATGGAGAAAGGAATTTTCATCACCCAGTTAAAATATGTTCATGAGATACTGAAAACCTTTGGTATGGAAGATTCAAAGCCAGTAAGTACTTCCATGGCTACTGGACAGAAGTTGTCTAAAAATGATGATCCTGTAGAAGTTAACCAGACTTTGTATAGATCTATGATCGGAAAGCTACAGTATGTTGTACATAGTAGACCAGATATTGCATTAGCTGTTGGGATTGTGGCAAGATTCTCTGCCAATCCTAAGGAAACTCACATAATGGTGGTTAAAAGAATCATGAGATATTTGAAGGGGACTGCTAACTATAGATTGCACTACAAGAAGCATGACAAGTTTGAAATGAGACTGTATATAGATGCTGATTGGGTAGGAAATGTAGATGACAGAAAGAGTACTAGTGGTGGAGCTTTCTTTCTTGGACATAGATTAGTTTCTTGGACAAGCAAGAAACATAAAATTGCATTTCCCAATCTACTGTTGAAGCTGAGTATGTGGCTGTAGCTGTGAACTGTTCAAATTTGATATGTATAAAGCAATTGTTGGTAGGTATGAAAGAAGAAATCACTAAACCAGTTGTAATTTTCTGTGACAACACAAGTGCTATCAACATCTCTAAGAATCTAGTAATGGACACAAAGACCAAACACATTGCCATCAAGTATCATTACTTGAGAGAACTGGTACAAGATAAAGAGGTCCGCATGGAATATGTGAATACAAAGGAACAATTAGTAGACATATTCAGTAAGGTTTTACCTAAAGAAGCTCATGAATACTTGAGAAGCCAATTAGGGGTCCTTCCACTAACTGAAGCTGCCTAGTCAAGCTAGGAGCACTACATCAAATGTGCTGTATAGAAAATCTAACAAATTGATGTAGAGAAAGGTCACACTTTAGGAGGAGCCTGGAGTTGTGAAAAGCACAGCAAAGCCAAGAATCAGTCATAAGCAAAGATGACAGAGGGAGAAATACTGTTACTAAACTGAAAGGATGATATCTACATCTACAGGACGTATGTTTTTGTTGCTGCTTTGGCATTTTTGTCAAAGAGGGAGATGATCACAGATGAATATACAGAATGAGAAGATCAAGACAGAGGGAGAAATTCAGTGGATGGTCAAGCATGGCTAATTGATTCTGTATCAGAATGAAGCTAAGGATATTATTAATATTTCTTATGGACAGATAAGTTTTGGATTGGTTGGTAATTCATGTGATATTCATATGGTGTTTCCATCAATGTCAAAGAGGAAGATTGTTGGAAACTTCAATTGAAATAATTGTTGTATTGTCATTGATGTCAAACCTTAACTGGTGAGACTGTTGCTATTTAAGAAAGTACTATATCTATTTGAGTGTTGCTAAGGGGATAGGCAAGGTTGGTAACAATAACACCTAAGGAAAGGTTGAGTTATCTTGATACTTCAATGAGTACTTGATTATGTGGCACAATGATAAGATAATGTATTATTTATCTAAGTAAGAATGAAGATTAAACTGGTAGGATTAACTGAGAAAAAGTAAAGAAATCTAGTGTAAGCCGAGTGTTGTTAGTGTCAACCGAGCTAGTATATGCCAAGTAAATTCAGTGTTGACTGAACACCAGCTAATTGCCGAGGAAGACAATGTTACCCAAGGAAACAGTTTATGTGGTGACCGAGATTTATAGTGAAGACCGAGAAGTTGAACACAATATTGACTGAGCGTTAGTATTTTGCATTTGAGGAAGAATTCAAATTTCCAGCCAACATCATTGAATTCTTGGATTATGTAAAATGTTTTGACTTTATTTATTGATTGTATGAAAGCATTTAATGCACTGTAAAATATTTTATTGTAAATCTATTAAGAGATTCAAGATATTTATAGAAGGATAGCTGAAGAACATAATGTAGGATGGATTCAATGAATCTGACCTAACCCTAAGATCTACAAAGGAGATTAAACGACAAAAGATGTATTGACCTAATAGAGGAAGTATTAAGGAAACCTAAGCTAGAGGTTGAAAGAAGAAGCGGATGTTGGAAGTGTTGTTGATGTTATTGACTGTCTAAGCAGAGAAGGCTGAAGGAGAAGTGTTGTGATTACTTGAAGAGAGTTCTAAGTAGATCAGTGATGGAGATGGTAAAGGTTCACAGTTAGTAAGCTAGCATATGTGTACGGAATTGGATCTGATATTTGCAAAGTGAGTTGTATGTTTTTCAGATCATTACTACTGCTACTTTCTAACCATTGTAACAGTCAAAATCTTTTTAACAGAGGTTGACCTAATAATCATAGGTATAAATCTTTTGAACAAGGTTGCATTCTAATGGAGTGTATATAAGTCCTATAATAAGACACACTTTTAATAGAGTGGTTTAAATCCTTTAACCGGCTCACACCCGACAGTGTGTTTGTAACATTTGATAGGGTTGGATTTTTACCGAGCTCACTTCAGAAGAGTGAACATAATAGTAACATGTTACAAAGTGGTTTTTCCCAAATTGGGTTTCCTCTATAATTCTTAGTGTTGATACTTGTGTGAATATTTTGGTTTGAACATTTCTATGTTTTACAAGTTAGATGCTATTGGATAAGTGGACTACACTGTTATATATTTCTGTTATGCAATCAATAATGACCGAGTAGCTGTTGGTTATTAGATCTAATTTGTTGAAGAGTTTAAAGTTTTTTTTTATACATATGGACCTGAGAACAACTGATTCACCCCCCTCTTTCTATTGTTCTAAATCATATTAACAGTTTTGGATATACTTATCATGATGGTTACAAACATCTGAAGAAGAAAAATGGTAAAGGAAAGAGATATCTACATGAAGATGAGATGGATATAGAGATATAGCTAAGGTATACATTGGGTAACTTATTGATGAGTCTATGACATCATTTTGTTGACTTGATTGTATTACATTAATTTGTTATGCATCAAAGATTAAAATTGAACAAGTTAATATGGTCGATAATTGAAGATTTTTGTATACATCGAGTCAGTGCAGTGTATACCGAGTATTAGTAATAACCGAGTTAGTATTCACCGACACATTTCTGTATTAACCAAGTAAGAGAAACAATTAAATTTTATAACAATCGACTGAATTGATGAGTTGGCAAGTTTCTTATGATTCCGAGGTAAAAGATAAAGTTTTTTATAAGGATCTAATGACTAACAAAATTCAAGATTGATCGAATGGAGAAGGATGAAATGTGTTAGAGACACATTTGTCGAGGAAGCTTGAAGAGGCAAAATGGACAATGGAGATTAAGAGGAAAAATATAATGGATGAGAAGAAAATGGTATATGACGTCTATTTAAAGAGATATGAGATTCATTATTGAGTCTATAGCTTATTGAAGACTGCAGGGGAAATTGTTTAGAAGGAATTTTTCATGCACCACTGATCAAACTGGTTACAAACAGAACCGAGCAGAACTGCAGGCATAACCGAGCATCAGAGTATTATTTCAACCGAGATGAATATGTTGAAGCATATGAAGGATTGAAGTGATTATCGATTAGAGGAGGTATTTTGAGCTTAGCATAGATCTGAAAATCTGCAATCTTAGTTGTATTTGAATCAGTTCACCACTGTATCAGTTTAACCATTGTTACAACTAAATCTCTTAACTGAGTAGACTTAATAATCTTATTTGTATTTCAATATGACATTCCATGAATGTTGATGGTTTTATTTTTGACCCCATAGTGAATGCTGGTCAAGAGTTAACTAGTAGTGATAAATCCTTTAACTAGGTCACACCTTACAGTGTGCATTGTAACCTTTAACAGGGTTGGCTCCTAACCGAGCTCACTTCATAAGAGTGAAATATTTTGGGTTACCGGTCCCAAGTGGTTTTTCCCTTAGCAGGGTTTTCATGTTAAAATCTTCGTGTTATGTGTTATTTGATGTGATTGGATTGTTGTTTTACTTTACACATTCCATATTTGGATTAATCGGTAAACATGGTATTGAATTTACTGGTATTCGGTAAATGAACAAAAAAATTGTTATTGATATCTTACCTAGTTGGTTATTTGGTTGAAAAAGTTTGAATATATACATCAGGGATTTGGGATTGTAGGATACCTAGAATTAACTTATTCACCCCCCTCTCAGTTATCTAACACTTTGCAGTTTCCTATTCAAAATCTTACTAAATTGACTTGTATTTCTAATGTGTAAGGTACAAATTCATTTCTAAAGGCTTGCAACATACATATATTATCTTGTATGATATGTTTGACATGAAATTAGAGTGACTTCAGATACTTCATAACCTATATATACATATATATACACAACCTCTCAATCATAATAAGGTAATTACAATAATTGATATTTTCTTTAAAAAAAAATAATTAGTGTTTTTAAAGGTGTATTTACATTTACAAAATAAGGGAGTGAAGAGAAATGGTAATGTGTTTACTTTTAATTATTATAGATGGATTATTAAATAATGTTTTAAATCAATTGTTTCACTTTATAAGAAGCATGTTGGAGTTACTTTTATCATTCATATCCATAAAATATGATGACAATCTTAAACCTTTAAAATTGGTATTAAGAATAATTGATTAAGCCTTGTTGATAAATTCATCCTGTAATATTATTAAAGAGGCTAACAATAACTTGTGATTTTAAAAAACGTATATTGTTCAATGTTTTTTAAGCCGATAGTAATCCCTTATTTATGCTTCACCAACACTAAATTAGCACTCCTTGGCTTGCATTATTCAACGAAGAGTATGCTATGATTTAAGGTTTATGCTTGGATGAGGTAAGGGTTACTAAAAGAGTTGCGTTTTAGACGTGGCTTTATCTCCTTAACTTAGACTACTCCCACTTTATTATACTCCTTTTGAAGACTAAATATAGAAAGAAGACAAAAGCAAGAGAATTAAATAGCCTAAAGTTTCTTCAAAGAAAATAAAGTTTGGGATAAATTTGGAATACTTTAATTAATCTAATTCGTAATTTTTTAGAAATTTAAATATCCATTCTTTAATTAATAATTCTTCAAAAAATTAATAATTAAATAAAAAATTATTACGCTTATTTTATTATATAACACTAATATGAGTCTATTTTAAATGGTTATTTTAAAGTTAATATAGAATTTTATTTGGTGGTTTTACTATAATTAATTTATTTTGTTTAAAAAATTAGTCAATATGAATGATTATTTTTCATCATTTATGAATGGTAAAAGTGATGATCTATGGTTGGAATCTTACATTTCTCTTTTACAAACGCGACCATTAGAAATCTTCTCATATTTTGATACCTGGTTTTATCATAATGCACTATTATTTTGTACAAATTTATCAAACTTATTTTTGTTGTGCTCCCTGTAAAGCAATTAAATCTTATGTATATTTAAATGTGTGTAGCTTTTGATATATGTATTTTCACACATTAAGTTTGAGATTAAAACCAAGTAGCTCCTACTTACCCATGTAGTGCTAAAGATTCATGCCACTAAGCCATGATGCATACATGCATAATTTATAGGCAAATTGATGAACTATAGCATCATTTGATGTGACTAGTGTATGGTAAAAGATTTCCACAAGGGTGATTCACATGGCAATGCCCCAGTCTAACCGAACATGCGTGTGAACATGATAGAACTCAAAAACCATGTTAACCAGTGCATCAAGTAAAATCACTGTCTATATATAGAAAATATCTAATTACATGCCCCTCACAACCTACCAAAGATGTATAATCAGTTTCTATATATAGTAGACATATTATTACTTGCTTCTCACAACTTACCAAAGACATATTAGCCTTGTCTCCAATTCTCCCATCACTTCCAGCTACAAAATATGTCTCCCACACTTAAAGAGGTAATTTTATTGTCTATCTGTTCAGTAACATCAATTGATCTTATTCATATTATGTAGGTTTACATTTGAATGAATTATATAATTGATCTTATTTATATTTTGTATGGATTCTATAATTTATACAGAGGTTGAGATAATTGCAGAATATTTTAACATAACATTATTCTCTTTTGAAATGAAATGCTTATAGTTTATACGTAGGTTTGAATAAAATGAAACCATGCCCATATATTTTCATTCTTCATCTCATCCCAATACTAGATGACGATTCAAATAGAGAACTATCACACATCAACTTTCATTGTGCCTAAGTACATTATTGGCTTAATCTCTCTGTGAATTGTTATGCTTTCTTATCACTTTCTCTACCATTATACGCACAACACAGTAATATGACAAAGGGTCAAGCATAATTCGGTGTTTCTTCCATTCTAAAAATGGTAAATATTTATTCTATTTTAACTAAGCAAGATTGGCATCTCGTTATCTATCTAATGAACCATAAAATGAATACACAGATGATAATTTTAGGTATTCCATGAGATAGGAGATGGCAAAATCAAAACTCTTCTGACCTTTCAGTAGATATATAAAGGAAATTATAAAATCATGGGATCTCTTCCTCAAAGCGAAATGCCCACCAAGGAAGAAGACTGTAGTAATATCATTTAAGTTTCCTGATGGGTGAAGAAGAAAATGAGGAGAGCCAAGCACGATTTGAGGATCAAAGGAATGAATTGTAGATGAGAATGGTACAAATGTTATTAGATGGAAACTATTTCTTCAGAGCCCTAGAAAATCAACTTGAAGGTGACCAAAACTAGCACTCAAAGTATTGTGGTATGGTGATGGACTATATTATGGAGCACCATTCAGATTTTGAGCCTTTCTTTTCTTAAGAAGATGAAATGAATTTTTAAAAATACTATGAAAAAATGGTAGAACATGGAACATGGGCACACCATTGTAAGCTTCATGCAACCTCTATGGTGTCTCACACCAACATTCATGTCAACCACTTAAAGGGCCAAGTATCTTAGTTCTACAATATTGATAGCGCAGATACTCCCACACTTCATCTCTCATATCATGATAGAAACCACTACAATAGTTTGTGCTTCATTAATGACAATGACAATGTTGTTGTTGCACCCATTCTTCTAGAGGAGGACAATAAAAGCACAAGCCAATCCAACCAAGATCCTGTGAAGTTCATTGTTGATCAAACAAGGTACAGAGATAATGATAAAACTTGTGGAGAAGATAATTTTTTGAATTGAAAGGATGAGCTTCAACAAAGGAAAACTCTAACAGGGTGTATGCCATGCATACTAAGGAATAAAAAATGTTTAGGAAGAAATAATTGTGATTTCAACGCAATAGATACTGATGCTTCTTAGTCTAGCTCCCTGGAATAATAGATTTGAGATCGATGTAGAGCAGAATTTGTCAAAAGTGGGGTGGAATGTCTCCATTCTATTTGATTTTGGGACTCTGAAAAAACTCCAAAGAATCGCCATGTTCAATCATGAGGATAATCAAGTTGTGTTATTGTGCTTTTTAAAATAATGTCACTTGCTTTTTGTTAGAGTGCATTTTAAAACAATGTCACATATTTTGTGTTATAGTTAATTTTTAAAAAAGTGTCTCATATTTTGTGTTACTGTGCAAAGAAAATTTGTGAGCGAGAGAAACTATTGATAACTTGACTAAACAACAATAATCTTTCAAATAGAATATTTTGATATCTAATATGATCAATAACCATCCAAAACATTAATTGGAAATCAATTTTACATTTAACAAATAAAATTAGTTATACATACATTAGCAAAATGATTCCTTCGAGTTGAGTTGACTTGTTCTTACAGTAAAATGTTTTTAAATAAATATCCTCTTAGTAACATGTAATATAAGGATTCACATAATTAAATTTGTAAGTTAAAAGAAAAAAGTATCAACATATTTATATTTGTGGTAGTATTTTTGCAGATAATTATTTTATGTTAATATTTTCAACATTTGATTTGTCTTCCTATGTTTTCTTTTTTATGAGTAATAATTAAACTTACTCTATAGGGCCCTATAAAATACTAGGGTGTAGTGAATTGAATAGATTCAATCATGTTAAATAGAAATAAAGTTGCAAATAGATATACATATACATGTCTAGGATAGTGTAGATCAAAGAGAAATAGAGGTAGAGAGGGATAGAGATTCATAAACGTATTGGCATATTGATCATTTGATATATATTTTACAATCGGCGTAACCCTTGCACCCCAAGGTGCAAGTGCTAGTTTTTATTAAATTTATATTTAGTTATCTTTAAAAATTAGTATGCTATCATTCCACAAACAAAAATGATTGCTTCATTAAAATAATTTTGTCTATATATTACAATTCCACAAATTACTAATTAATGTACTTATTCATATTAGACAAATTTATATAAAATATGCTAAGAGGTATCCTTCTTAAGATATCTATTATATGATAGTAAATTAAGAGGCTAATAATAAAATTTTTTTAAAAAAATTAAATATTATTCAATAATTTTCTCAACTAAATTTCGTGTTCTATTATCTTTAGTAAAATTATTGTACTAGTATTACCCAAATAAAAATGTTTTCTTCATTAAATTAATCTATATAAAATATGCTAAGAGGAACCTTCTCAAGGTATCTATTATATGATAGTTGTACACACTAAAATATGCACTTCTATGAACCATTACTTGCAAGGTTGCTCAACAATGAGGCCTCACAAAGCGGCTCATAGCTCTCTATGCATGGAGTTGCAAAGGACTTATGAGTTTTGCTCTCAGCTAGAGCTACAAGAATGTGACCTTGCTAGTCAACCATGCAATGAGAGATTCAAGTGAAGACAAGGGCAAGAGTGCCAATGTCTCCAAGAATCTAAATGAAAGATGCAATGCAAATGCAACTACTATGAATGTGCAAGACTAATCTATCAAATGAAGTGCAAACTAAACTATGAAAAGAAGTACAATAGATTTCAAGCCCCTAATTAAGCTATGTGAGATCTATTCTATTGCATAAAAGGAAATCTAATCTATGATGCCATGATCATGCAACTAAGAAAACAAATATAAACTAGATGATGAAAGCAACAAGTCTTCAATGTCTTCAAACTTCAAATGCACCTAAAACCTGCAGCATAACATTAGCATAAAACATGGATATATGCAAATGAAGGAGAGAGCTCTCCTTTTATAAGAAATGAGGTGAAATGGACCATGGAGATTAAGAGGCAAAAAGTCTTAATCAGCGGTGGAGCTTGAAAGAGGAGCAATCCATGTGCACAAGTATCCTCCAATAGGAAAATAAGAGTTGACTTTATGTCCATATGAGACAAAAAGTGTTTTTCTCCTTTTTATAAAATAGGAATAATGCTTTATTTGTGCAACTTAGGATAAGAGGAAAAGTGGGGGTTTTTTATTTATTAAAAGGGGAGGAAATATTCCTTTTGAATAAATAAAGACTTAGGATAAATGGTTAGCCCATAGGATAAAAATCCAATATATGATCGAAATTAGGATTTGATCAAGAAATTGATAATGTTGAAAATATTAATTATTGATAAAATTGATTCAGGATTGATAAATCAAATAAATGGGGCCCAAAGTCTAGGCGACCATTTTAGGGTGCATACATTTGCCCCTCTTTGACTAATGTGTGATCGATCTGGGAACACATGCAGTCAAAGAATGAAGTTAAAATGTGAGATCGATCTGGGATCACAAAACAACTCAGATATGAGGTCGATTCGGGATCATATCCAGACAAACATAGACAAAGGCCTTTGAACATGAGGTCGGTTCAGGATCACATTCAAAGTAAGAGATAAGAATCTCAAATTTGAGCAAAAGCTCACAAAAGATGTTTGAATCAGGAAAATCAAGGAATCGGGGATGAGAATCCCATAAATACTGCCCCCTCGGAATCGAAATTGAAATCAGGTAGAGGAGAGACAGCAAATCGATAAAAATTTGATCAAATCAGAAGGAAGTCATAATCAAATGTAAAGGTCAAGAGGTTAACCATCAGGAAATGAAAACATGCCCCAGTGAGGAAGTAGAAGAATAGAAATAGAAGACTAGAAATAGAGCGAATGAAAGACTAGAAAACTTGAGAGACATGGAAGGAAGAAAGTCCATCAAAGATTGAAGAATTATGCCTCAAAAGGTCAGTCAACTGCGTAGAAGAATGAGAAAATTTGGAAACGCAACTCAGATTTCGATTTTGAGTCCGAAAATGGATAGAAAATGATGTGATATGAAAGACCAGAAATGAAAGATATGATCAAGAAGAATCAAAAAATGAGCACAGTTGACCAACTAGTCCGTAGATGATAAAAAGGAGAGCTCTCTCCATATGCAAAGTGCAAAACTAATCTAACATGACCCTAAAAATGCAAGCTACTATGAAATTGGTTGACTTGCAAGGTCACAATGCTTATAGACATCTAATTATCATCATTGAGCATTATTGGTAGTGTCGTAAGATCATACAATGCACACTAGCATAACTATGTGGATATGAATATGATCTTTATCAGATAGAAATGTGGGAAGCTCACCTAGGCATCAAAGACATATAGGTCAAGATGACTAATGCAGTGAGATCACCTAAATTTGTTATAGCGAGATTACGCTTGTATCAAGACACATGAAAGTCAGGATAGCTATAAGCATGCATTCGCGAAACAGTCAAGGATAATACCTTGTCAATCCATAGTGTCAAGTAGGATCAGCATAAATGCTCATGACAGTTAGGATCAACAAAATATACCCACAAGCAGATAAAGAAAGAAAACATGTTCTCATTCCCTCAGTCTTCTAGCAATGCATTATCGAAAACCTCTCAGGGAGAGATCACTCATCAAAGAAATCCTCATAGACAGCACACAAAGAAAAATAAAGTCAACATATCGTCAGCGAGTTAATTGTTTAAGTGCGTGTGTGTTGGTCATAGAGTCAAATTTTGAGTATCATATCTGCTTAGTGAGAAATATCACATCATGCGAGACTGTTGGGTAAGACACCTGATAAGTGTTAAGAAACACTCGATGCAAGGGTAGTGTTGAAAAACACTATTTGGGGTGGTGTTGAAAAACACATGTTGTGAAATGCCCCAAGAGACAAATGCACCAAAAGGACCTATGCGAACAGTTATGCCCCCTAGACAAATACAAAGACCAATTCTAGACCAAGTCAAATAAGGTCAAGGGATGATGGAGAAAGGCTCAGTGTCGAGGATGCATGCTAAGAAATAGGGGTGCAAAGGCCTTAGGTAGCGCCTGTTTCCAAGTTTTCACCACTTGGAATCTTTTTTTCTTTTTTCATTTTTTCCTTTTTTTGTATTTTTGCTACCAAGGCGCCTATTGCTAGGTTTTCACCAAGGCACTTTTTTATTTTTTTGATTTTTTAAATATTTTGATTTTTTTGTATTTTTTCAGGACTTTATATGCTTTTTTAGGATTTTTTCAGCATCATATATCAATTTTTTTGGAATTTTTTCAGGATCATAAAATATGTACAAAGGATACCCCTAGACAGAAATGGCATCAAACTTTTTAAGCAAGATCACATCGTGCAGTCCCAATGTCTAGTAAGGTGGGGAACAAGAGGGATTAGCAAGCTAGTGACTGAGATGGAGGAAAGGAGAATGAAGGTGAACGGAGGGAAGAAATCCTCAAGGTCAAACTCCTCAAGAGTACCCAAGCTACGGTAAAATTATCATGCAAAGCACATTTGGACAAGCAATGAAAGGCCAGCATGGGATAAGCCACAAAAGTGTAATGCAAAAGAAGGAAAGGATGCGGTCCAAAGGAGTAGACATGTCAAGAGGCTTCATAGCATCGTGCTTTACTCTTTTTATTAGATCAAGACCAAAGGGGAAAAAGATAGCAAAAGGCTAGAAGGAATGGAGGAAAATAAATATGAAGGCTAAACATGAAAAGAATGAAAGCAAGATCATTGGAAGATAGCTCACAAGATAGCCAAATGTTCGTGTATAGGTCAACATTGTCAAGATCAAAGAGAGAAGATGGAATGGATGAAATATGTAGAAGAACTACGCATGATGCCTGATTGCCAGGTTTTCATCATGGTACTTATCCAAGGCGCCACAAGAGAGTGGTTTTCACCATAGGACAAATTTATTTCTCTTTACTTTTGCTACCAAGGTGCCTGTTTCTAAGTTTTCACCATGGCACATTTTCAATTTTTTTTATTTTTGTATTTTTTCTCATTTTTTTGAATTTTTTAATTTTTTGGAAGAAAGCAAGCTTTTTAGATAATGCTCCTTGAAAGGATAAACCATGATATGCAAAGGATCCAAAATGATATGCTCAAAGATGCTAATAAGGAAATGAAGATGAAAGAGAAAAATGGAGGATAAGGCTTTATATAAAGCGAGTGAGGTTGGAAGATAGGAGGAATAGGCAAATGAGGAAAAATGATAGAAGGTAGAAGGATAATGAATGAAAGGATTGTGAAAAGGTAGATGGGAAGGAAGGCAAGATCAACATCAACACACACACCTTGAAGGGTGGCGAGAGGATGGAGAAAATATGAATGAAGGAATACGCGAAGGAATATGGTGAACATATAGCAAAGGTTGCAGCTTAGGCGCATGGAATGGAATAATGTTTTTGGAAGAAGATGAAGTGGAAGCCTTTGGAAGCTTGAATGTCAACTTCACTTTTTGTTCAATATTAGACTCTTTCAAGAGAGACTTTGGAATCCATATAGCCTTAGGATTTTCATTTCTTTTTGATGATTTAGAGAGAATATCTTCAATGATGGATTTTGGAACCCATACTTGTCTTGTAGTTTTCTTTTTAGATATCTCTTTTGACTTTATATATCCATGTCGATTAGAGGGGACATGGTGATCTTCTTTTTTTGATGGATTCTTATATTGCTTCTTTTTCTTGTATTGAGCATTCAAGTTACTTCCAAAAGACTGGGGACTTGTGGAAGAAGGAAAATATGACTGGTTTAGATGGGTGGATGGATGAAAATGATTCAAGGGTATGCATCTATGTTGATCTTGAGGGAAGACAGGAGATGGAGGGACGTAAGGACCCAAAATGGATGATGAATTAGGAGAGTTAGGAGGGGAAAGTGAAGGGACATAAGGGCCCAAAATGGAAGGAAGACATGAAGCCCTTAGTATTGGTGGAGGAGGTCCAAGGATGGATGTGGAAGATGCAAAATGATAATCAATAAGTTCATCAGCATCTATATGACAACCAAGGATATCAGCATCTTTAGAGTGAGCATTAGGATTTTCAACAGGATCATGCACATCTTGAATAGGAGCAGTTTCTTTGATAGGATCATTCGTAGCTTGCAAAGATTTAGGAAGAGCAGAAAGTGGAAGTAAACATGGAGTGGTAGAACAAGAAGATGGAAGACTTTGATCTTGACAAGTTGCTTTGGATAGCATAAGTGCATCATTTTTTTCTTGATTTTCAATAGGCTTAACATCAGAAGTAACAACACCATTTTTAATAACCTTAATGGAAGTATCATCTTTGGAAAGCGCAAGTGCAGTAAGGTTATTTTGATTATCAATAAGCTCAACGGTGTAAGTAGTAGCTTGATCTTGCTTAGAGGAAGAATTAAGACATGGTGGAATGAATGGGGAAGGGTGTAAAGGATCAAAAGAACCATGAAATGGATAAGAGACATCATGAAAAGAATTGGATGACATGGAGGGTTCTTGATCTTGATCTTTTTTTATGTTCTTTTCTTTATCATTTTTAGAGTCCTCTTGACATGGAGCCACTTCTAAGGACAAGGAAGCATGTTGGGATTGTATGGAAGACTTTGGAAGAGGTGGTGAAGGACTAGCTGAAATAGGCATTATAGCAGATGAAGGCTTAGGCTCTTTAGGTTTGACATTATTGAAAGTATTTGCAGCCAAGTGAAGGTTATCTTGAGTATTTTTAAGAGGTGGCCCTTGAGGATAACTATAGGGAACCG
Source organism: Chamaecyparis obtusa (assembly GCA_027943335.1). Lineage (NCBI taxonomy): Eukaryota > Viridiplantae > Streptophyta > Pinopsida > Cupressales > Cupressaceae > Chamaecyparis > Chamaecyparis obtusa. Next base: position 459,534 of record BSBK01000884.1, read on the forward strand.
CATGGAAAGTCTTAGGATCTTTGTTGGATGAAGGATTTGTGAAAGATTTGGAAGACTTAGAAGCTTTAGGAAGTGTGTGGGTATTGGAGGAAGTGGCAGATGGAAGGGAACCATCACAAGACAAAGGTTCAACATTAATATGATTTTGCTTGAGAGTGAGATCTTTATTTTCAACATGAGAGTTTTTAGAGGAGAGATGCTCATAGTATCTACGTTTATAATCAGCACGAAAAGCTTTCTCTTCCTCAATAGAAGTAGATGTATCATATTGTTCACAACAAATATCATAATTTCTCTCAAAATCAGAATCATATGGATCACCATCACAATCTATCCAATAGGATGACCCTTTAGTAAGCCTAAGCACACGACGAGGAGGACTCTTAGGAATAGAGGTGCAATAAGTATTGCTACATTGTCCATCATCATAGTCATCATAGTCATCAAAGGTAGGTGTGTCACTCTTTGTGGAAGAGACATCACAAGGACTATCATGTTGCTCTTTATGGTATGTCTTCTGAAGAGAAGTAAGACTGTTAGGAGAAGTAGAAGAAGAATGAGATCGTGAAGAAGAGGAAATTGAAGACTTAGTGGAAGAAGAAGACTTGGATAATGAGGAATTCGAATAATGTTTAGAAGAGTCATGATAAGATTTGGAAGATGAAGAATGTGAATAGTGTTTAGAAGAATCATGATAAGATTTAGAAGATGAAGAATGAGAATGATGTCTGGAAGAGTCATGATAAGACTTGGAAGGTGAAGAAGAATGAGAAGATTTAGATGATGAAGAATGTTTGGAAGAAGAAGATCGTGATATGATCATGTTTATGATTCTAGCAAAGGCATCTGATTTAATCATCTTTTCTTTTATTTTTGCTATAAATTCATCACTCATGAGAATTTTGGAGGAACAACACTTTTCGAATATGTCTATGAGCTCAAGATCATCTATTCTTAAGAGAGGTTCCTTAACAAGATAGTCAAGATTCATGGTTATAGAAGAAGAGGAATCAAGCATGGAAGAAATAAATAGATGAATAGAAGAAAGTAGACTAGATAATAAGAGGAAAAGAATCAAGAAGAAGAAGAAGAAGAATTTCCCATGGGAGTAGAAGACTTTAGAAGAACATGGGAAATGGAGAAGAAAGAAGAAGACTAAGATCCATCTTGTGCAATTGATACCATAACGTTCATTGAGATGTTGAGCAACATGACAACACCTAGGATCTAAGATCTGGACTAACCAAGGAAGACTGAAAATAGAAGACCTTTGGTAATATGATGACCTCACAAAAATGTCAACACCAAACTAGGATAATCAAAGTTCTCTATTGTCCAAAGAGAAATGAAAAGATAGAAGAAGGGGCTTTACCAACACTGTCAAAGAGGTGCTTCAAATCAAAGGGTGACTACCCTTGCACTTTTGAACCAGGAGGTTGGGCTAGGCCAAAATATAATTGAAATTGAGATTAAATGAAAATTATTTGGACAATAAGAGTACGAGAATTTCCCAAGAATGTAGCTCACAATTCTAGAGATAAAATTTCTCACCAAGAACAACCTTCTAATGCGATATTTCTCTTTGGCTAATGTGATACTGATGTTGATCTTGACCAATTTGTGCAAAATTTTGAGTTTTAAGGTCTGATTTTAGATTTCTGAATGTTAGGGTGAAAATGTCTGATGTCAATCACAAATTTAACAGCATTTGAACAAGTTTGCAAACAGTAGAGGATCAAACATGTCTTCAAACACTTGAAACAAGGGCAAAAACAACCTTGCCAAGACAAACACTTATGATATCAAAATTGAAAAAGCACCCTATGAATGCTACCGATTATTTGTATGTTGAGAACGTTTACACTAGCATCGCACAACCGAAGACAATTCAAGCAAATCTATCTTAAAAAGGTCAAGGCTCAATACTTACCAACTTAGCCCACAACTTGATGCCCCCTTGCCTCACACCAAGTGGTTACCCACAAGAGATATTGGCTTTGTCGTGGAAGTGTCAAATGACACAACCAAAGGGACACATATGGTGAGTATCTTAAGGTGATCCGAGTAAACCACTTGGATCAATCATTGCACTAAGAAGATAAGCGGCTAAATAAGGTGGCTTCTATCTAATGGTTCTTAATAAAGATTTCCGTTCACAACACCCCTCTTGCTCCTCATAAAGGACTAGGACCTCGTGGCCTCAAGAGTACCTTAAGCATTCTTGTTCAATGTTTTCCCCATGGTCGCAATCCCATGAGCTACTCACATCAAACGAAGACAAGTGTTATGTCTATCAAAGTTTTTGGTGTCCTTGATAGCCTTGAGATTATAGTGAGTTGGAATCACTTGCCACCAAGGAAAATGATGACAAGGTTGTCCCCACTTGAGTCATTCCTCTTGATTGCTCAAGAGCAAGCCCGCTAAAAGATCCTAAACTAAACAAAGAAGTGGATCAACTCTTGAGGTTCAAGGTTTTTGATTCACCACAAGGGTGAAGAGCATACTCCCCTATCTCAAGAATCTCTCCCAAACACACCAAGAAAAGTTCATTTACCCTCTTGTTTTCAAAATTCAAAGATGGGTCAAGATTTTCTGGTTCACCAAAACGGTGAAGAGCATACTTCTCCTACCACCCAAGAATTCCTACAACAAGATCTTAAGTGCCTAATAAATGAAACAACTAGTTTTTGTCACACTTAAAAAGGAAAGCAAATAAACAAGCAAGATTTTTTTTTTGTTTTTATGCTTGGGCAGCCCTGCAAAAACTGTTAGTAGCCCTCTTTGACATGCGTTCTTTTGACAAATTTCAAATAATGAGAGCACCTACAACCACAACTTGTTAGACCAACAAGAGTTAGGAGAAGCAAGATCCAAAATCTACCAATGATTAGTACATGAAAAATTAGATAATCTGCAAAAATATCTAATCAAATGATAAAATCTGAAAATGAAACCATCATGGTTGGATTAGGCTCGGAAAGACCTTTCCAACGATATATCACACTTAAACTTTTGATACCATTTGCAAAATTTCAAAAAATAAAGCATTATTCCTTTTGATACCATTTGCACAAATTTCAAAAAGATAGCTAAGAACCCGAAACTTGCAAGATACATAAAATAACTCAAAAATAGGTCACTGCCAGGTACAGACACAGTATCGCGCGATACTTCGCCCGACACCAGGCGATACTTCTCTGTCCGCGCGATATTTCGCCTTATGCCAGGCGATATACCTCAGTACTGGTGGGCGATATACTCCAGGCAGGTCGGGCGATAGTCCGTCAGGGGCAAACTATCACGCGATATTTCTCTTCAAAGCAGGCGATATTTCTAGCAAGTGCGAAGTATCGCACCGCTATACAAAGGTATATCGCGTGATATTTCTAAGAAGTATCGCGCGATACTCTAAGACAAAACCAGAGACTGAAAATCAAGCCGAAAATTGACAAAAATTTTGACGAAAAATGAGGAATTAAAGGGACAAAGCTAATCTACTCAGCCCCACGGTGGGCGCCAAAAATGTACACACTAAAATATGCACTTCTATGAACCATTACTTGCAAGGTTGCTCAACAATGAGGCCTCACAAAGCGGCTCATAGCTCTCTATGCATGGAGTTGCAAAGGACTTATGAGTTTTGCTCTCAGCTAGAGCTACAAGAATGTGACCTTGCTAGTCAACCATGCAATGAGAGATTCAAGTGAAGACAAGGGCAAGAGTGCCAATGTCTCCAAGAATCTAAATGAAAGATGCAATGCAAATGCAACTAGTATGAATGTGCAAGACTAATCTATCAAATAAAGTGCAAACTAAACTATGAAAAAAAGTACAATAGATTTCAAGCCCCTAATTAAGCTATGTGAGATCTATTTTATTGCATAAAAGGAAATCTAATCTATGATGCCATGATCATGCAACTAAGAAAACAAATATAAACTAGATGATGAAAGCAACAAGTCTTCAATGTCTTCAAACTTCAAATGCACCTAAAACCTGCAGCATAACATTAGCATAAAACATGGATATATGCAAATGAAGGAGAGAGCTCTCCTTTTATAAGAAATGAGGTGAAATGGACCATGGAGATTAAGAGGCAAAAAGTCTTAATCAGCGGTGGAGCTTGAAAGAGGAGCAATCCATGTGCACAAGTATCCTCCAATAGGAAAATAAGAGTTGACTTTATGTCCATATGAGACAAAAAGTGTTTTTCTCCTTTTTATAAAATAGGAATAATGCTTTATTTGTGCAACTTAGGATAAGAGGAAAAGTGGGGGCTTTTTATTTATTAAAAGGGGAGGAAATATTCCTTTTGAATAAATAAAGACTTAGGATAAATGGTTAGCCCATAGGATAAAAATCTAATATATGATCGAAATTAGGATTTGATCAAGAAATTGATAATGTTGAAATATTAATTATTGATAAAATTGATTCAGGATTGATAAATCAAATAAATGGGGCCCAAAGTCTAGGCAACCATTTTAGGGTGCATACAATAGTAAATTAAGAGACTAATAATAATTTTTTATTTTTTTAAAGTTGAAAATTATTCAATAATTATCTCAACTAAATTTCTTGTTTTATTCTTTTTATTGTACTATTTTATCCAAACGAAAAATATTGACTTCATTAAATTATATTATTTACATGTTACAACTCCACATATTACTAATATACATAAATACCTATTTTAGACAAATCTATATAATTTTATTTAAGAGATATCCTTTTAAATAATCTATTTTATTCTACTTGTGTATAATAAATTAATTATAAATTAAAGTCTTTAAAAACACTTTTCAACATCTTTTAGATATTTTTTTATCTAAAATAAATATACAATAGTTAAATAATAGATCATCCAAATAAATACTTCTAAAATAATATCTTAATGTATTTTAGAAAATATAAAAATTAAATATATTCCTTTCCATGAAATCAATGATATTGAAGGAAATTTCTATGATACAACACTATAGAGACACATTAAAAAATGAGAGCTATTGTTATATTGCTATCAATATTTGTTCACATGCAACACAAATAGAAATAATGTGAACAACCATAACATGGATGTTAATTAAAATACACTAAAATGTATTTTGCTATGTTCACATGTAAGCTGCACAATTGTTCCTCACACCTTACGCTGCCCTCACGAGAAATTTTGAAACCAAACAATTTTATTTTTTTTTATTTCTGAAAAATACAAATATCTGACAACAGTAAAACTGTTTATTATAACAGTCAAAAATAAATTCAAAGGATATATATGTAATTTATTAATATTTCAAACTCAACTATGTATTTTTCTTTCCACACTCCAACTAACTTTGATACAAGGGTTATTCATTCCAATAGACTGCAATTATAATCAATTTTTTTTAAGTTGGTTTTTTTTTTAATAATTGTAGGTTATGAAAATTGTTTATTTATAAATGTTGTTTGATTAATAAAGTAATGCAATTTTAAAGTTCTATCAATCTTTTTTTATGATTTAATTTATTTATCAAGAGTATTTGTGTCTGTGTATTTACCATGTATATAAAAATGATTTTTGTGATTATCATAATTTTCGTATATTTTAGAGTCGACAGTTTGAGATTGTAATATCGACGGTCGGTCTTAATAAAAAATCTACCTCATTAATTTTTAGCTCCATAAAAGATGGGCTTTTGGAACTACCCAAAAACAATTAAGTTTCCCAATAAACATTAGACATTTCTTCAACTAAGAATGAAATGAAATGAAAGATTTTAATAATATCCATGAGATGAAACCAGTGTATGGGATAAAGTAGCAACAAAAGAGTAGCATGCAAGCCTAGCCCCAAGACACAAGGATACCAAAACTTTTTAAGGTTTGTAAACTCATGATGTTAGATCCTTTGTAAGAAATCTTGAATCAGAAAGTTTGAATCTTTGCCCAACCTTACCTCCTCGAATAAGGTGTTTAGATTTTTACCTCTCAAAATGTTTTCATAGTTGATACAAATGTTATAGCCCAAGCATTCTATGATGTAGTGATATTACAATGTTGACAACGATCTTAGCAAACTACTCTACCTCCTATTAAATTTCAACTCCATAAAAAGAGTGTGTCTAGTTAGCTAGGCAACAACAAAGTTCATCACTTCTCTCATTAAAAATAAAATAAAATGAAAGATTTTAATAACATCCACAAGACCAAAGCAACAAGTGAGACTGAGAGCAACAACAAAAGAGTAGTAAGTCAATCTAGCCCTAATACACAAGGGTGCTAAAGGTTTATAAGGTTTGTACATGGAATAAGGAGGAGTTGATGCATTGGGTTTTGCTCAAAAAGTTACATCCTTGTTCAACCTTGCTTCCTCAAATAAGGTGTTTATATTTTCTTGAAAGGTATGTACAATTAATACAAATATAATTATAAATCGAACATTGCATGATGTAATGTCATTTCTTTTTGCCACTTTATTGCAAAAAAAAAAAGTTGTCATTTCCTCTTAACCAGTTTCACACTTAAATCCAACATTTGTGCTTTCCAACTGGTCTACAAACTAACTCTTAAACCTACACCCCGTGAAAAGAATGAAGCATTAGAAATAAAATTGAAAGCCCTACCCCCACTAATAATGCCTCACAATCAAATTCTATGATGTAAGCTTTGCGTGTCATTTTACATGTATACTTTTCTTATGTACCAATCACCTTTTAATTTAATTTAATTTCTAAAATATTATAGACAACAATTATAATCATAAATATTTTGAGTTATATAATTCTTTAAATAAATGTAGGTTATGAAAATTGTTTATTCATAAGTGTTGTTTAGTTGATAAAGTAATGTGATTTCAAAGTTTTAACAATTTTTTAAAATAAGTTAATTCATTTTTCAAGAGTACTCATTTATATTTATTTACCATGTTTGTCAATACAATTCTTGTGATTCTTATAATTCTCATAGTTCACAATCGGTAGCTTAAGATTGTAAAGTTAATGGTTGGTCTTAATAAACTAGTCTACCTCTCATTAACTTTTAGCTCCATAAAAGGGATGCTTCTGGTTACTTAAAACAATTATGTTCCTCACTAAACATTGGTCATTTATTCTATTAAGAATGAAAAGAAATGAAAGAGTTTAATAACATCCATGAGACGAAAATAATATATGGGACAAAGAGTAGCAACAAAAGAGTATCATGCAAGCCTAGCCCTAAGACAAAATGACACCAATACTTTTTAAGGCTTATATACTCCTCATGATGTTAGATCATTTGTAATGAATCTTGATCAGAGTTTACATCAATGCCCAACCTTACCTCCTTGAATAAGGTTTTTAAACTTTTCCCAAAGTTCACATCTTTGTCCAACCTTACATCATCGAATATGGTTTTTAGATTTTCGCCTCTCAAAATGTCTTCATAGTTGATACAAATGTTACTATAGGCCTAACATTCCATGATGTAGTGGTATTACAATGTTGATGGCGATCTAAGAAAAATATTTTGCCTCCTATTAAATTTTAACTCCATAAAAGGAGTGCTTATAGTTAGGCATACAACAACAAAGTTCCTCACTTCTCCCATTAAAAATAAAATGAAATGAAAGAGAGGAACCTATGAGATCGAGTACAACAAAAGAGGAGTAAGTCAATTAAGCCCCAAGACACAAGGGTAACAAAGCTTTATAAGGTTTGTAGGTGAGAATGAAGAGTTGGCACATTGAATCTTGCTCTAGAAGTTTACATTTTTGTCCAACCTAGCCCCATGGTACAGGGACACCAATACTATTAAAGGTTTGCAAACTCCTCGTGATGGTAAATCCTTTGTAAGGAAGCTTGAATCAAAAAGTTTGCATCTTTATCCAACCTTATCTCATTGAATACGATTTTTAGATTCTCACCTCTCAAAATGTCTTCATAGTTGATACAAATGTTATTATAGGATCTTAGCAAACTACTTTACCTCCTATTAACATTCAACTCCATAAAAGGCGCGCTTCTAGTTAGGCAGACAACAATAAAGTTCCTCACTTCTCCCATAAAAGGTGAAATGCAATGAAATATTTTAATAACATCCACAAGATCAAAGCAGCCCATGAGACCAAGTACAACTACAAAAGAGGAGTAAGTCAATCGAGCTCCAAGACACAAGGGTACACAAGCTATATAAGATTTGTAGGCGAGAACGAGGGGTTGGCACATTCAATCTTACATAAAAAGTCGATATTTTTGTCTAACCTCGCCTCCTCAAATAGAGTGTGTAGATTTTCTCCTCCCAAAAGATCTACAGTGTTATGTAATTATAGATCGAACATTCCATGATATGATATAGTGTCATTTCTCCACCACACCTTTATTACAAAATAAACATCATACAGTTTCACACTTAATCCATCATTTTTGCTTTCCAGCTGCTACACAAACTTACCCACGGACCCACCTGCTCCCATGAAAAGAATGAAGAATGAGAAATAAAATCGAAGGCCCTACCCCCAGTAACAAATGTGTGGCCATGAGATTCTATGACGTAAGCTTTGCGTGTGATTGTACACACATATATTTGCACTGTACCGGTCTCGAGAATAGAGTAATCTGCTTATGATTATAGTTACGTAATCATCCTATAGTTCAGAAAATGAAATCATTTGTTTAGTGAAAATGTTCCTTTGTAGGATGGAGGCATATATTCCGTTAGATGATGATAATAATTAGGAGGGAGGGAGGCAGGTGGATGCTGAGAGAATCATGGGCATCCATGTGCATGTGAGACTCCCTCTCATCCAGTGTTTCCGACAGGGAACCGACCGATGAGCGTATGAAATTGGCATGCACATGGGTTAGGTGCATCACATCATTATGTTTATGCATAACATGTTGCACATAACGCCAGCATCCTCACATGCATGGGACCGCCTCCTCATTTCCGGTTTCCTTCGTCTGGCGGTGGGTCACACGGACAGCCGGCCCCGCTAGAATGCAAATTCCTGAATGTCAGCTAACTGTCAGCGATGCTGACAGTTGGATGGATGAAGGATGAAAGAATTTTTAGTGATGTTCATGAGATCTACCTAATGGTCTAAGTAAGTGACATAAGGTTGACATATTTTTAAGTTTTTTCTTGTGTTTTGTTCATATATATCATTAAGAAATGGATGATTTTAATGTTGTCTATGGTCAAAGAAGTCTATAGGACCTACGAACAACACACAAAACTTTCAAAAATAGATATCAAAATCTTATACAAGAAATGTCAATAATATTCACAAGATCAAATGATATAAGGGATTGAATGACACAACATTAACACATTGTCAAGTTTCTTTTCATGTAGATTCTTTTATTATGACTGAAGGAATGGTTTTAATGATGTCTAGGAGGCTAAAGCAATCTATGGGACCCAAGAACAATACAACCCTCTAACTGTGAGACACTAAAATCTTACACAGTTTGTAAATGAATTTTCATGATGTTCACAAGAATCAAATAATACAATATTAACACAACATTAACACACCGTTAAGTTTCTTTTCATGTAGATTCTTTTGTTACGAATGAAGGAATGGTTTTAATGATGTCTACGAGGCTAAAGCAATCTATGGGACCCAAGAACAATACAACCCTATAACAACAGGACACCAAAGTCTTAAACAGTTTGTAAATCAATTTTCATGATATTCATAAGGATCAAATAGGTTAAGGGATCAAATAATACAATATTAACATATTTTCAAGTTTCTTTTCATGTCAACTCTTCCATTATGGATGAATGAATGGCCTTAATGATCATAAGGCCAAAGTAATTAATGGGACCCCAAGAACAATACACAACCTTCCAAAAATGTGACATCTCCAAAATCTTAAACAGTTTGTAAATGAATTTTCATGATGTTCACAAGGATCAAATGGTCTAAGGGATCAAATAATACAATATTAACACATTTTCAAGTTTAAATTCATGTCAACTCTTCTATTATGGATGTATGAATGGTTTTAATGTTCACAAGGCCAAAGTAATTAATGGGACCCCAAGAACAATACACATCCTTCCAAAAATATGACATCTCCAAATCTTATAAACAATTTGTGACCTCTTCTTTATATATGCTCTTTGACAATGATTTTTGATCAATTAATTTGTTGTTTGAATGAGTGCTTTTAATGATGTTCACAAGACCAAGTAGTCAAATAGAAGTGAGCCAAAGATTACTTTCAAACTTCTTTTGATGTTGAATCTTCTATTATGGATCTTGACTAGGAAGTTTTATAGTTTTGCTAAGCCTACTAGCTTCCTCAAATAATTCGTACAAGCTACTAACTTAAAGTTGTTTTCATATTGAATCTTGATCAAGAAACCAACCACTTTGCAAAATCTTGTCTTCCTCGAATATCTCATTGAGATCACCCCCCTTTAAAATATTTTCAAATTGAATACAAATATCTACATCTCTATCATAGCTAGATGTCTTCTCATAGAATACATGGTAGTAAAAATAAATCTCATGTTGTTTGTAAAAGAATTTGGTTCCATTCAATGCGTTACACACTCCACAATTAATGAATTATTGATTGATTGATTTTAGTGATGATCAAGAGACTAAATAGTGTGAGTAAAAATAACAACCATAATTTATCTTTTGACTTCTTTCGATATCAGATCTTCTACTATGAATCTTGGTTAGGAAGCTAGCAATTTAGTTAGTCGTATCTTCATTGAATAACTAGTGCACATTGTCAACCTTCTTATTAGTGGAAGTGCACCAGTAGCTGAATGCAATCCAATAACTGCACACTCCACACATACGTGAGCCTCTAATTACTAATTATAAAGGAGCCGTACCAATAGTCGATTATTTTTTAACTTTTTTGGTTTGGTAATTGGTCCATTTGTGCAACACTATTGGGACATTTGTGTACAACTACTGGTACATATGGCCACAAGTATTGACATTTTTGAGTGAATGACTATTGATGCATCCTTGAGATGGTATTGGGTGACACTTTGAAATGGCTAATTTTTTACCCTTTGACACTTGACAATCTCTACAACAAAATTCGTTAATATCTAGAAGCCAAGAAATATTTTTTAAGGTGTTGCATACAAAGACAGCCAAAGAAAAATTGGTAAAGTCGGACGTATAATTTAAGCTCTACAAATATGTAAAATTAGAATGTGCAAGTAGTGTGCTCTTCCCCTATTTCCATTATAAATATCTTCATAAATTTATATTCCATGTTAAAATACTATTTGATTTCCACAACTTCCTTCTTCCCAAACTTCCACATTCACATTCCAATCAGCAGATGTAAGATGATGAAGTAACCTTTGAGTAACATCCCATGCCGGAGGAAACAAAGGCGAACAATAGACAGGGTGTCAGAGATGTTGACATGTGGACGGACGGAAGGCTCCCACTGTGAGCGCTGGCAGAGCATCTGCCGGCACCCTGCCCCCTCTGTCCCCTTTCTCAATCTCTACCGTCCGATTTCCTCATCTCTGACATGTGTTCCCAGTTGATTTCAGACACCCAAGCCCAGTACAAGCTCAGATCGGAGCAGAGCTGGTCGATTCCCCTTGTATTAATACTCTCTCTTGTCTCTCAGAAGTTGATTGAATGTGCTATTACTGTTGTTTGATCTGTAGAAATGGGAAGCTTTGCAAAAGATGGAGATGAGCTGAAGGAGACTCAACTCACTCTGGGCCTGGGCCTGCCAGGGGTGGTGGTGGAATCAGACACCTCTCAGTCTCAAAGGACTGCCAAGAGGCCTTTCTCTCAAGCCATTTCATGGCCTAATCACCCCTCCATTACAGATGAACAACTCAGTTTGCAACCTCCTCAGAAAATCTCTGGATCAATGGAAGAATCCTCTCCACCACACCCTGAAATGGCACCTCCTCTCAAGTTCGTACTTCTTCACTTCTTTGGCTATTCAGTCTCAAAGATGTATCAAAATATATAAGTTATGGTGTATGAAAGTAATTTATGCATTAGTACATCCTAGAAACTTAATAGATTGATTCTTCCTAGAAACTAGATAGTTGTTTCTTATCCCATTTTGTAAAGTTTGTTTTTTAAGCAATGTCTCATAGTTAGGTACTAGTTTGTGAGATGAAGCCAGGGAATGCAGGTTTCAGTTTGCAGATATGAAATCATCAGATTTGGCAAGGCAATGATTTGACAGTGGGTCTTGGTGTTTTTTTCTTTGTGTGTTTGCAGGGCACAAGTAGTGGGTTGGCCGCCCATTAGATCCTTCAGGAAGAACACTTTGACTGCTAAATCGAATTCCAAGGAAGAAGGTCTTTATGTGAAAGTGAGCATGGATGGAGCTCCCTATCTCAGAAAGGTGGACCTCAAAATCTATGGCAGCTACCGTGAGCTTTCCTCTGCACTAGAGAAAATGTTCAGCTGCTTTACAATGGGTATGTCTATAACTATGCCCATTTTCTCTTCATCAAGAGTTTCTTTTGATAATGGGGACTTAACATCAGGTGGGATCTACAAAGCGAACTTCTAACGCACATCATTATAGAACTATCCTCCATGTCCATGTAGAGGCTAATAAACTTAAGAAAATCACACCTAAAACCATCATCTGCACTTTCTATAGAACTGTCTTAAATGTAACAAGGGGGTCGTAACACACGTCACTATAATATATCTGTCTCCACAAGGTACCCTCCACTTACTCTTGTCAACCCTCTACCTAACCCTCTACCTGATCTAAAGGAATTGAATCTGAAACCATTCATACGATGAAACGAGATTGAATGTAACAAAAGAGTCATGATTCTTTTGTTCTTATGTATTCTGATGATAGATCATGTAATGTGATCTTAAATGTTGATGCTAAAAAAATGTTACACAATCAAATCTGAAAAAAAAAACATTGATATCAATTATGAAAATCTAATAACGTTGAGTCATAACACACATCACTATAATGTATCTGTCTCCATGAGTTACCCTCCACTTAGACGAGTTATCTCCCACCTAGATCATAGTAAATCTAAGGAATCAAACCTGAGACCATTATCTATATTCTATTGAATTATGAAATGATGAAATCAAATTGAATGTAATTACAAGATTGGGTTGATAATGGGTTTCAGGGCAATATGGATCACATCAGAATCAGCATGGACTAAATGAGAGCAATCTGATGGATCTGTTGAATGGATCAGAATATGTGCCCACTTATGAGGATAAAGATGGAGATTTGATGCTGGTGGGAGACGTGCCTTGGGAGTAAGTATTCTTTATCATCATTTTTTCTTTCCATATCATCTACTTTCCTCATTTTTATGATAGATAATACATTAATGAATAATTAGGATAATAGACTGTGATCCAAAACAATGATGAATAATTCCTTTCTAGAATACAATTGTATTCTTATAAGACACATGAGTGCCTGTGTGGTACAGAATGTTTGTAGATACCTGCAAAAGGCTGCGCATCATGAAGGGCTCAGAAGCTATTGGCTTAGGTAACATTAATACCCCTTCCATTTACCATCATTTCGGTATTCATCAGATAATCATTTGAATTTGCATGGAGATTGTCTTACCCTATAAACTGTTCCACTGAATCTTATTCCTGTTTATGGGTTGCAGCTCCAAGATCCATGGAGAAGTGCAAAACCAAAATGTAAGGGCAAAGCATAAGATTGCCTTTGAGGCACTTCAGTTGGGAAGCGGGTGAAAGCTCTGTCCAAGCCATATAAGATTGCTTCAAGCAAGAGCAGGTCTTCTCATGTGTGTGTGTTTAAAAAGGACTTGGAATTGGAGTGCTGAGGATGATGGTCTGCAAACACTCAAATCATCTCTTCTGCTGTGTACCATACATCTCAATCTCAATGTGGGCCGTGCAATAATTCAAATTAGGGGGAAAAAACATGGTTCTTTTTCTGTGTAATTGTTTCAATCAGCTTATTTATGTACGTATTCTTTCATTTCCTTGGATGATTATGATTGTATCATTCTGGTTTGAGGCTAACTATCTTTTTCCCTCCATCAAAATGGAAGCTTGCACATTTTGTGGAGTTTGTATACCATTTTTCTCACACCCTACTTGCTTTACTCCTTTCGCAACGTATGGTAGTCGGGCTATTTTCCATCAACTTGACATTTGGCGACATCTCTTTGCGTTAAATTTGATGATACAACCTTACCTCAGATATGATTGGGAATATTATAAAACTAAACTTGGACCCACAATAGTGAATATGTGTGCGGAACTCCTGTTTGGAAATGTGAAAGTGAATTAGTTGAAATCTTATAATTGGATTGTGCTCACTAGTCTCGTTAATGGGATAGTTCCCAAAGATATCATTTGGAAACTTGATAATGGGATAGTGTTTAAAGATATCATCTAGGAACATAGATAAATATAATTAGGAAGCGTATTGGTAGTCGTTATAGTTAATATAGCGTGTTTATAGATCTTAAATGGTACATCAGTTTTTGATGTGTTTTTGGTTGTCTCTATTTGCGACTTAGCTGTTTATAGCTATAGTTCTGGCTTTTGGGTAGCAACAACACACTATGTGGAATCTATTATGCGTGCAAGGGTCAAAAAGTGGTCATTTCAAAGTGTCCCTTGATACCTACTTAAAGATGCCCCAATAACTGTGCACTACTACCACCTCAAAAATTGCCAATACTTATGGACAAATGTCCCATTGGTTGTTCAAATGTTGCCAAAACTTATACACAAATGTCCCACAAATCGCTCAAAACTACTAGCTACCAGGGTTAGAAATGAGCGACTATTGGTATGTGATATATTTATTAATGGACTTTTAGTTATCATTTTTTTGGTTTCTTTAAAGTTAGTAATTGGGGCCTTGGGTGAGCAAAGTGAATGGTAATTCAAACATGGGCAGTAACAAGTGCTCTTCCCCTATGTTATTTACACTTTTACATTAGAAGCCTCATTCCATTGCTCTTGATTTTAGCACAATTTAGTGTGGAATTGTCAATAACACTTTATGCAAGTTATAACTTTTATGTAGTTTTCTCTATTGAGAATTAGGTTTTATACACCTTACATAATGTTTATAGTATAATATTTATTATTATGTGTGTGGTGCACCTAGGGGAACCTAGACAAACATACATCCACTAAGATAATATTTTTGGGGCCACTTTACATGTTGTATTATAAAATTGAGATTATATTTAATGAGGGTGTTACATTGAGATATAATATTATATTTTTTAATATTGGGGAAAGTAATTTAATAAGGTGAACGTTTAGTGCTCAATAATAAATTTGGGGTCAATGGTGTGTAATCTCATGGTATTACTCACATGGTTTTATGTAATACTCCTTGGTGGTTTTGTGGGAGGTTGTTTTCATGAAAGCAATTGCACGAGTAATTGTCTAAGGTTGGACAATTAGCTGATTTGGCTAAGAGGTTGAGAGCATCTCTTGTTTAGCATTTTGCAAGGGTTTAAAACATGGCATGGGAAGTGTGGTTACATGTTTGATCACATGTGTAGAGTTCTATTAACCATTTATGATTAAATAATTTATCATCTTATCATCTCCAAGTAAATTTTGTACTTAAGTTCATTTCCAACAATGGTTCACATTTAAAGTTTATCCATCTGGGGTTGTAGACTTGAAATGGGCTAGCATAGTTTATGCATTATTATCTCATTCAAATTGCTATCTAACTACTGAAACATAGAGTACATCAAATTATCTACTCACTAACTTCCAAAACTATTGTTAATGTAATTAAATAACATGCATCCTATAACAACTTCTCTACTATCTTAATAATAAGTAGAATTGAATTACTAGATATGCATTATCTGGAAATGAATTGAATAAGATCTACAACAATTAATCCACCAATTTTTTTCAAAGCTACAGGAACATAGTCACATAACTTAAATAATGAGCTTCAACAAATTCCAACAAAAGACTTATCAAACTACTACACTATAGTGCATAAAGGTAAATATGGTGGAGATATACCTCAAGTTGGTCCCCTTTAGATAATTTTATTTACACTCAATAGAAGAAAATAAGTTGATTAACACTTGTTTAGTGTAAAATATGGATAGGGTTTAGAACAATCACTAGTACAGTTGAGACTTTTTTCTGACGGCCGAGCGTCCAAATTTGGACAGTAAACTGTTGATTAAGTGACCCCACCCGGCGTCGCAGTTTTGTAGTCAGAAAAATTGACGGTTCTGTCAGGCGTCATAATTACGACAACCTTGGCCATCGCTAAAAGAGAGTGCCAACACAGCGAGAATACAGTCAGACATATTCATGGCCGTCGCAACAAATAATAAACAACGGTGACCCGTCAGAAGATTCTGACGAGTTGTCGTCGTTTGTAACATGTTCGCTGATGGAAATGCTTTTAATGCGATGGATTTTCGTCGGAAGTTTAAAATGCATATCCATCGTTTGTGTTTTGTAACGACGACTATGTTGTACGTACGATAGACATGCGTTGGATAGTTACGACGGTTATTCATCGTTTATGGTTGTTTTTTGACAGCGATGCATATAATGCGATAGATGGATGTCAGATGTTTGTGATGGGAAATCGTCACTATTTTAAAGCTTTCGTAGTTATGACGACAATGAGTTTTTTTTAATATATATATATATATATATATATATATATATATATATATGTCAATCGAGTTGGTATCGATTAAGAACAGTGTTCTTGCAAATCTGGTTCCTACTCGTGATTTGGTTATGGATCATTCGGAGATAACTTTGCAGTAGATTTGGTAGCGGCTCGTGGATTATTGTGTCGAGTCTAGAGACTTGGATTTGGAATGGATCCTACCAAATCAAGACTTGTGATAGCGATTGCTCCAACACAATTTGGAGATAACTTTGTAGTAGATTCGGTATCAGCTCGTAGATTATTGAGTCGAGTCTAGAGACTTGGATTTGGAATGGATCCTACCGAATCAAGACTTGTGACAATGACTGCTCCAGCACAAGAAGCTAGTGCAGCGATCAGAGATGCATTCTTCCTGATGTGTTCATGGGATATATGCGGACCTGATTGCATTCGGATCTGATTTGAGTGACTTCTTGACTTCTTTGGTCCGAATTTGATGTGCGAGTTTGCGGGGCAGTCAATATATATTTATCGTACGTGGATTGAGATCTTAAATTATTGAGCTTCTCTTTGTTTTGAGAATAGTTTAACATTCTCTACTTAACAGGGCCAACCATGTGAAGGTGGAAGCTCATTTGACCCCTCCTAGGAGCCTCTTATGACCCTTTACGACATTTTAAGATCTCTAAGATGTATTCTTAGGGATCGTAAACGGTCGTAAAGGGTCATAAGGGGTCTTGGGACACAACAACTAAGAAACATAAATGTAGGCATCATGGTCACAATTTTTTGGAAACACAACATAATTGAGTGGTATACCCAGATGATGCAACACAACTAATCCTCCAGTTCCATGTCTGCACTGCGTAAGCAAAACCCAAAGATGAAGAATAAATTTAGAGAGCCCAGGAGGAGAGCGATAATGACCAAAATAATATAGGGACTTGTATTACTTTGGTCATTCTCGCTCTCCTCCTACGCTCTCTAAATTTATTTTTTATCTATGGATTTTGTTTACCGTAGTGTAAACTTGAAACCAGAGGAGTGATATATAGTTGTGTTGCACCGTCTGGGTATACCATTCAATTATGTTGTGTCTCCAAAAAATTGTGATTATGATGCCTACATTTATGTTTGTCAGCTGTTGTGATATCTACATTTATGTTTCTCATTTGTCATGTTTATGTGCATGTTCTTTATGTGTATCTACTAGAAATTCTAAAAAAAAATTCAGTATCTACAATAGACCTCTGTTAACCACATTTACGCATATGGTCCCAAAAAAGTAGTGCACAAACTACATAAAGAAGGCATCGCATAAATATGATTTCTGCTTTCGCCATTGAAGCAATCTTAGCGGCACTAGCTGCCTCTCAAGCCTTGCACAAGTTGCACTCATTTCCTACATCAGGTATAGATGTAGATGGGGTAGATGTAAATGTGGTTTGATCAACTCACCGAAAGTATTGACATCCAATATTTCCCTGACAATACCAAATGTACATCAATTTTTCATAAAATGATTAGTTGTCACATTATTTTAAAACATAAAATATAATTACGTATCCAAACCTTTTTCCTATTTGGGCAAACCCAAAATTGACGCCTAGAACTACTTGTTGTGCGTGACGTCTTCAACATGCATGGGCCAACACCACATTGACACATAGGCATATTGACCAAAGTCATCGACGCTATTTCGACAAATACTGTATTATCACAAATATTGCATTGTCATTATTTTGTTCATTCATACTAATTATAATTACAATTAAAAGAAACATACTAATGTAGACTTGCACATTTTTTGGCTAAGTCGAAGTCTTTGGTTTAAATCACTAGACATTCAAAACAAAATGACAAACCAAAGACAACCATGCAATTGTAAGGAAAGGTAATTTGCTTAATCACGTCACTAATTTTTGCATGTCTAAATACTGGTGTCTTTCAAGTGATTTGATTCTTGTCATGCCCACTACAAATGAGAATAGTCTTAACTAGTGAGGTTGTTTAAGCATATAGAGATTAAATACACTCTTTTAGAATGAAATTTCTCTTAACAAAAGATCAAAGATATATAAGTAGGACATATAAAACAAGTTGAATAAGAGTAGTACATATAAAACAATCATTAGAACATGCCAAACATATGGCATAATTATATATTTCATTCATGTCATTGATATTCTTCTTCATCCATCTCATCATCAAGATCATCGTCGTCAATGACATCATCACCACCACTATTGTCATCGTCATCATCATCACCATCACCATCAACATCATCATCATCATCATCCTCATCATCATCATCATCATTATCATCATCATCATCATCCTCATCATCAGTAGCAGCATCAGTAGCAGCATCATCCTCATCAGTAGTAGCATCAGTAGTAGTATCATCGTCATCAGTAGCAGCATCATCATTGTCTTCTTCTTCATATTCTTCTTCGACTAGCTCTTGATCATGATCTGGTTCTACATCATCTTCCACTTCTTCATCTTCCTCGGTATCTTCTTCCATCACATTATACTTTATTGGTCTTTCTCTTGGATCATGTCTAACAACAAATGACCAACCTAGTTTATGTGGAACTTCTGAGTAAAATACATGCTCACATTGTCTTGGAAGAACATAGGGCTCTTCTCCAACTAGCTCAAACAACCTTGTATTAATCATTAGAAATCTATTGTCATGTTCAATAACAGTTCTATCAAAATCATTTTTATTGAGTCGTAGTCTGTACCATTTCACAACGAAGAGAACTAATTTGAAGGAATTGAAGTCACAGTCAAGTATATCAACCAAAATACCATAGTATCAATTTTGTGACTCTCGAAGATGTAAGTCATTTCTAGATGAAATATTAGTCACTTGGAACACTGCACTTATTCTAGAATCACAAGTTCTCTTCGTGTCATCCAACTTTTTGATGCAAAATTTATAACCATTGCAAAATATAACCCTGTGGTGTTTCACCTACAATAATGTCAAACATGTATAAATTATTGCATCACGAGTTGAAAAATATACGATTGATTAATTAACATATTTATAAGTACCTGGTGGTCTTTTAAACCATATGCTAAATCTATTTCCTTTTGTGTAACATTGAGATCTCCATTGCGATGAGCTTGTATAACCAATAAAGATACAGATTCTCATGTTAATCTATGACCATCATGTTGACATCGTTTAATCCATGCTATCATCTAATCTTGATTGTTTACAATAAACAAATATATTGCATCCCACTCTTTAGCATATATACAAAAGTAAATAGATGACTTACAACAGATTTATTTTGAAGATTAAGAATTAATTTACTACAATAACATCTCATAATTTATTACCTTTCAATTTCCTAAATCTACCATTGCCCACCAAGTACTCCGCTTCAAATTTTTTAATTGAGTCGAGATCCCAAATGCAATCTATATGAGTCATTGCTGCAAGATTAGGAAGATATTGAGTAACGTACACCATCATCTGGTATATCATATATCCCTCAACCATAGAACCCTCGGGACATGCTCTTTGTTGTACCAAACCCTTCAAAAATTTTAAGTGTCTCTTAACCATCCACATTGACCTAGCATGTATAGGTCCACACAATTCAATCTCCTCAACTTGGTGTATGAGGTAGTGTTCTTGTGCATTGAAAAAAGCTGGAGGTAAACAATTTTGCACTTCACACATTAATCAACAAATTCTTTTCTTCCAATATTTTATATCTTCTTTATAGATTTCTTTAGATGACAACCACCTACAAGGGATTCAAAACATAAATATATAAATACGAGACTTTACAATATATTACTTGTTTGATATATTGAACAAATATCACTGCTTACCTCATGTATTTTCCAAGATCATATATCACTTATTTGATATTATTGTCGAAGCTCTCTATGAGAGATAGGGGTAGCAAATACTGCAACAATTGTCAACTAATCATTTCATACAATGAAAATTAAATGCAATTACACAAATATATTGTAAATACAAAAGACTGTGACTTACCTTGATGAAGGTATGCCAATCATGTGTTTTCATCCTTGACCCAAAATTATTTTTCTTTAATATGAAATTGCTTATATCCGCAGCAAATCCTGTAGGAAATCAAATTTTTCAAATCACTTATTTTATGGCATTACTTTGTTGCTCTGTTAATAACCAAGGAAGAGCACTTGCATTAATCCGATCTCTATTTCTATTTGATTCAATAATATTTTTCATTGCATGATTGGAATCATGAATGTCACTACAAATTTTGTCAAGTTTTTATTTGTTACGCCTTTCATCCAATATTTTCCACAGCATCTTTATTACATTCTTTCTAATATGCATAGTATCAAACAAATGCACAATTTGTAGATGCTCATAGTAGGGCAGCATACTAAATTCTCTAGGATAACATTTTAGTCCCTTTGGAAGCTGGTCGGTGATGCCTTCACGACTTCGAAGATCATCAACTACATAATTAGCCAACAAAACACAATCAAAATATATAATTTTCAAACATCGACCATTACGTGGAACGATATTACCTTGAATTCTATTATATTTCAACTGCCATAGGTGAGGTGTCATTCTTCGGGGCTTTGATGTAGTCTCTTCTTTCCCATTAAAAAAATGACTTTCTGCACTTCGATACTTATGATTTCTGGGGAGGAAATGCCTATACTCATCAAACACCTATTTTCTTAAACTTTTAGAATGACACCCGATTTCATCTATGGACCACACATTGGACATGCAAATTTTCCCTTTGTTTGAAGACCTACAAGATAACGATAAAATTGGATTAAGTATGTATATTTTTAAAATTTGAATTATCCCATACAACTAGAATTCACCATAACATACCACAGAAATGTGTCAACCTTGGAGCATCATGAATTGTCCACACAAGCATTGCATGGAATTGAAATTTTTTTTGTCCAATTGGTCGGGAGATGTCATACATAGTGAAACCATTCCATAACACCAACAACTCATCGATAAGAGGCGCAATATATACATTCATATCTTTCACTTGGTACTTACCTAGTTGAATTAATAACAACATCAGATAATTATTGTGGCCATTTCACTTCAAGACTTATAATTACATGTAGATAACTATAAAATAATAAGATACCTGGAACAATCATTGCCAACATAATGTGCTCCTTTTTTATTGACATCCATGGAGGAAAGTTATTGTTTATAACAAAAATAGGCCACACCGAGCAAACGGATCTCATCTCTCCATGCGGATTGACACCGTTTGCTGCCAAAGAAAGCCTGAGATTTTGAGGTTCCTCTTTAAAGTGTGGCCACTTTTCCTCTATGTCCATAAATGATGAGCCATCTGCAGGCATTCAAATAATGTCATCTTGACTCCTGCCGCGTGCATGGTAATCCATAAATTATGCCAAGCTATTGCACTTGAATAATCATTTCAGACGTGGAATAATGAAGATGTGATGAAGAATCTTACGAGACACCTTTTTTGTCACTTGATCATCTCGATATCTACTCGTATGACATTCAGGGTATTCTGTTGCATTTTCATGTTCTTTATAATAAATAATATGATCTTTAGGACAAGCATCTATTATTTGATACTCCATTCCAATATGTTTCATAGTGACACATAATTCTCAATTCGAGCGAGGGAGAACATTTGATGGTGGTAACAGAAAGTCACCTATCAATCTGCAATAAATAATATAAGTCATTACTATAAACAATCTTAATGGTACATGTTTCACCTTTTATAGACTATAATGACATATATGACAAACTTTAGCATACGTGACATTGCTATGTTGGATAAACCATTCATAACCTTCAAATTCACCAACAACAATACAACAAAGAGAAGAGTAGATTGGGAGCCTTTGTAAAGGGTCGTGTCCGCCTTCTCAAGTAGAGGTATATCATGGACGTTGTCAATGTCATCCTCATCATCAGCAGCAGCAGTAGCACCAACACCAAATATGTCAATGATCAATGCATTCATACCATCATCTTCAAATGTGTTTTCTGGAGCATGATCATCATCTTCCATGGGATCATGATCTTCAACTTCAATACTTACACCTCCATGTTCCTCTATATTCACACTGGGGAGATCGACCTATATAAAAATGATGATAATCAAATCTCCTTCCATGGTTCATATGTATATTAATTGTGAAAACAATATAACAAACAACTTACCACTGGATTATAATCAAACCCCCCTTCCATGTGCCCATTCTCCCTACAATGTCTCTTTGTTGTTTTGATTTTGATTCTTCTTGTCTTTAAGCTGTTACAACTCTTGCATGGACAATAACATTTGTCATTGGCTTCTTTTTGAAAGTTAGACAACAATCTAGCGATTGTCTCCCTATTTTGATCGAATTCCATTGTATTATATGACATGATCCTTAATGTGTATATCTGCAAAACAAATTGGAGATGCCTCCTTTTATTAGCTTCATGTCACCTTCTCATAGCTTCTCATTTTTTGACAAATTTCTCCAAAAGCTTTGTAGGAAACCAAGTAAGGGGTATTCTTGAGTTCAAACACATTGAGCTGCTACAATTGAATTATAAATCATGAATTCACTATAAAATTAAAACTGAATAGGGAGATAAGTAAGACATTTAATGTATTATTACTTCATCATGATGATAAAAATTTCATTGGCTCAAAGCACATAGTGGTGTAGGGGCACCTAGAGCACATAAGGAGTTCATAAAACCTATGAAGATCAAAAAGACATCAATGAACATGAAGATATCCAATGAAGTCAATTGGAGCATTTTGGAGCCTACAATGACCTATAAGGTTAATACCTATAATAAATTAACAATAAGCCCTTAAAGGCCTAATAAGCCTTAGGACCAATTTAGGAGTCTAGGATCCCTTTTTGAGTTGCAAGCTTATAATAGTTTAGATTTGGTTTTAATAAGGTTTAATAAGTTTATTTAGATCATATCCCAAGGTCTTAGGATTCAAAAATCTTAAGAAATGCTTCATTTGCAATGTTGTTAATTGAAATTTTTGAATAGCAACGGTCACTTGTAAAAGGAGGGAAAAGGAGTTTTTATGTTTAATTAGTCTTAATATAATTATCCAACCACCAAAGTTGGTTGAACAGACTTAGAGGAAGTTATAAATTAGAGGATCAAGCCATTATACGATAGTCAATTCATTAGATGTCATTAAATAGGAGCATTAGATGCATTAGATGCCATTAAACAAATAAAAAGAGATCAAACACTTCACACAATGCCTTGAAGGTAAGAGAAATGATGCCCTAGCTCTCAAAGCTCGCAAGTCATCAAACATTCCAAATGAAAAGATATAAACAATGTCAGTATTAAACAATGAGCTCATGAACAATGTATCATGCCCTAGCTTGCAGCAGCCCACGAGCCACCAAGACATTTCCTCATGAAATGATCATAAATAGGGAGTACCACATAGTGTATTATTTTATTACTGATGTCCCTATTTGATCTAATAGCATTAATATAACAAACAGAGCACCGACCAATCAAATAGGGACATGAGGTGCTCAAATAGTGAGCTCATAAAATAATATATTTAGTCTTAATAAAATCTTATAAAGCAACATATATTGTGTGAAGTGTTTGATCTCTCTTTATTTGTTTTGTTGTTGATATTCACTATGTGGTACTCCCCGTTTATGATCATTTCATGAGGAAATGTCTTGATGGCTTGCGGGCTGCAAGATAAGGCATCATGCATTATTTATGAGCTCACTGTTTGAGCACCGACCAATCAAATAGGGACATGAGGTGCTCAAATAGTGAGCTCATAAACAATGCATGATGCCCTAGTTGTAGGTAGTTATCTCTTCTATAATGATGGAGGAGTGAAAGGTAATGATCAATGAGGTTGTTGCTATTAGATCATACATTAATACACTTACTATTTTGAATTTGAGCTCGGGCATCATGCAATGTTATTGCTGTCATTGCATGTTTGCTGTTGTTGTGCACCATATATTATTTTATACACTATTTATTTCATTGAGACTGTGAGCTATTGTAGTTGACTGTATTCTTTTGAGGTCTGATCTATTGTAGTTGTTTCTTTTTTCTTTGAATCATTGTTTACAATTACTTTTAATGCAATATTTGTGTGAAGAACAAGAACAAAAATGGTGAATGAGTGTATTTGACAAAGATAAACATGACACATTTTGTTGGGTTGATTGGGTTGGCCTGGTACCATTTACATGGCCTGACCAGATATTAAACAGTGAGCCCATGAAAAATGCTAGTATTAGACAGTGAGCTCATGAACAATGTCAGTATTAAACAGTGAGCTCATGAATAATGTATGATGCCCTAGCTTGCAGCCCGCGAGCCATCAAGACATTTCCTCATGAAATGATCATAAACGGGGAGTACCACATAGTGAATGTCAACAACAAAACAAATAAAGAGAGATCAAACACTTCACACAATGCCTTGAAGGTAATAGAAATGATGCCCTAGCTCTCAAAGCTTGCAGGTCATCGAGCATTCCAAATGCTAAGATGTAAACAATGCCACTGAAATTGATTTAATGAGAAGAAAAAGCTCGAATGCCTACCTTCCAAATGAAAAGATGTAAACAATGTCAGTATTAAACAGTGAGTTCATGAACAATGTATGATGCCCTAACTTGCAGCCCACGAGCCATCAAGATATTTTCTCATGAAATGATTATAAACAGGGAGTACCACATAGTGAATATCAACAGCAAAACAAATAGAGAGAGATCAAACACTTCACACAATGCCTTGAAGGTAATAGCAATGATGCCCTAGCTCTCAAAGCTCGTGGGTCATCAAGCATTCCAAATGAAAAGATGTAAACAATGCCAGTATTAAACAGTGAGCTCATAAACAATGTATGATGCCCTAGCTTGCAACCCACGAGCCATCAAGACATTTTCTCATGAAATGATCATAAACAGGGAGTACCACATAGTGAATATCAATAGCAAAACAAATAAAGAGAGATCAAATACTTCACACAATGCCTTGAAGGTAATAGAAATGATTCCCTGGCTCTCAAAGCTTGCAGGTCATCGAGCATTCAAAATGAAAAATGTAAACAATGCCAGTATTAAACAGTGAGCTCATGAACAATGTATGATGCCCTAGCTTGCAGCCTACGAGCCATCAAGATATTTCTTCATGAAATGATCATAAACAGGGAGTACCACATAGTGAATATCAACAACAAAATAAATAAAGAAAGATCAAACACTTCACACAATGCCTTGAAGGTAATAGAAACGATGCCCTAGCTCTCAAAGCTCGCGGGTCATCGAGCATTTCAAATGAAAAGATGTAAACAATGCCAGTATTAAATAGTGAGCTCATGAACAATTTATGATGCCCTAGCTTGCAGCCCATGAGCCATCAAGATATTTCCTCATGAAATGATCATAAACAGAGAGTACCACATAGTGAATATCAACAACAAAACAAATAGAGAGAGATCAAACACTTCACACAATGCCTTGAAGGTAATAGCAATGATGCCCTAGCTCTCAAAGCTCACGGGTCATCAAGCATTCCAAATGAAAAGATGTAAACAATGCTAGTGTTAAACAGTGAGCTCATAAACAATGTATGATGCCCTAGCTTGCAACCCGCGAGCCATCAAGACATTTCCTCATGAAATGATCATAAATAGGGAGTACCACATAGTGAATATCAATAGCAAAACAAATAGAGAAAGATCAAACACTTCACACAATGTCTTGAAGGTAATAGCAATGATGCCCTAGCTCTCAAAGCTCACGGGTCATCTAGCATTCCAAATGAAAAGATGTAAATAATGCCAGTATTAAACAGTGAGTTCATGAACAATGTATGATGCCCTAGCTTGCAGCCCGTGAGCCATCAAGATATTTCCTCATGAAATGATCATAAACAGGGAGTACCACCTAGTGGATATCAACAACAAAACAAATAAAGAGAGATCAAACACTTCACACAATGCCTTGAAGGTAATAGCAATGATGCCCTAACTCTCAAAGCTCACGGGTCATCGAGCATTCCAAATGAAAAGATGTAAACAATGCCAGTATTAAACAATGAACTCATGAACAATGTATGATGCCCTAGCTTGCAATCCGTGAGCCATCAAGATATTTCCTCATAAAATGATCATAAACAGGGAGTACCACCTAGTGAATATCAACAACAAAACAAATAGAGAGAGAGATCAAACACTTCACACAATGCCTTGAAGGTAATAATAACGATGGCCTAGCTCTCAAAGCTCGCGGGTCATCAAGCATTCCAAATGAAAAGATGTAAACAATGCTAGTATTAAACAGTGAGCTCATAAACAATATATGATGCCCTAGCTTGCAGCCCGCAATCCATCAAGACATTTCCTCATGAAATGATCATAAACAGGGAGTACCACCTAGTGAATATCAACAACAAAAAAAATAAAAAGAGATCAAACACTTCACACAATGCCTTGAAGGTAATATAAATGATGCCCTAGCTTTCAAATCTCGTGGGTCATCGAGCATTCCAAATGAAAAGATGTAAACAATGCTAGTATTAAACAGTGAGCTCATGAACAATGTATGATGCCTTAGCTTGCAGCTCGCGAGCCATCAAAACATTTCCTCATGAAATGATCATAAATAGGGAGTACCACATAGTGAATATCAACAACAAAACAAATAAAGAGAGATCAAACACTTCACACAATGCCTTGAAGGTAATAGCAACGATGGCCTAACTCTCAAAGCTCGTGGGTCATCAAGCATTCCAAATGCAAAGATGTAAACAATGCCAGTATTAACATTCATATTTTGTCATTAAATCAACAAATGCCATCAAAATGAAATTGAGTTAATGAGAAGATAAAACTCAAATGCCTACCTTTAAGAGACTTTTACATATTTTCATCAAATGATCCAAAAACATCAAGAATCGTCATATATGGTTGCTAATAGCCAGCTTTCAGAAGAATATGAATGAATGCAAACATATGTAAGTGGATGGCTTGCGGGCTGCAAGCTAGGGCATCACACATTATTTATGGGCTCACTGTTTGAACACCGACCAATCAAATAGGGACATGAGGTGCTCAAATAGTGAGCTCATAAACAATGCATGATGCCCTAGTTGTAGGTAGTTATCTCTTCTATAATGATGGAGGAGTGAAAGGTAATGATCAATGAGGTTGCTGCTATTAGATCATACATTAATACACTTATTGTTTTGAATTTGAGCTCGGGCATCATGCAATGTTATTGTTGTCATTGCATGCTTGTTGCTGTTGTGCACCATATATTGTTTTATACACTGTTTATTTCATTGAGACTGTGAGCTATTGTAGTTGACTGTGAGCTATAAGCAACATATATTGTGTGAAGTGTTTGATCTCTTTATTTATTTTTGTTGTTGTTGATATTCACTATGTGGTACTCCCCATTTATGATCAAATAGACAAAGCTCGAATGCCTACCTCAAGTGCCAATGCCCTCTTCCTACACAGTGCCGGCCTCTTCGAGCATGCCAAACTTGAATGCCCTCTTTGCACCATGCAAAAGTGCAATGTCATCTTCATGACAACTCTTCGAATTCACAAATTAAAAATGACACTTTTTTTTTTTTTTTTTTGTTTATAACAAAATGGGTGTCGCAATTTATGAGCTCACTGTTTGAGCACTGGCCTATCAAATAGGGACATGAGGTGCTCAAACAGTGAGCTCATAAACAATGCATGATGCCCTAGTTGTAGGTAGTTATCTCTTCTATAATGATGGGGGAGTGAAAGGTAATGATCAATGAAGTTGTTGCTATTAGATCATACATTAATACACTTACTTCTTTGAATTTGAGCTCGGGCATCATGCAATGTTATTTTTGTCATTGCATGCTTCTTGCTATTGTACACCATATACTGTTTTATACACATAGAACAATAGATTTGGGGACTTAGACTTATGTTCAACCCTTAGTAATGGTTTGGGGAATTATTTACTAGATGAGTGACTATAGTACCCTAGTTTGCATTATTAGATGATCTTGTTTAATTTATGTTCATTTCATGCAAAGATACATGTAAAGAAAAATAAATGTTTGCATCTAAAGATTACATGTATATATATAAAAAATAACTTGTATATACTATACAAGGAAAATAACTTTCAGAAGAAAATGCAATTGTACTTAATCTGAATGCCACAGTGTAATGTTTTTACTTACGATATTAATCTTAATATATCCCCATGAAGATATCCCTATTTTATTGTTGATGTTCCTATTTACATCTTTTCATCAAATGACCCAAAAATATCAAGAATGGTCCTATATGGTCACTAATAGCCAACTTTCAGAAGAATATGAATGAATGCAAACATACATAAGTGGATGAACATAAATAATGAAGGTACCAAACATTGCTTGAAGTAATAAAGTGTTGACCCAGGGTTCAATCTAGTATGCTCTTGTATGATCCAAAACTTGCAAGGAAGGAAAAGATGGGGTTAGATCCAAAGGATCTAAGCAATGCCTGGCACCATATTAAACTGATCCTCATCTACAATTATGCATGTGCATAGTCAAGCCATACACAGACTCAACAACATGGTAGCATTGATCCAATAACAAAAAATACATTACAAATGTCAAGCTCACGGTCTCAATGAAATAAACAGTGTATAAAACAATATATGGTGCACAACAGTAGCAAGCATGCAATGACAACAATAACATTGCATGATGCCCGAGCTTAAATTCAAAATAGTAAGTGTATTAATGTATGTTTGCATGATGCCAGATATTAGACAGTGAGCTCATGAACAATGCTAGTATTAAACAGTGAGCTCATGAACAATGTATGATGCCCTAGCTTGCAGCTCGTGAGCCATCAAGACATTTCCTCATGAAATGATCATAAACAGGGAGTGCCACATAGTGAATATCAACAACAAAACAAATAAAGAGAGATCAACCACTTCACACAATGCCTTGAAGGTAATAGAAACGATGCCCTAGCTCTCAAAGCTTGTAGGTCCTCAAGCATTCCAAATGAAAAGATGTAAACAATGTCAGTATTAAATAGTGAGCTCATGAACAATGTATGATGCACTAGCTTGCGGCTCGCGAGCCAGCAAGACATTTCCTCGTGAAATGATCATAAGCGGGGAGTACCACATAGTGAATATCCACAGTAAAACAAATAAAGAGAGATCAAACACTTCACACAATGCCTTGAAGGTAATAGAAGTGATTCCCTAGCTCTCAAAGCTCACGGGTCATCAGACATTCCAAATGATAAGATGTAAACAATGCAAGTATTAAACAGTGAGCTCATAAACAATGTATGATGCCCTAGCTTGCAACTCGTGAGCCATCAAGATATTTCCTCATGAAATGATTACAAACAGGGAGTACCACATAGTGAATATAAAAAACAAAATAAATAAAGAGAGATCAAACACTTCACACAATGCCTTGAAGGTAATAGCAACGATGCCCTAGCTCTCAAAGCTCGTGTGTCATTGAGCATTCCAAATGCTAATAAAGATGTAAACAATGCCACTATTAACAATGCTATCAAATAAAAAATGCCATTGAAATTGAGTTAATGAGAAGACAAAGCTCGAATGCCTACCTCAAGTGCCAGTGCTATCTTCCCAAATGGTGTTGGCCTCTTCACTCGCGCACGCCAAACTCGGATGCCCTCTTTGTGCCACACATAAATGCAGTGTCGTCTTCGCGGTAGCTCTTCGAATTCACAAATTACAAATGACACTTATTTTTTTTTTTTTTTTATAACCAAATGGGTGTCGCAATTACGACACTGTCGGGGGCACTTGCAAAGAAAAACACAAAAAACATACACAAATTGTAGTGGTGTTGCAAATTGGCATCGAAATTCGACCCAAATGTTGTAGTGAATGGGGGTTTACACATAAAAGAGACCCTAAACCAATATTTAACACAAACATAAAATTCTAATGATAAGGAATATAAATCTGGAAATGCTTGCAAAGAATAATTTGAAATCATAAAAAATGAAGTACATACCTCATAACATAGAAGATTTGGAAATACCTATTTTCTGGTGTTTGTATTGAGTTTCTGGAAATTTTGTGACCAGATTTGGAATAGAAACACAAAGACGGAGAAAACCCATAAATCTTTTTCTTTTCTGAGCCAAGTCTACCTTGACCCAAATATAGGTCGACCTTGACCCCTTATGTTGACCTTGACCTGCACTGCTTTGACGAAAATTTTGTTCACGGATCCCAAAATTTTGTCGAAAAGGGTATCCCAATCTGCTCTACAACTCCTGAAATAATGACTGTAGATATCTGAAAATGGTGTTTTGGGGTGGCTATATAGGGTTTTGCCTTAGTCAAACCCCTATTTTGGTGATTTCCACCTCCACAAATAGCAGTTTGTAATAGAATATGTGTGTGTTTCTTGTAGGAAGAGCTTTGAATGTGCAATGCCAAGATCTAATCCTCTAGATTGAACCCTAGCATGAATTAAAATGAGAGAGAAATGCATAGATTTAAATATGATAAAGAAAGCATACAAAGCCCCCAAGGCTAAAGTACTCCTACCAAACTCACAATCTGTAGTTGCTACCCCATGATTGTATCTTTTGAATGCTTGAATGTTGAAAATGGTCGATCAAGGAAGAAGAAATATTTCTTGCTCCAAATGAATGTCCACAATAACTTGTCCACAAAATGCTTCCTTGCATCAAGGCATCATCATATCTTGTTCTCCTATAGCATCCTCTTGCAATCTTGCATCATCATCTCCTCATAACTTCTTACTTGTTTCTTGTTTTACTTGTTGAAATGAAGGCAAAAGATAGTGCTTATATAGAGATTTCAAGGCAAGGATCCTCGAGCAATGTAAGGGCCCCTAATTCAAATTTCACCTCGAATTATGGTCCAATCACAATAGCCAACTAAGGAGGAAATGTAATAAATGAATTTTAAATAAAAACCCTTCTGCATTTGGATCCAAAGGCCCATTTTTAATTTAGGGCCCCGCTATGATCCAAATTTGAAAGTGGGAACCAAAACCTGACAAAGCTCAAGGTTGACCTCGACCCTGACTTGAGGTTTCACGCCAATCCACTTAAAGTTTTAGTGAGGTTTCTGGGTCGGCTAGAGACCTAGAATGATGGGAAAACATAACAGAATGCTAGAAAAGGGCACAAAGGCCTAGAAGAAAAGTGATGAAGCCTAGGAGGGCCAATACATAGGTCCTACCTAGAAAATAGAGCCACGAAGAAGGAAATCAAGGAGAATCCTCATGATCCTAACCCTAATTTCACCTAGAAACAAAGAATCATGTGCAGATGCATCCTAAATGTAAATCTATCATGAAAATGCACTAAATGAGTGTGCTAAACCTACCAATATGGAAGTGCTTCCATTTTAAGATGATACATCTAGCCCCCACTTTAGCTTAGTTATGACACTACTCAAGCTAGAGTAGTACTAGGATGGGTGACCTCCCGGGAAGTCCTGGTGCTTCACCTCCATGAGCATCACCTAGATCCAACAAGTGCTAAGTGTTCCATTCATTCTCATGAGAGATGGGTTCATGTGAACCACTACTCATGAAACATGGGTCAATGAGTTTGACTCAAAAAACTACATAGTTGAATCTTGATAGCAATATCACAAAAATGATATAACCAAGTCCTTAATGTAGAGATCCTGCAAAAAAACCATTAGTACCCACAACTTGCAGCACACAAGGTTAATGAAAATCCAAAATCACCTAAGACTTACTAAAATAAAATTGAGAAGTGCATAGAGCCCCTTGTGCCCCCTCTTATTTTGGCTTTCTAATTCTGAAGGGTGAAACGGGGTGATAAGGATAGCCCTATACATTGGATATGCAATTTTTTTTAAAAGGCCTTTTACTAAACCTATTAGAAGGATTCCATCCTTCCTAAACTAATTCAAGGAGTTAGGTATCTAAATCATGATTCCAGCACCGCAGAAGACACTGAAAATGGAGCTACATAACTCAAGTTATGATGAAAAGAGAGAATGTCTATCTAAAATCATATGAAGGGAAATTTGAATTTAACATAAATAAAACCTAACAAAAACCTAAATTTTGACCTATAAATAAGGGAAGAGAGCACATATCTACTCATTCTTACCATTTTGTAGAGTTTAGGAGAGAAAATAGGATGCCTAGCAGAGAGGAACTTCGAGTGACACAAATGGAGCTCCTCAGACAGTGCTTGGCCACATGACAACCGCTTCCTGAGGTAAGTTTGCTATTGTTGATATCTGTAATCTCAAATTCTTGTTTTTATAGGCAAGGTCAACCCTGACCCTTAAAGGTCAAACTTGACCCAGTTATGTCGACCTTGACCATTTAAGGTTGACATAAACTGGGAAGTTCTACACCTATTCTGGAGTGAGGTTGACCTCTACCTAGGAAGGTCGACCTTGACCCAAGAAGGTCAACCTCAACCTAACAGTGGTCGACCTTGACCTAGTCATTTTCTAATGCACCCTTAAAGGCCATCTCCATTACCTTTTGGAATGTAGCACCTGCATTAGTTAGCCCAAATGACAATTTACAATAAGCATAGATGCCCCATTTAGTGGTGAACGTTGTCTTATATTGGTCTGATTCCTAGACTAGGATTTAGTTATAACCTGAATAGCCATCTAGAAAGGAGAACCTCTCTAAACCACTAACCTTAGACAAGATCTACTACATGGAAGGAAGGGGATGGTGATTCTTAAGAGAAGCCTTATTTAGATCTCTAAAGTAACCACACAATATGATTTATCTATTCTTCTTCCTCATAGGAACAAGATTGGCTGCCCAAGAAGAGTGTTTAATAGGAAAAATTATATTATCCTTTATAAGTTTGGCTATCTCTTTTCTCATTAAGGGTTCAATCCTAGGATTGATTGGCCTTTATTTTTGTCTAACTAG
Source organism: Chamaecyparis obtusa (assembly GCA_027943335.1). Taxonomy (NCBI): domain Eukaryota; kingdom Viridiplantae; phylum Streptophyta; class Pinopsida; order Cupressales; family Cupressaceae; genus Chamaecyparis; species Chamaecyparis obtusa. Next base: position 493,100 of record BSBK01000884.1, read on the forward strand.
TTTTGCATTAGCATTTAAATCTATAGTATGTTGGGAAAAGCTTGGGTTAGAACCCTTTAATTCTTCATATGTCCAAGTAATAACATCATTTAATTCTTGACATAAATTAATGAAAACTTCTTGATCATCCTCAGATAATACCTTTCCTAGATTGAGAGTCTTTCCATCGGCAATGGTGATTGGTCTATAGTCCTTCTTTGCAAATAGGTTTTGATCTTAGTTTATTTCTTGATCATTGGAGTCAAATATACCCTCCAAGGTGACTAAACCTTTGGGTAATTTGTTTGAATTGATGTGCATAATCTAATCTCCATATTAATTTTACAACATGGTCTAATTTTTAGTATAAAACTCTATTTCATTTTGTAAAAAAGTGACAATCTACAAATCAGAAGCAAAGACTTTCCAATTTGTTTGATTATCTAGGATAGCGAGCCTTATAGAAAGTTTGATATGTTGTTCCTATGTGTGTGAAAATTGTATCTGCTAAGAAGACACAACACTTCATTAGAACATTACAGAAAAATGATAAATAAATAAAAAATCAACGAATATATCATAAATCAGACGATCTACTACCTTCTAAGAGACGTGAGTATAGTATTCTCAGATTATGACCAAGACCAGTGACAATGCGACGTTTAGACGAAGGATTTGAATACTAGATGATTGAAATGGATGCAAGATCTAAGCCATATTTTTGTATTTTTCAATGCAATAATAATGATTAATCTAGATGAAATGATCTAAAGCTATGATAACAATGAAATGAAATCAAACTAAGAATGCAACACTAAGAACAATGTAAATAGAAATGTTCTCAATAGAGGCACAATCAATCAAGAACTCGACAGTATAACACTTTTATTCTCAAGATTGCACATACCTTGTGAAGAACCGAGGGTTGTTTATATAGAAAATCCAGATTTGATAACTCATGGAAAATCCAAAAATCACTCCTTGATTGACTCGAATTGATTAGCAAGTAATCATGGAATTAGAAATAGTTAACTTTTGATAATCATGCAAATCAATGTTATGACTCACACTCAAGTGTTGAGTTAGAAACTTAACAGAATGAGTCAGAAAGTTGAATTTGAGTTAATTGAACCTTATGATTTGTGTGTAGATAAATACTTAATATTGATTTATTTGTCTAATTTCCATGTGTAATAATCTCAACCCAGTTGATTAATTAAATAATTGATTTGTGGGTTAATCAATTATTAAATCAAATTTTATTCAAAATCATATTATCAATTGACAATTCAAATTAATCAATTAAATAAATATTCAATCAATTAACTTAGAGTTTTTGATTAATTGTCAAATAAATAATATTAATTAAGAATAATCTAATTAAAGTGGTTAAGTGGCTAAATGAAGTTTAATTAATTAAATATTTAACATATTTAATTAATTGCACTTAGGATAAATAAAATAATATCATTTATCACCAAATAATATTTAATTAGAGATAATTAAGATAAATTAGGAATATTTAAGAATATTCTCCAATGCAGATTTATGATCAAATCGATTAGAATTTTGATAGCTTGATGTGTAGATGTGTCTTGGATTAGGACTTTAGGGTTGATTTCGATCAATTTGTTGATATAGGAGGTTAATGGTACTAAGGCCCATTTTTGGGGTATTACATTTTACCCCTCTTTGAATTACTATGTGAAGCACAATGGTTCAAAGATAAATCTATTTGTTGAGACCCAGACTCAATTATGTGATGGAAAAACTGATCCTGATTTGATTATCTAATTCTGAGACAGAAATCAATTGATAGGTTTGAAGATGTGGATTCAAGTCCTGATTGACCAAAGAATCAAAGATGATGCCAACAATAGAAACTCTAAACCTGTGATTACGAAGAAGTGATAAAATGCCTGATTATGAACCTATGATTACAAGGAAATTAAATATCCCGACTCTAGACCTACTCATCCAAAGGAATCAAAAGGATAATAACTCTGAACCCTTCAGTTACGAAGAATCAAGGAAATAACAAATCTGAACCGATGGTTACGAAGAGTTGATACAGTTTACAAGATAAAGAGAATACCAGATTGATATGGATTTTGATGAATCTGATATGCCTCAAGCGATGTTCCCCAAGTGACGAGGACATTGACTAAGTCGGCATTTAGACTTGGTTGTTGTCTTGATTATTGAAGAAGATTTGAAAAGGTTTTGTCGATATAAATTTTGATTGAAATGTGAGGTTGGGGACCATAGGATCTAGGTTTCTGATTCTCTTGAAAAGAGAAGAACATAATCCCCTAACCTTGTCCTTTTCCCTATCTAAGACACATAGAACATAATTAATCTAGACATAGTACATACATTCCCAAGGGCGGGATACCTTATGGTTTCTGATTCTCTATAAAAGAGAAGAGCATAGTCCATCAGTATCTACCATAATGTCAATATGTTGCATGTAATTGATTAGCTATGTGCCTATGAAAAAGAGATTTTAATCAGATAGAATATTTGCTTGACGAAGATTTGGCAACCTACAAAACCACAAGTTAGAAATTTTAAGTTGATTGATATTTCTTTGACAAGTGATCTTTGACGGGTTTCCTGCAAACAAGGGCTTAGAAGTGAAGATAAGAATAGGCCAATTTGGATTTCACAAGTTTTTAATGCTCAATTCTTCCTCACACGTCCTATAAAAAGAGTTAGACTATCTAAAAATGATCATACATCAACAAACAATAGAGGTCAGGATTAGTACTAATTAAACTTCATGGAAAAAACCTCAAAAAATGATCACAAAAACCCATATGGCAATAAAAAATTGGTATTGAGTGTCGTACGACACACGATACCTTCCTGCACGAAAAAGTTGTGTTGATACGACAATAGGTCCACTCCAGCATGACAATATGTGAATGTCGTATGTCGTACGACATAAATGATTTTTTGATACGTCAATCGAAAGTGTTGTATGATATTTCCTGTGCAATGTATGAAAATTTCATAGAATCCGAGAACCAGATGAAAAAAATGATAAAAAATGAGATGAAAAGAAAATGGGAAACCTGATATCAGGGCCCACGTTGGGCACCAAAAATGTGTGTGAAAATTGTACCTACTAAGAAGACACAACACTTTAGTAGAACATTATAGACAAATGATAAATAAGAAAACAATCAACAAATATATCATAAATCAGACGATCTACTACCTTCTAAGAGATGTGAGTATAGTATTCTCAGATTATGACTGAGACTAGTGATAATGCGATGTCTAGACGAAGGATATGAATGCTAGATGATTGAAATGGATGCAAGATCTAAGCTATATTTTTGTAGTTTTCAATACAATAATAATGATTAATCTAGATGAAATAATCTAAAGCTATGATAACAATGAAATGAAATAAAAATAAGAATGCAAAACTAAGAACAATGTAAATAGAAATGATCTCAATAAAGGCACAATCAATCAAGAACTCAACAGTATAATGTTGTTATTCTCAAGAATGAACATACCTTGTGAAGAACCGAGGGTCATTTATATAGAAAATCCAGATTTGATAATCATGGAAAAACCAAAAATCACCCCTTGATTCACTCGAATTGATTGGCAAGTAATCATGGAATTAGAAACAGTTAACTTTCGATAATAATGCAAATCAACTTTATGACTCACAATCAAGTGTTGAGTTAGAAACTTAATAGAATGAGTCAGAAAGTTGAATTTGAGTTAATTGAACCTTCTGATTTGTGTGTAGATAAATACTTAATATTGATTTATTTGTCTAATTTCCATGTGTAATAATCTCAACCCATTTGATTAATTAAATAACTGATTTATGGGTTAATCAATTATTAAATCAAATTTTATTCAAAATCATATTATCAATTGACAATTCAAATTAATCAATTAAATAAATATTCAATCAATTAACTTAGAGTTTTTGATTAATTGTCAAATAAACAATATTAATTAAGAATAATCTAATTAAATCTAATTAAAGTGGTTAAGTGGCTAAATGAAGTTTAATTAATTAAATATTTAACATAATCAATTAATTGCACTTAGGATAAATAACATAATATCATTTATCGCCAAATAATATTTAATTAGAGATAATTAAGATAAATTAGAAATATTTAAGAATATTCCCCGATGCAAATTTGTGATAAAATCGATTAGAGTTTTGATAGCTTGATGTGCAGATGTGCCTTGGATAAGGACTTTAGGGTCGATTTCAATCAATTTGTTGATATAGGAGGTTAATGGTACTGAGGCCCATTTTTGGGGTATCATAGTTCCTTCATGTATGCAACATGCTCTGGTATTTCATAATGAGCACCAACTTCTGCAAGTCTATCAGTATGTTTGTTCTGATTTCTAGGAACACTTTGAATGTTGAAAGCTTGAAAGGCCTCAAGAAGATCCCAAACTTTGTGTTTGTATGATTTGAGAAGGTTTTTTTTTAAAACATTTTGATTTCTAATCTGATTAACAACCAACTCATTGTTTCCAAAGGCCTATAAAGATTTTATACCTCTTCTTTGTGCAAGTTGGAGACCTTGAATCAAGATTTCATACTTAACTGAATTGTTAGTGCAACTAGAATGAAGTCTAAATAAAAATTATTATTTCTCTAACCTTGGAGAAACAATAATCACATCGACACCTAAACCATTCTTGTTCTTTGAGCCACCAAAGAACATATTACAAAATCTATTAATATCTTCATATTCTTTTATGAGATTGGGAATAGGATAATCCTCCTCATGTATACAATAGGTTCCAAGACTTGTCTCTTTAGCCTCTTGTACTACCTCAAAATGAAAACAGCTATCCCAATCATCTAAAAGATAATTAGAAACCTCTATCAAGAGAGTAGTAGGTTCATGGGTTATGCATTCTTCTTCTTTCTCATGTAGTGTGCAATTCATGTTTATGGGGGTAGATGTGTAATGCTCTATGTGATTGAGAGCCAATGGGTTTGCCTTTATGGAATCCTTTTGTGCCATTTTTGGTCCTAAATAATATGTAGGACCAATTATATGCCATATAGCCACCTATCTTGGTAGTGAAGTCCATAGAAAGAAAAATGGAAAACTGTGGAGGGAGATCAATAATGGATATGTCATGTATAACAGTACAATTGGGACATGCATGCAAGGCCAATTTGATTCCTTTTAACACTCCTACTATTTGGATAGAAATACCATCCAATTGAATAAACCCTCTAGTCATAGGCTCATAATACCTAAAAGTTCATCTACCTTCTTTGGCATGACTGAGATTCTAGCTCCTGAGTCTATCGTACAGTTGTGAACTAGTTTATCTTATATAATTAAAGATAGATAAAAGGGGGAGGTTTATCTTTCTTACTTTTTTTCTCCTTTCTAGGCTGCAAGAGACCTATTTCTTCATTTGGTGTTCTACTTGTCATTGTTGGCCCCTTTGATGCCTTCATACTTTTCATCTCTTCTTGTAGTAATTCTAATTGAGGTGGAATTGAGATGACATCCCACATAGATATAGGCATGTTGGTATTATTAATCTAATCTAAAATATTGAACAGGATGTTAGTTGACCTAATAGAAGCCTTAGCAACTACAGGTTCTAATTTTTGAAATGGGGTAGCTTGAGGCTCGTTTATCTTCTTGTTTCTTTGATGTATATTATGATTTTGTAATGGTGTATAAAAATCATGTTGTATACCTTTTGATGTAGTAGATATTGTATGTAATAGTCAACAAACAATTGATAGGGGGGTGGTGAATCAGTTTCTCCTAAAACACTTAAGACTTCAAACCCTTAAACCCTTAAAACTTGAAACCCTTAATCACTTAAACCCTTATTATTTATTTTTAATATGGAAAACATGTAAATAAAAATAAAAAAACATCAACACAACATAACAAAAATATTTTTATCATGGAAACCCAAATTAGGGTGAAAACTACAGTGGGACTGGAACACACAATAAGACTAATACCTTATTAAAAGTACAAGATTATTACATATATGAAATGTACATGCATTTAGACACATTTCCTATAGCTCACTCAACACTAATCCTTGGGATAAAACACCAAGGGATACTTTATCCTTACAAATAAAATTCAAACAACAATCTAATGAGTTTGTGAGCTGTATAGTAACATCTAGTTATGCCTTGATCAGTTCCATTGAAGTACAATCAGATCTATGTTGCAATTCTATCTAAATCCTTCAGATGGGAAATTTAACCTTTATTATATCTACAAAACTTCTTCACAAGAAATCTCTGGCATCTGTGATCAATCCTTCTCTTGTGTAACCACATTCGCACTTAGAATTTTTCCCTAGAACCTTAAATAATTCATCAACCAAAGTCAACAAAAACTAACTTTCAAATTTCATCTTATAGAACCAAAATCAATGACCCTAATCCAAGTATGTCCCCAAACATAAATTAGATCCATCATAATCACCTCAAGATCATAAACACCACCATAAAATGTTTTACTAATCACCCATAAAATGGTTTACCAATTTTCTTGACATGTTGACTAAGAACATAGGAACACCTCCTATAAATCATAAAATCCTTCAAATATCATCACCTTGATCAATGTGAATTGCCAACTAAGTAGGAAAATAATTTAAAAACATCCTTAGGCATCATGGAGAACAAAATAAACATTTGACCCTTCCACATCATTTGATTGAGTCAGCATTACTTTCTACCCTTCAAGAATACTGACTTCTTTAACTGAGACACTTATAAATGCCTTGTAAAGCTTTAGAGTCACTAGCCCTTTGAATTGAAGACACATCTTCATGCTCCTAACATAATCCCAACTATGAAAACAAATATTTCATCTTGAGCACATGTGCAAAATCAATCTTTTCAACTCTGTTATACTAGCAGAAAGTAAAATAGCCAGTCACCATCTTTGATCTCATAACTTAATCAGATCATCATGTCAACACCTACACTTTTACATGAACCTAGTAAATAACCTCTAAATCATCTGTTGAGGTGTGTGAGTCCTCATATTCAATGTCCTCTCTTCTGAACATATTGTTCCTTTAGAAAACCTACATAAAAAATATGTTAACAAAAATGCCAACACATCAACTTTCCAACAGATATATCTGTCTCTAGAGTTGAAGCTTGGTTGGATGGAGAAGGTGAAACATTCTCTACTTTTTTTTGTCTCCTAGTGTTATGAGATATCCCATCATTACTATCATGGTTAACACCACAAAAATATTCTTGTTTCCAAATCACCAGAGAAGAACCCCATTAGTGTTGGGATTGAAATCCAATATTGGACTGATTTGAATCATATTATTGTCCTAATATTGTTGGTTCATCTTGAATAGTTAGAGTCTGAGAGAACTCTATCCTTTGGAAAGTAAAATGATCATAAGAATGATTTCAAGTAGTGCACCATTCTTTCCTTTGAGAAAGATTATTTATGTAGGGACAAGAGTCCTTACTGTATTTGTATTTGCATTTGTATTTGAAGGGACAACATTATTCAAGAGCCTATTTTGTTTCCATGAACCTTTTCCTTAATTTGATGGCCTATTGAATGAATAATTTTGAGTATAAGGTTGATAAGGCCTACTACCTTGATCTTGTTTCCTCTCTAGAGTCACCATCTCATTTCTAATGTTATGTAATTCAAGACTAAAATCATTTTTGATAGAGTTTTATTGTTGCATCATGTTTTGCATCATAATTTTTATCTCCTCTAACTCTTTAGAGGATGTATAAGTTGTTGGAGTAGTAATAAGATTTTGACTTGTAGTTGCAGTAGGAATAGGATCCACCATAGGTTGATTTTTAGACATATCTAGAAATAAAGGCATTGGAGGCCTTCAAGCTAACTTCCTTGATTGAATTAGGCAATTATTTTCTATTATGGCTACTTCATATGCACCCGGTAAAGTATTTCCATCGATTGTCTATAATGTAGTAGAAATATCACTGTTGAAGGCTTTGAGGTAATGAGAAAAAAATTATGAGGAGAAGGCTTCACTAAATTTTGTATCCTATCCTATGTATTTTTAAATCTATAGTTGAAATCTATCATGAATTCATGGGGTGCTCTTTTGATTATAATTAACTGCTCTAAAAGTGATAGATGATTACTTTTATCCTCAAAGTGTTTTCATAATCCTTCACCTAACTCAACCCAATTATGATGGGGTTGTGTGGAAATCCTCTATACCATTTGAAGGATTTTCCTTTCAATTATGAAGCTATATGTCTAACAACAACATTATTCTTTGTTAAATTGTATATATTGCAAATATTTGAAACTTCTTGAATATGTTCTATTGTGGAAGTGAAAGCTTCATCAGTGAAGTGTGGTAAACTCTTAAGTGCAACCTCTGGTATATCATTTATTTGAGTTAAAACAAGAGGACTACCACCATTAAAGGTATCAAAAACTTGATTTATAGGGACAACCATGTGGAATAATGATCTATTCAATTGAGAAGATGGTACCCTAGGTTGTGTTCTTATCACAAGAGGGGTAGAAAGAGATCTAGATGGTGTAGGTGTTGCTTCTAGACTCCTAAATGGTGATAAATAAATTCTATTTCTTCTTCTTCTATAACTTGAAAATGAGAGTTGAATAAATTGAAAATTACCTCTTGAAGAATCCCTTCTTTGAATTCTGGGAATGAATTGTAGCAATCTAATATATATGGGAACCAAGATGTACAGATGGAGTCTCGAAGTGCTTGAATTTGAGCCTCTTGAAGGCTAGAATGTTGATATAAGAACTATCTCCTCAACAAAGAAGTTTAAATCTATTATTTGATCAAAAAACCAGTGGACTTCTTTTGTAGCTTGAATGTAGTTCCACCAAGTGTTCCAAAACAAATGTTGTCACAAATGTTTACACCCTTATTTAGGTGATGCCTAGTAACCTAACAACCTCTTGAAACATGGAAAGGACCTCCAAGTGTCGGACTTGAAATATGAGGTTGAGTCTTCGGAGAAGGCCAACTTCACTTACAACTAGGGTGCACCTAAAAAATACTTTGTTTTGAGAATAAGGGAAAGAAAGATATGCATAAAAGGAAAGGGGGGCGATACACCAAGATTGGATAATTGATCTCCCTCTGCCAATTTTTGCACTATGAATTCAATAAGATCATAAAAATACACTACCCAAATATTTATCAACCTTATACCCAAATATTTATCAAGCTTAGCTCTCTATGAAGGTAAGGAACTAATACAATCCTCTAAGGAATATAGTATTCACTAGACAAGACTGACTAATAATAGATTAACACTCATATAAAGTTGTAGATGATGAAATACATCCAAATAAAAAGGCATAATATCTACACAATTTATTTATATTTAAGAATAGTTTAAAACACCAATTTTATTGAATTAGGAAAAGAAAATTATAGTTACAAAAAATGATTTTGTAAGAGAACCAAATAGAAGATCCCTAAAAATATATACATGATTTACTTTTAAAGAGTTCAGTCATAACTTAGATTACATTGTTAAGTTCTAACCCTCAATTAGGGTTGAGTTCAAGAAGATCTAATAAGGAGAGAAGATCGGAGACAAATTTGATCTCCATATATGCTAAATGATAGAGACCAACCAAAATAAATGCTCTGTCCTTGATAAAATATCCCTTGCATAATAAGTAACCTCTCTGGAACAACAACCGTGGCCCTAAAAGTCTTCATGTCTTGGGTAACAATGCCTCTTAAATGACAAAAATCATGTCACATTGTGTGTGCAGAAGAATATGGCATTATCAGAGTTGAAATGTTGTAGAAGAAATTAGTTGAGAACTGATTTTGGCCTTCTCTAAATTGAATACAAGACCCATCTGGAATAAAACCTTTGTCGACGAAGGGATATGGCCACTTGTGACTCAAACTACATTCATTGTCTTTTGAAAAGATTCTTGAAATTGACTTGATAAATTAAGAAATCGACCTAGGTCCTCCATCACTGAGCTGAAATTCATATAAAAGCTTATCGCCATTTCATTCCGTAGGAAAGAATGGGCCTATCACCTTCCTATGAAATGGCAAAAAATAATCACTAATCTCCATTTTGTGGGTCAAAAGGGCTGACGGGGATGCACTTCTACAAAATGGTGACAACCTGTGCACTAAGGAAAAGATGAAGGAGAAATCATTGTTTGACTATGGGAAACCGATGTGAAAGAAAAAAAGACCCTTAACCTGTCATCATTTCACAACCTTCAACTTTTAAAGGCCCTGTCTATTTTGTGAAATGGTGAAAACTATTTTGATGGCTTGAGATGGTGAAAAAAGCCAACAGTAAACTTATAGACTTAAAATTGGGAAGAATTCTTGTAAAATGTCAAAATTTGTAGGACTCATCCTTTAGTTTATTTTACAAATTATGACTTCTTAATTCATGTTATGTACCAAAGAGGGTTTCTAATATGGTACACACTCTATTAGGTCTAGTGGTAGATTTTATGTGAAAAGGAAGGTTAGGACATATTAACATACATTGAATACCAAATTTTTCATCGCATTTGTTAAACCATTTTTTTATGCAACATCTTGAGGTTCAGTTTTTAGTCTTGTTGTAACTTAATGGTATTATATGTATTTTTAAATATGCTATCATCTTATATTTTCTTTCAAAATAGTTATATGGTGTTAAAATAAGAACTATAGATGTATCCATGAAAGTAGAAAAGAAGCTTGCAAAGAATAAAGAAAAGTGTGATAAGGAAGAAACACAAGATACCCCACTTTCTACAAGTCTAAAAACCATCCCCTCTACCCCCAATAATACAAGGTAGGCACTATATAATTAGTGTGTTTGCAAGGCATTTTATCATATTATAATCCTTTCTAGGATTGCAGTAGCCAAAATTAATTTTTGATAAAAAAAATAATTAAATAAAATATAAAAAACTTGTACCTATGTGTTACTCTTCAATACCTTTCCAATAGCTTTTCATTTTAAAAAAATATAGTTTATACAAGAAAGCTATAACTTGTTGAAGAGAATAAGTGCAACAACTTCAAGCTACAAGATCTAATATAAAATAGTATGATTTTTTGACAAGACCTTCATGGATGGAAAGTGCTCATTTCCAACTTTTCGTCAATTACTTGTTTGCAAAAATGTGACACCCAAGGAAAATGTTATACACTTTAAAAAATGATATTGAATATGTTGATGAGAAGAAATTGAAGTCTTCTTCTAACTTAATTTCTACAAAATTTATTGATAAATAAAAAAATAATAGATACCCAAATGGATTCTCAACCCTGGTACAAAACACAAAAATCATTTTTCTTACCAATGAATGAAAATTAGAATTCTGAAGCAAAAATTAAAAGGGCTCCAATAAAAAGATTTCTATTTTTATTTTTAACTTTATTTTTTTTTGTCCTCTAGTCACTAATTTTCGTGAAATAGAATTCAATCTCAACTTTTTAAGACCTTCTAGATGGTTTGGAAATGCTGAAAATGTCTCCAATATTACAAAAATGCTGCAATTAGTGATATTTCATGGGAACACTATATGCAAACTAAATTAAACAAATGCTTGTTTTGTCCTTAATTTTTTCTAATTATCCAGGTCATATGAGGATGTAAGAGAAGAGACTACTGGTTTTGAGGGAAATTTTTTATCTATCTATTAGTCTCAAATATCTCTCTCAAAAAAAGATACAATAAGTAATACCAAACAACATAAATCAAATACCATGTTATTTTGTGTGATAAGCGAGAATCAAGCCAATATTTGATATATTGTAGATCACATGCAACTCCACTTGATAGATGAAAGAAGATAAAAATACTAGAGCATAGATAGAATATGAAGAGAGATAAAATAGAGATAATGCAAGATAATTTGAGAATACTCTTGATACTTTCACCAAGTTATCAGTGAACTTGCAAAGGTGAGAGTAGAGTGTTGTATATATAGAAAAAATAAGGCACATGCATCCAAGAGGTACATTAAATCCTCCTCATAAAAGATAGGAAGTTTTATTTTCTTGTTTAATGTAAAAACATATGGCATAACCTTCTTTGATGAAGACAGAAAAGGAGTCATGAAAGGTGGCATATAAAGACAAAATAGGGTGAGAAACACAACCCCATAAACTACTTAGATAAGGAAAAAATAGCGGTTATGAAAGGAAGAACAACAAGCCAAAATAGGGTGTGTAACTATCCATGTGTGGGAGAGAGTGACACATGCAGCTTAAATAATATGTGAAGAAAAAATAAATAGCCCCTAAAATAAGGAAACTAAAAAACCTATGATCACAAATATATCACAAAGGGGATATTTGTTTGAGGCCATGGATAAAACAAAAGAAGTGGTAAGGGTTAGTATAGAAAGTAACAAGGAAAAGGTAATGTTATTGTTGGACATAATCAACAACAAATGAGATCAATGTATGCTCTCTCTCTCTCTCTCTCTCTCTCTCTCTGAGTGTGTGTGTGTGTGAGATTTCATATATATATGAATTCATAATTATTCTATAGCCCCTCATTAAAAGATTATTTTTAAATTGTTTCAAAATACTTATGCATAAGTTTGATAAATACTTATTGCTAGTATCAATTACAATTTTAGTATAAATGAAAATTTTATTATTCTAAATCTCAAGTAAACTCACATTTTTATTTATTGTATAACTTCCTTAATTTTAGAAAGTGGTGATTTTCTTCCTATTTTTATAAAATCAATTTCTTCTTTTTTAAGTCATATTTTGGTTGATTGGAGTGTTCTCAAGAATAATTTTTTCTCATATGGAATTGATACAAAAGAATGTTCAAACAAAATTATTTGCAACTCAAAACTAGAAAAATGCACCTCATTGATGCAATACAATACGATTTTTAGCAATGAATCTTGAACCATTTAGGACAATGGTAGCGAGATATAACTAAACATAATAAAGAATAGGATCATAATTTGATCATAGAAATTTAAAATGAAAATGAAATAATGTATATCAAGTCTCCTTTTCCAACTAATAAATGGTTTGAGAGACAAAAAAGTTCCACTTATCAGTAGAAAATTTCATCTAGAGTATCCCTATATTTTTACTTCTTATATCTACATTTATTCAAAACTCCAAATTTTTAAAAATTGAAATGATGGATTGAGTATAAAATACTCCTATCTCTCCTCATTTTGATACACATTAATAATCTACAATTGTGAAATCAAGCTATCAAGTTTTCAAGAAATCAAGAACAATTGAGCAATTGGATTCAAGATTTGAAGGCAAGCATCCAAGATCGAGTTTCTCCAAGTCTCCAATTCTTCAAGATCATTCAAGACAAAGGAAATATTATCAAATTGAAGAAAGTTTCTTTCACGTGATGGCCAAGTAGAGTAATTCTCAATCAAGCAAGAAGATCCTTCCTTCCATTCACATTCTCTCTCCTTCATTACAAGCAATTATCAAGCATATCTATATTCAAGATGTAGGAGTGGAATTCATAGATCTATGCATTTGTGAGGGAATCATGTTACTATAACTAATGGTGATGATGATGAAGACCGACCAAGATCTTAGGAATAAAAGATAGTAGAAAGGTTAGATCAGTTATTGTCTTGCTATTGATGTCAATCAATTGATTTCTGGTTTATATTGTGTTGCCATATCATTCAGTATACGATATAAGTTAAATGATTTAAGAAGAAGAAGAAGAAGAAGTGATATGTTATGAAGTTGAAGAACTTAATTGGGCAACTGATACAGATCAGACAATGGTAAGGTTATGTTGATATAATTTTTTTCTACCTAACATATGATTACATCAAGTTGGTAAAGTATGATAATGAAGACTTTTCAAGTCAGTAAGCAAAAGAGTTTTGGCTACCAAGCAGGAAAAATCACTTGGTAAAGGAAAAGGAACTCAAGACATCGAACAGGAAAGTTTTAGTCACCGAGAAAAGTTAACTAAAATACAGAGTTATCTACTGAGCAAGGAACAATAATTAAATACAAGGATTGGAACAACATTTAATGATTAGATATGATGAGATGGATGATCATGATGACAAGGAAAGTTAGTTAGAGAGATCTACGATTAGAAAAATTCAAGGTGATAAGATATGGTTTAGATATAAATGGTTAATGTAGAAGGAACAAGTTTCAAGAAATTTCAAGTTCCTAGGTAAAAAGAAAATGTGTTACCGAGATCTAGATTCAAGGTATAATGAATTGGACGGTTAAGATTGATCAAAGGAAAATGTAATAGAGGATATTAAGAGGCAAAAATTGTCTATGTAAAGGATGGATTTGTATGAGAAAATGGTTGGCAAATTGAAGAGTTGAAGAGTCACTGAATGAAGCAGTGAAGAAGGAACAAAGAGATACTGAGTCAGAAAGCAGGATCTGATGAAGTGTTGAAGCCAGTGGAAAGTGAAGAATTGAATTGAAGATAGAAGAGCACACAAAGGATCTGGTTATGCAATTATAGTTGTGAATCTACAGTTCAAATCATTTATTGTTTCTTATCATCATTTGTAACAGAGAAATCCCCTAACAAAGTGGGCTTAACAGTCTTATTGTAAAATCCTTTCAAAAGGTAGAATTCTAAAGAGTGCTTAAATTCCTCTACCAAGGCCACTCCTAATAGGGTGAAGATCCTAACATATCTGAGGAAAATCACCTAACAGTGTGTATTGTAATCTTTAACCAGATTGCCTCTTAACCAAGCGTACTTCAGAAGAGTATTTTCTTAGTGGGTGGAAATTCCCACAATGGTTTTTTCCAAAGCTGGGTTTCCACATTAAATACTGGTGTTACATGTGATGAATTATTTATGTGATAGATATACTGATTGTTAAAATAAATTTGTCTTTGTCAGTAAATAGTGAATTGTGTTTAACCGAGTTAAACAGAGAAAATATTTTTAGGTATTTGGAATCATGGATTACTGATTCACCCCCCCCCCCCCCCCCCCCTCTATGTAATCCAACAAATCCTTGATTCTAAATTACATTCCAAGGTCAACTCCTTGATTTCAAGTATATTTAAGCATCTTCATTGGTATGATTGATTTCTACATCCATCCATAAGGGTTTATGCAAGGTGAATCGAACATTTACCTTTTTACATACTTTCCTTTATGAAATTTCATTTCATTTTCAAAGTTTATTCCTAAATAGGGATTTGACCAAGGAAAACCCATTTAGACACATTTTTCCCCATTTTTCTGTGTGAAGGAACAAGTTACAAATATGTCAAACAAAATTCAAAAAGATCAAAAACTATTAGAAGATCCTTGGAAAATTCAGTCAAAAACACCAGGTAAAGAATGTCTAAACCATTTTGTACCCAGGTATAGATCACCAAACCGATTCTGTACCCTATATTCTATTCCCAAATTTCAGCCACAAGTGATATTTACATTCTAGTTTTTGTTTTTTGTTTATTTCAGCTTTTTGTTAGTCTGTATTAATCTATTATTTCTTGATTTTTAGTAACTTGCCTAAATTAGCATTTACATTACAATTTATAATCATTTTCATTTTCATCATTACATATTCATCAAAGGATCATTGTCTCACTTAGCTCTTGAGTCTCCTCTTGATATTAGTGGGGCATCTTCCTTCCAAACGTGCAATCTTGAAAAGGAGAGGTGATCTACCTATTTGCATTGCTTCTCCTTTCATAACATACATTTTGGGTGAACGTGACTCTTCTTACATACTTACAATTTTTGTAGTTAGATTTTCTTTGCATATCTAGATCTAATTTGTATTTTTTACATTGTACATCTTTATATATTTGATGGTTAGATGAGTTTTTCATTAAAATTTCTATTTTTCTTAGTTCAATATCATGTCTATTTCAAATTTTATTTGCATTAGGTCTTTCATTCTCTTTATATCTTTTCGAGAATAAGAGAAGTCCTTCAGTCGCCTGATCTCCAAAAGACTTGAGTTAAGTTCACATTAATGAAAAAGTAAAAAAGGTTATTGATTACGTGGAAAGGTACTCTTCCAAGATGGATAAAGTGTACTAGGTAGCCAATCAAATCATAATTGAGGGTTTTGTCAGTACTCGAGGGTTTTTTGATGATGACACCATAATCATTTTTCTCTTTGTCTGTAAATTTTAAAAGTTTGTCAACATCTTACATTACTACTAGCCGTTTTGCAAAATCAGTGTCAAGTAGAGTTGAATGTTGAGATGACTGAAAAAAGATTGCATTAAATGATAAGGGTTATATTAACGAGACATTCTTGCATTTACACTCAATCATTTTCAGAAGAGCAATTGAGTGAATTGCAAAGAGCAAATTGCAGATCCAAGTGATCAGAAAAGAATTGAAAAAATGAGTCAGTCAGAATTGAGCCTAGCCTCATCCAGTGAGGGAGCTAAAGAACATGGATGTGAAGATAAAGGAAAGCCTAACTTCTCAGAGGAATTCATCAGTTTACTCCCTAGTTCAAACTAGAATAAAAAGGTTAGTGATGAATTTTTCGTTGACCTCATGGAAAACTGTAGAGATCTTGATACTCCATCATGTTCTGGTTTTATGTTGTTTAGCTATTTTTACAATAAATGAAATTGAGCCATTCCATTTGTAATGCATGGACTCTAGGTATGGCCAAGCTAATTGTCCTAGATATCTTCCTGGATGTAGACTTTGTGCATGAATTGGCTAGACTTTATGACCCTGTGTCTAAAACTATTAGAAAGTAGGATGGGTCGGCCCTAGTAACTCTAGATAGGGGATCTTTCATGAAGGTGTTCAATATTTTTTCATCTTCTTCCACAGAAATAGACTTGAAGAAGGAAAAATAAAAATATACAAGCCACTTAGGGTCTGCAAGAAACCAAATTGCAAGGCATGTTTCTAAAATTGACAAATACATCGCCCATCTTCCACCAACCATGCAAGCTCCTTATGAGTATAAAGCCCTCAATAGCTATATGAAATATTTGGCCTATGGACTATGTAGAGTTTTGGGGATAGATGGGGATGCAGAAAGAATGCCAGTTGATATAATGATGATGGTACTAGACATCCAAAATTCACATGTAAACACAGATTATGATTACATCCAGTATGCAATTGACAGAATGCATGAGGGCATAGTAATGATCAAAGAAGATAAGAGGCCAATAAGGTTCTTGCATTATTCTCTTTTATTGCATTTGATTTTATATTACAATTTTGACAGTTTGGAGGTCCAGATGCTGAGACCAAGAATAATGTTTAATGGACAGCACAACCCAGTGCAGTACTGGTTAAGGGTGTGAAATTATACATCCAATGAGAATGGTTTCTGTGCTTTTGAGAATTGGATTGTCTTACCAATTCTAAACTTGTTAGGAAAAAATTTCACTAGGTTGCCAGTTAGGATGCTGAAGATTCTCAGGCCTAAACAATTTATTGATAACTGGCAAATGGGACATAATTGGGGTGATTTCTATTTGGGTGAGAACTGTACAATAATTAGAGTATATGGATGCCCACAACCCCCACACATACTCCCTAAATATGTGCCACAAAGAATTTCCTTATTGGAATTCATATGGAAATTAATTTTGACTGATAAGGAACACCTAGCACCTCACAGGAAAGGGACATTCACTCCTCGGCAATTCAGAGTATCAAGTTTCCTAATTGGTAAAAGAGAATTGCCAAAGCTTAACACATGGCTAAATCATTTCAAAATGGCCTCTGGTATATATACATGTATGTAGATTCATAAGAGTTCATCAAGTATGCCTGGAAAACACTCATCCCCAACATTAGTACTATCAAAGAGCATGAGGGGCGTGATGAGGAAGATGTGACAAGAAACATGGTGGATGAAGATGACATGAAAAGAAAGGTCAACAAATTTTGTGATTTGTTGTATTTAGCAGCTTAGGTAAAAGAGGCTGGAATTGCCTTCAATGGATTCTTTCCTAACCTCCCCTATTTGAAAAGGATTGAAAGAATGGTGGAGATGTATGACACTCTCTCCAACCAGTTGGAGGCTCTACTTGAAGAAAAATAAGAGAAGAAAAGGAACTATTCTTCCTCTGAATATGAAGAATATATAGATGATTCCCAAGAGGAAAATAGCCCACCTCAAGGAGAAAGCCCTCCTATTGTTGATGCTCTTGAGGTAGAGGATGTAACTGAGCCTCCTCTAAAGAAACAAAGATTAGAGGTAGGTGAGTCCTCAAAAGGGAAGGAAAATAAGAAAGAAAAGGATAGATTTGCAGCTTTGGTACTTGGTGATAGATCCTATTATCACCACATGAGGAAAAACATTAGGGAAGGAAAGAAAGTAGCCACTCAGAAAGAAGTGGAATTTCCCTTGATGCTTGGCCAGGATGAAAGGGAGATATACCAAGAAGAGTTGCTTAATGATGATGAATTCATCAAAAGTGATGAGTTTAAGAACTTCCTGATTTGGATGAAGTAGCAAGAAATTGCCAAGACCATACCTAAAGGTACAGATCTAAATGATGAGGCACTGAAAGCCTTGGCTACCTATGACCTTGAATCAGAGACCATAACTATAGAGGATGCTAGGAAATTGGTTAAGTCCAATGGAATGCTATTAGTACCAGGATGGGACCTAACATCTACCTTCATCATTGATCAAATTAGGAAGCAAACTAAGGGAAATCTTTCACATGAGACCCAGATTGGTGATATCATCAAAGGATCAGGGTATGATCCCAAATCTCAAGCTTTCGAATGTGGTCACTAGCACCAAGAACTCAAAAGCCTTCCCTGGTAAGCATAAAAGAGAAGATGGAAGGGGAGAAGATCATCTAGACTATTCAAAACACTAGTGATCTTGAAGTATCAAAGGCAGTAACATATTTTTCCCATCTCAATGAAGCCAAAACGGCCCAATTATCAAATAGGTATGGGAAGTTGTTCCAAGAAACTGTTGACATATCAAAGGATAGAGACCAGAAAATAATGCAGATAAAGGCATTGGAAGATGAGCTTGCAGAAGAAAAAGCTAAGCTTGAAGAAATGTCTAAGGCAACTCCTCCTCCAGCCCTATAGATGGAGGTTGTGGTTCAACAAGTAGAAGAAGCCCCTGTTGATTTAACAAGAGAACTAGAAAAGAAAAGTTTGGATGTATCCCTTAAGGCACTCTCTAATATCTTGCAGCATAGGTGTGAAGTAATAAAAGGAAAAATGGATTCAATCCTTAATTCTTACACTATGTTACAAGGAACTAATAACAGCATTAAGGATGTAATGGCTACTCTAGAGCCACTTTTTAACACCTGGTTTGGTAGAGCAGCATTGTTTGAAAAGCTTGAAGCACTGCAACCTCATAGAGAAGATATCCTGGAATCAATCATTGAAGTGGGAGAAAAGATAGAATTGATTGGTGCCACTTGGGGTTTTTTCTAAGGCAAATAAAATTAGGTGAGAACCAAGATGAATATGTTTGGCCCCGGTTTTAGCAAGTTCATCCCTCCAATTTGCACAAATGATGGTAACATCATAGGAATTAAGGAATGGAAGTCAAATATGAGCCAAATAATGATTAAACGGGATGCATTTTTAAATAGTGATGGGTCCTTGGACATTGATAGGTTCAACAACATTTTGGATGACATATTCAAAATAGAAAATGAATGTACCAAGTTTGTTGTTGACACAAAGGCCATAACTGATTCAAGGTAAGATAAGTAGGTCAAACAATTACAGAGCCTAAAAATGTACACCTAGCCATCAGAAGAATAATTTGTTGCATGGGACAAGAGTACAAAACCAAAGAAGAATAAGACTACAACAATTGATATAGAAGAGATAGAAGAAGATTGAACTCCAACATTGCACCTGATCTATGAGCACAGGGAGAGAAATTATTATAAAAAGGATGATGTAGGTTAGCCATATGGAGGTCATCATTCACACAACAACTTTGGGCATTTCTCTGAATACCAACAGACAAAGGTGCAACTCGAAGGGAACTCACCATGAGAAGAAACAACTTCTGGCGCCATTTTCCTTCTTTTCTGTTGCAATTTAAATATATTTTGTATTCTAGTGCAAGTCACTATCAAAACCATCTGAAGCTTGTTGCATCCTTTTCTCAAGGATTCCAAGATGGTTTTTCTATATATAGTAAGTTCTAAGTGACACCAAAAGGTGGTGAATTACTCAATGTAATAGGAGTTTCTAGATTTAGTGTTTTGATTCTAAGAAATCTCAGTTTTTTGAATGTACCATGCAAGAAATTTATCAATGAAAATATAATGAAGTTCCATGTATATATTTTGTTGTCTTCATATATGAATTTGACTTCTTTGTGTATTTAATATGTAAGGCAATTTAGATACATCTTTGTTCAAGGTAGATAGTGGGGTTGAATCTTGAATTCCTTTCAAGGGAGGGGTAAATCTTGAGTGAGGTCTCAGAGATTTCAGTATTTGTGCATGAATTTGATGATATAATGTATACATGAGAGGATAATTTGTAAGGCATTTTATCTGGGGTTTGTGATTATTTAAATTGAAAGGTTTTCTATAGATGTATATTTGTTGACTCTAATGCCCTAGGATTTGGCACTGGTCATTGCTTAGGTTGCAATGTTTTCACCATTAATCAATATAAATGATGATTTACTTTAAAGTTTTGTGAGAGTTACATGTTTAGATCTGTATCAATCATACACATAACTATTGTGATATTTGAAGAATTCAATTTGATAGGTATACCCACCTGTAGCTGAGAGCTCAAAGTGAAGAAGGACTCGAATCCTTATTACCTTAGTGTTTGTTATTGTCTGATGCATCTATTGGGACTACAAGAGTTAAGAATCAGAGGTTTTCTGATTAGTTTTGATTATCTGCAATTTTGAACACTAACAAATCTAACATTATAACATTACTTAATCTAAAAGATGTAAATTAGATAATTGCTCTTGGAAGAGGAGGGTATTTATAGGATTTGAGGAAGGGCTTGGGTTAGGAAGGAGAGTTAGGGTCAGAGGTAAGGTTTGGGATAAGGTTAGGGGTATGGTAAGGTTTGACCTTGGGTTAGGGTTTCTCACACATGTGTGAGAAACACTAGAGAAGTGTGCAAAGGGAACAAGTGTGGAAGAAGAGACATGGGTCTCTTTATGAGGCTGTAAGAAGCCTTAAAGAGTATGTAAGAGGCTTTTAATGAGTGTGTAAGGCTTATTAAGGGAAGGGTTTGACTAAAAGTCTATGAGACTTGGATTAGCTTAGGAAATGTAGGAAACATCTCCTAAATGGGTTTAGGGAAGCTTTAGGAAAGTTTAGGAAAGATTGGAAGGTTTTAGGAAAGGCTAGAAGATTCTAGGATTTTGAGACTTTAAATAAATATAAAATTTATTTAGGGATTGTGACATCATTTATTGAATATTGATTCAATAAAGAGAGGAAACTCACTTAAAATTGATTTAAATGTGTTGGGGAGAAATCTTTTAATTAAAGATGTTTAATTAAAATAAAGGGATTTAATGGCATAAAAATATATTAAATCCCACTAAATCCCTTTAAAGAGAGGGATGACCACACTATTTAATTCCATTTTTAAAGAGAGGGATGACCACACTAGTTGTCCACTCCTCAAGTTATCCATCCTTATTGACATAATTGAAAATTATTTTTATGCGAGGTGCAAGAGTTTCAATCCCTCATTTTAAAAAATTCAATGTGCAATCCATCTATGTCTTGTGCTTTACTAATCGCCAAATTCTTTATCCCTTATTTAATATCATCCACTGTGAAAAGTTTCAATGATGTATTAACCACAAGTGGATGGTCTCTCTTGTGAACCTTCTCATAAAAGAGTCTAGCATACTCTAGCTATTGGCCATTTGTAATATTGTTTTCAATATTTTTCTATTTTACTGTAATTCCTTCCAAAAATATTTTAGATTATATTTTCCAAGAGAGATTTGTTCCTTCTTTCGTTTACATAAACTACTTTTTTATTTGTACCAATTTTTCATTCTTTTTCTTATTTTCATTGTCCATTTTACTCCCCTTTAGCAATCTCTTGATTTCCTTACACTTTTCATCATACCACAAGTTTTCCAAGAAGGTGCCAGCAATCCTTGTCTTAGGATGAGACCTTTTGCATGCATTTTGTATGGTGAAAATGTGACCACACTTCTATGAATCATTACATTCAAGAACACTCAAGAATGAGGTCTCAAAAATCAATCCATAGCTCCCTAGGCATGGAGTGCAAGGATTTTTAAGAATGCTCTCAGCTAGAGCTATTTAGCCTATAACCTTGCTAGTAAACCATGCAATGAGAGATTCAATGAAGACAAGGGCAAGAATGCCAATATCCTCAAGAATCAAGAATGAAAATACAATGCAATGCTATGCTAGAAATGGAAATGCAAGCTAAGCTATGAAAATGAAAGATGCAAGTATTACAAAGCCTCCTAGTTAAGCTAGATGAATTAATCTAAATCATAAAGGAAATCTAAGCTAAGTACGAAGCCATGAATGCCATGATAATACAAGAAATGAAACTATGATAACATGTAGATGCAAAAGCCAAGAATGCTCCAAATCTTCAAAAGCTCCAAATGTACCTAGAAAACCTGCAGCATAACATTAGCATAAAAACTTAAGATGTGAAAATGAAGAAGAAAGCTCTCCTTTTATAAGAAATGAGAAGGAATGGACCATGGAGATTAAGAGGCAAAAGATTTAATCAACGGTGGAGCATCAAAGAAGAGCAATCCATGTGCACAAATATCCTCCAATGAGAAAATAAGAGTTGACTTTTGTGTCCATATGAGACAAAAAGTGCTTTTCTTCTTTTTATAAAATAAGAATAATACTTTATTTGTGCAACTTAGGATAAGAGGAAAAGTGGGGGCTTTTATTTATTTAAAAGGAGAGAAAATATTCCTTTTAAATAAATAAAAACTTAGGATAAGATGGTTAGCCCATAGAAAATAACCGAATTAATGATAGAGCTAGGATTTGATCAAGAACAAGCAATTTAAGATTTTAGCAAATAATGCTAGCAAGGGGCTAATAGTCTCAGTGACCATTTTTAGGTGTATACATTTGCCCCTCTTTGACTAATGTGTGATCGATCTAGGAACACATGTAGTCAAAGAAATGAAGTTGAAATGTGAGATCGATTTGGGATCACAAAACAACTTAGATCAGCCAAGAAGGCAAGCAATAGCGATCTGACTCCAAAGAATGAAGTGCAGAGAGATAGCGAATCCTACATGGTCAGCCTGGTAGCAATAGCATTGAACACTTAGGAAAGAGATAGCCAATAGGATATGATGTGTTTGCCCCCTTAGGATTGAAAGCGAAATCAGGTAGAGGGAAAGTAGAAGCAAGAGAGACATGATCAAATCACTAGAAATCATAATCAAAGAAAGAGAACAAAATAACCATTAAGCAGTGAAGGTATGCCCCACACATGGGACACGGGCCATGAACCTAGCGGTCCCTCAACCCGAAAACACCACGGAGGGGAAGAATTTGAACTTGAGATTGAAAGTGAATGAAAGACTAGAAGTTGGAAAGAGATGGAGATGAAGAGGTGAAGAATGCCCCAACGAAGATCGAAGGATTAGGCCTCAAAAGGTCAGCCAACTGCACGAAAGAGGGGGAAAAGGTGATTTGGATGATCAAGGTGAACTCAGATTTCGGTTTCGATCCTGAAATGAATAGAAAATGATGGGATATGAAAGACCAGAAGCAAAAGACATGATCGGGAAGAAGTGAAAGGTGAGTGCAGTTGATTAAAAAGTCCATGAAAGATGAAAGGAGAGCTCTCTCCATATGCAAGATGCAAAACTAAACTAACATGAACTTAAGAATGCAAGCTACATGAAAAGTGGTTTACTTGCAAGGTTACGAAGCCAATAGACATCTAATAATCATCATCGAGCGTTATTGGCAGCGTCGCAAGATCATACAATACACACTAGCATAACTATGTGGATCTGAATATGATCTATATCAGATAGAAATGTGGAAATCCCACCTAGGCATCAAAGACATGCAGGTCAAGATGACTTAGTGCAGTGAGATTACCTAAGTTTGATATAGCAAGATTATGCTCACATCAAGACATGAGAAAGTCAAGATGACTATAAGCATGCACTTGCAAAATAGTCAAGGATAATACCTTATAGATCCCAATGTCAAGTGGAATAAGCATAAATGCTCATGATAGTTAGGACCAACAAAATATACCCACAAGCAGAAAAGAATAAAACATGTTCTCATTCCCTCAGTCTTCTAGCTATGCATCATCGAAAATGATCATAGGGGGAGAACACTCAGCAAAGAAATCACCATAGACAACACGCAAAGAAATAAAAGCCAAGCAAGTCTCAGTGAGTCAAGTGCGTGTGTGTAGGTCATAGAGTCAAGCTTTGAGTATCGCATCTGCCAGTTAGAAATATCGCATCATCTAGACTGCGGGTAGGATATCTGATAAGTGTTAAGAAACACTCGACGCTAGGGTAGTATTGAAAAACACAGTTGGGGTGGTGTTGAAAAACACCATTTGCGAGGTGCCTAAGAAACCCAGATGCACAAAGAGACCCAAGATAAGCTTAAAACAACATATGCCCCCTAGACTAAGACAAGAGTCAATTCCAGGCTAGGAGAGGCAAAGCGAGAAGTGGAGCGAAGGAGCGCCACACAAGACTGATAGACATAGGTGCAGAGGGTTTCAAGCAGCACCTATTTCTAGGTTTTCACCACTTGATAGATTTATTGCAATTTTTTCAAGACTTTTTTATAAATTTTTTATATTTTTGCTACCAAGGCGCCTATTTCTAGGTTTTCACCAAGGCACTTTTTCTATTTTTTTTGAAATTTTTTGATTTTTTTGATTTTTTTGGTGAGACATCAAAGCGCCTATTGCTAGGTTTTCACTAGGATGCTCATTTTTTCAGTACTTTTTATACTTTTTAAGATTTTTTCAGCATCATATATGAATTTTTTTGGAATTTTTTTAGGATCAATAAAGTATGTACAAAGAATGCCCCAGACAGAAACGGGCATCAAGAATCTATTTCCTCTGATGTAGAGAACTGATAGGCCCCAGGCCCAAATGCTGCAACTGTGATGATAGGAGGTCTCAACCAGTTCGACCAATAATAACCAGCCCTAAGCAATGTTTGAGCTAGTGGAGGATCGTTAGAATGTGATCCACATATGCCATCGTGGATTTTAGCTAGCACTTTTTCTGACTCCTCTATTTCTAGACACTTAAGGAGAGTTCCATCTAAACCCTTCCTATACAAGTCACCAGAGACAAAGTCAAAGTGTAAGGGATGGCGGGAAGAATGGCATGGTGGATTGTCAGGAAGAATATGAGGTGGAAGACATAAAAAGAGGGCAGGATTGTAGGACTTGTAAGAAGGATAGCATAATTCATCCACCAGGAACTTGAAGTGAGATTTATGCCTTTTCATTCATAAGATGGATGTCAAAGTAACCAAGGCATTAGAAACTTTGTTCTCAGTTTTAGGAATGAGCTGAAGTATAACAGATATGAGATCATGCTTGAAGTAGTGCACCATTTTTTTGTAGAGAATCAACTTGTCATCTTTTATTTGAGAATCATTATTTTTGAGAAAATTTTTATTTTTACTTTTCTTAGGTGCAAAAACCGCCACAATGTGGTTTTCACCATCTGACCATTGCTCTTTTCTTTTGACTTGATGACTATGATGCTTGATTGTTGATTCAATCTTTTTTGTTGCTAGTCCGTTGGTGGAAGAAGTAACATGTATTGATGCGAGATGAAATGAAGTGACTAGTTCAATAGCATTTATGTGAGGGACATCATCTTTGGTGACAAGAGAGGTCAAGCCTATAGGGTAAGCTCCAAAAGTAGCTAGATCTAGAGTTGTCATAGAAGGACCAACATAGTCGACTAAGGCAATACGGGGAACAAACTCATTAGACCCGACATGAGACTCATCAACTATGTCAGGTGGGTTACGAGAGGTATGAACCACATCAACATCCATATCTGTCATGGGAGGATCTTTTGGAAGAGGCTTAAGATGCCAAGAAGTAGAGATACTCATGTCATTATGTGAGAGATCACCTCTTTGTAGTAGCCGTGCAATGTTGCGACATTGTCTATCATAGTTCAATGATTCTTTAGGCACATAGGTTCTAGACATAGAGGCCTCAGCTATATCATTAGTAGATATACATTCTTCTCCCCAAAGAAGTGAAGTAGAAGGAAGATCATCTCCCATTTGAACCATAGTGTGCAGTGGTGACTCATTTGTATCTGTGTCTGAATTACTGAGCATGGAAGTATTTCTAGAATTATCAAGGAGGGAAAATATACCCTCATCTTCTCTATAGATCCACTCTTGAATAGCTTGTTCTTCTCTTTCTACTTCTAAAGGAACGGATGAAGGAACAAAAGTATCAAAGATCGTCATAGCAGAAGTGGAAGGCTTCATCTGATCAGAAGGTCTCCCATATGACCTAGGAGAAATAGGTATAGAAGCAAAGGAATCCAGCGTATATTCACCCATACCAAGGCTCATCATCTTAAGTGTTTTCTCAGCAGCAACTAGAGACGTACTAGGATCAACAGAAGGTTCATTGTGAGAAACACATTTTTCAGCAGCAACAAGAGCATTAATAGCAATAGTATGGTCTCTAGGAATCACAACTTCAATGCCATTGTACGGAAATTTGACACACTGATGATAAGTGGAAGGAACAACCTGCATGTCATGGATCCAAGGATGACCCAAAAGAATGTTATATGCGAGTGGGATGTCCAATACTTGGAACTTAATATCTTTCGTGACAGGGCCTACTCGGACAGGCAGCGTGACAAGACCTTTGGAAGATCTTTCCACTTCATTGTAAGCTTTTATAGTAATCTTCTTCTTAGAATCCACAGCAAATTCTGACAAACCCAATTGTTGTATGACATTGAAAGAAATAATATTTAACCCTGCACCATTGTCTATCAAGACTCAGTGGACTTGGGTATTGTAGACTAGAACTTCAATGTGTAAAGCTAGATTATGCAGGTGAGCAATAGATATGTCATCTTCTGCAGAAAAGGAGAGAGATAGCGGAGATGAAATGTGGTTGACCATAGCCTGAAATTGATCTAGATCAATGTCATTGGGAACACGTGTTGTACGTAGAGCCTCATCAAGAATCTCTCTATGCGAAGGGGATAACCGAAGCAACTCAAGAATAGATATCTGTGCTGGTGTCTTTTGCAAATGTTGGACAAGATCATAGCTAAGGGTGGCTGAAGGAGCCGCTTGTTTGGAAGGCAAAGCTTGCTTGGGATCTTGCGCAATTTTAAGGACAATCTTGGCTTGCCCCCTAGTAACAACATTCAGTGTCTCACTTCGGGAAGATGAACTACCATGTGTTTGCAAGACCAACTTTTGCTTACCATGATTGGCTTTATTATCCTCTTGAGACCTCATCATTAAAACACTCTCAACGGGATCTACCATGTTGATCACAGGCGTATTAGAAGGATACGTGTAATTGATCTTAGCATCATGATTCTTCTTATGTGCTTGAGAGGTTTCCCCCTTATCATGCTTAGGTAGAGGATCTTTGAAAGCTGTGTGATCAAAATTTTTAGTTACGCCATCAGTGGAGATTGTGCCATTCTCAATAAGATCCTGAATATCATCCTTGTTAGAATTTGTAATCTTTCCTTGGTGTATTTATAAACCAAGGTTAGACTATTAATCTTTGTTGTAATATATTAGGATATAAGCCAAGGTATCCTAATATACTTCTTCTTTGTCTTCTTTCCACTAGATTCTATTTCGTCCTCTAGTGGAATATGTGAGGACAAATATTTATTGTAATTTGTAAATTAGTTTATTCCTCCTTAAGAGGAATCTCACACTTGGCCCACACACACTTATGAATGGTGGCATTCATAGACTTGGCAGTTACATTCTAACTCCTCTCTCTCATCTCTATTTAAGAGATGCTCCTCTCTCTCATTTCTCATGAGGTTTCTTCCTCTTCTCAATTATTGTATGAGCAATTCGCTCTCTCTCTCTCTCTCTCTCTCTCTCTCTCTCTTCTTCTTAGGCTTTTCATGCCTCACTCATAATGTCACAAGGGGTTTTCTTTGCTTTCCCCTTTCAAATATCTTGCCTTCTTGTGTTGGATCTTGGAGCTTTCTCTCTCCTTGTTTATGGTAATATTTTTTCATGCATTCACTCGCTTAAATTCTTTCTTGGTATTATTTATTTTTTGCATATTTCCTTTCCATTTCTAACATGGTATCAGAGCGGTTTAATCTTTATTTTTTGAGTGTTTGCATGTAGGTACAATTCGAAGGAGACTCTTGAGAAAGTTTTTTTGCTAATATATTCTTTTTTGGTTTGGATGGTTTACCGCCAAACCCTTTTTTAGTTAACTAATTTATTCCATATAATTCCATTGTTATCAAATACAATCTATATTTTAACCTTGTTAACCTTGTGCAGGCTTTGATATATTATTTAATAGTTGAGAGAGTCTTATTCTAGTATATTTCCTTTTTTTTGAGAAATTTAATTTAGCAGACAAAAAAATGAATTTAAGATTCATTAGTATACCACTATAAAATAAACATAAATAAAAATTTATTCTTTTCTCTCATTCATCTATTACAACAATTTCAAAATTGTCCCCTTGGGAAGAATTCCCACTTGCATCTTGTCGTGCCCCAGTGCAATAGTCTATCAGTACAACTATCGCATCATATATGGCCAACACTTCTACCATTTTCTCTGGTGTTATCATGCATGCTATATTTGATATCTCATATAGCACATAGCCTCGATTTCTTTGTGATAACCCGATCTTCAGTTCATCTAGAAGTCGAGCCATCACCAAGTTGTTTTCCAATTCATAGATTGGGATTATACCTCCCACCCATGCTCTTGAACTATGCAAGTTATACTTGCTAATTGCCCTATCCAATAGTGGCGGTGTCACAAACTCAGGCTTCACGCACCTTTGTGCTATTGCCATTAGTGTCTCGTATTCCGGGAGCAAATCATATAAATTTGAGAAAAGAACTCCCACCACCTGATGGTGGTAGATGCTTCTAGGCGCTCGAGGGATGAGCACCCCATCTCCAATTATCCTTCTGATTGCTGCCTCTATTTCCACTGGCATATTCCCAAAAGGAACTCGAAAATAGTGTTGCAAGTATGCTCCAGATAGTGGCACCTCCCACATTGTTATTGGTATCTTGATTCACTAGTTTAATGGTCGATAATCCATTCCAGCCCTCTCTCTTGCACCTGCTTCAAACCAGATTATAGTTTAGTATTTGGTTTTAAATTAAATTCATATCTATTAATTTTAGTATTCTAGTTAAGTTTTTTTTCTAACCATATCATCTCTCAGATAAAATCTAAATCCAGTGTTACGTAAGAACTTTTCATTGCAAAATATAAAACCGCATTTGGGATTTTATTACCTAAATACTTGATGTATTTGATACATCTTAGTTACACTGATGCAACATAGAAAACATTAAACTGAATAAAAAGCTCTTCAAATTGTTTCTGTTGACAGTTAATGTGTTCTTACGACTTGACTTTTCTTAGTTGTTCTTTTCATATAAATAAAAACTCTCATTTTGAAATAACAATCAGCTGTTGTTTTATATTTTGGTATAGATTGCTCTATAATAGTCTCACATTTTTCATATCTGGTAGCATTTTTTGCAATGAAATTTCAAAAGTAATAGTGCATTTTACTCATCTTTTAGATGATTGCGACTGTCACTGCAGTCAGTCCTGGAATTTGAGGTTCAAATACCACATATATATTTGGTCAGTCATAAGATATAATATGGCTGTCAATGGGCATTGAAATTTAATTGTGAACAGGAAAATCATATTGAAAAAAAATTAATAGTTTTGCCATTGTTATCCAAAGTGTAATAAACTTTCGCATGAATTATTTACAAATTTTATTTAAATTTTGTAGCATGTTTCCATATAGCAATTGCATCTTCTAAGTATTTATTAAAGCATACATGGTTACCATAAGAATCAATTAGTTATTATAGCTCTTTGTGCTTAAAGAGCATAGAACTTACCCTAAACTGTGAAAGATTTTGATTTCACTTCTTTTAAGTTTAAAAATTAGAAAGAACAAGAATCCACGCACAGATAAGATAAAAATGCTACCAGAAAACTTGAATGAAATAAAGAAGATAAAGCACTAAGAAACTGCAATAAGCAAAACAATGAAATAGAACAGAGTTAGAAAACGGGTAGTTATGACCTATGAAACAGAGAAGATAAGTTACCAAAAAAGAATCAGTATAAATCGGATTTGTAGTCAATGAAGGATACCATGCAAGGGCACGGGCTCGCTTTGTTGAGAGGTCTCGCTTTTTTTCTGTGAACTTCTTCTTGTCACCAAGTCTTTCAATAGATCTTTTTTTATCTCTAAATCGATTATGTTGCATAGGATACTCATGTTTATTCTCCGATTATGATTATAGCCTGCTAACCAGCTTTATAACTCCTTTCATTCATTCCTATCTATCTTTCTCTGTGCATTTCCTTCTTCTTTATTTAGGTTTGTAACACCTTATCTCTGCTCCTTTTTTTGCACTTTCAAATCTCTTCCATCTCTGTTTTTTTTTTCTCTGTCTCCCTTTCTGCAAAACCAAATGTTGATCATACTTCAGAAGTTTTCCTTCTATTTTTTGCAGACATTTCTCATTACAGGCGTTATCATTGCATATTTCATTTATCATTGCATATTTCATAACGTAAATTTCATAATGTATCAGAGACCATCATCGCCTTTGTTCATAACCGGTTTGATGGCTTGTAATTTGCAAAGATTAGCAGGCATCTTTGTGAGCCATCGGGCTTATAAATGACTTTGACAACCTTGACAAAGCATCGAAACCTTACTTTTCATTCTTTCCACATTTGTTTTATTGTTATCGACACTTTTAATAATTTGCATAACTTCTTATTATTGCCGTTGAATAGATAGGAAGTGTAACTTTATGAAAAGTTACTATTTACTCATACTCCTTAATAAAGTACACCTTTAGTCTTTAGTTTAACGCCTTCTCTTCATTATTATTGGAGTTTCTATACAGTTACATTTTATATAAAATTGCCTGTTATTCTCTGTCAGGCTAATCATTCTTTTTTTTGCAGATTATTCTATTGATTTGTTTCCTTCTGAATGTTGTCGTATGATTCATTTAGAGTTTGAAGTGTCAAAATTAGATATTTGATATTCAATAGATTGTCTTTAACAAGCTTTGAGTCTTAATTAACGGTCATATATTGATTTTATTGACCGGTCTGTTCAACCGTTGCAGTATAATCATTATCTTCTGCTAACGTTTTGCAAGGAATAATATTTTTGCAGTATATTTACATTTATTGGTTCGCAGTCTCTATTAAACAGTATAAGAAAACAATAGTTCTCGTGACTTCAAGTTCCATTTAACTTTACTTAGCAATTTAAAGTGAAATTTTTAAGTATTTTAAGCTTAACGTAAGGGTCTTTTTTAAGTCTAAGCTTTTTACTTTAAGTTTTTTAAAAGTTTTTTCTTTATTTTTATTGTTTTTTTTGGAAAAAATTAATTTTAAGTTTTATTATTAAATTGTTAATAAATTTAGTAAATTGTTTTTAATTTTCTTTATTTTAAAAATTCAATTTTCTATTTATCTTTATAATTTAAGTTATTTAGTTTATATTCTTATGATGAATTTAATATTGTGTTGAGAATATTTAAAGATTATTTTTACATGTTTGAGACATTTGATAACATAGATTATTCAGTATTTTTTATGTTGCTTTTTAACAATATTTAGTTTAGATTATAACTATATCTAGTAATCTTTTAAGAAGCAACATGATATGAGCTATCAGATTGATTTTTAAAGCACTTAAAGTCATAATTTTTATAATACATTAGTATGTTTTGCGATCAGAGAATGAATAATATTTATGGTACTTAGACCATGTGGTTTTATATTAGCTTGAGTGAACTTTAGTAAATATCTTTGGATTCCTCTTCAAATCTTATCCTTCAGCTACAAAAGATTCTTTAACATTGGATTCCTTTATGATGCAATTTATGTGCCTTTTTTTAAAAGGTAGTGGAGGACCAACCTCTTTCTCTAACTCTACTCTTAATGCATCCTTTTTTCTAATATTAATGGTAATGTTTATTTAGATCATGTGAACTTCACTTAGTGTTCATTGTTCACTCTTCTTTTTCTTTTATGATTTTCTTTACGATTTCTCCTTTTTCTTTTTTTTGGCATGGCCATGCCCACCTTTTTTAAGGTTTTCCTTTTTTATTCCATTTCACTTTCTTTTGGATTATATTCCTTACTTCATGTTCCAATACCTTTTTCTTGTCATTAAGTTTCATATCTAATTAAGGGTTCTTTTATCTACTTCTTTGAAAGGGAAATTGGCTATTTTTGGTAATTGGTGATATCTCACCATCAATCCCTGTTCACTTGAATCTATCAAGGATATAATTATGTTTAAGTATTCGTACTTATGTTCACCTTGCTTGGAGATTTTAATTGATACCAAATCATTTATGTTTATTGCTCTTTTTTATCTCAATTATTCGGGTTTATGAGTTATCTTACACTATTGCCTTCATTATTCAGTGATTTGTTCTATTGATCTATCTGCACATAGTTGCAGTTCTATGCTTTTATAGCATCTCTTTATGCTCATGGTAGCATTTTATGGTTTGATACCATTCTTTTATATAAATTTTATTTGATCTTCTGTAAGTTGCATCGGGAGCCAATTTTTTTCAAGGTTAACTATGGTGGACCCGACAATTTTTTAATTGACTCATAGTTGCCTTATCTGGCCCGTGGAGTATCCCTCCATCCTATAATTGGTGTGCACTTACTCAATGGAGTTTCCCTCCATTTGTTCCACTTTGGTCCTCAATATGAGGATGATATTTTATGGGGATTTCCCCTTCAATTTCTTTGTCTTCTTGGTGTATGCTCCTAGTTGCGATTAATTCATGGTATGACTTCCTACACCTGCTCATTTTTTGAAGCGTATAGGTGACGAGGCTACCATATCTTGGAGCACTCCAATATAGGAGACTCTTGTTTGAAAAAGTTGTTTTGACCCATCTTGTTCTTCTTCCTCGTGGAAATGATGTGCTTGTCCATGATGGATTTCTTATTTGAAGGCAATATGTTGTTTCTCCTCATAAACCATTCATTGATCTGCATTAATAATCATGGTTGGAAAATCTGAATCTTGAATTGATCTATTTCTTTTGGCACATGTGTTATCTTTGATAATTATACTAATGTGATAATGTTTTGCATACTTTATTGCCTAGATCATGGGTCATGTAGGTGATGGAGTCGCGACCCATTCACTTGCAGTGGGATGACTCATTAGTGGACTATCTATAGCCATGTGATTGACGCAATGTTGATGCAGGTTTCATTAGTTGGCCTTGTCTGTGGTCATTTGTGCATTAGTATATATCTTTTATGAGAACATTATTGTTCCTATCTTTTGATCTTATGATTTATTCCATATCATGTTAACTCCATTGCATGTTGGTGAGCAAGTACATTTATCTTTATTCCTCTATGAGAATTTATTATAATCACTCAACTTGAAATATTTTCTAACTTGTATATAAGATGAAATTCTACTTGTGGATAGTTGTCTTGTTCTTGTTCCTATGTTTCCTTTTCAGGTGATTATTCAAGGCACATCCAAAGGACCCCTATTCTCCTATCAAAGACTAATGTTCCATATGGCTTCTTGCACACTTGAAGACAATCAAATTACTTCATCTTGAAGACCAACTTGTAGATTGTTGTAAATTATGGGTTTAATACCTCTTGTTGTAATTGCCCCAAGTAAAGATTAAAGGGGGGTGTTAGAATTTGTAATCTTTCCTTGGTGTATTTATAAACCAAGGTTAGACTATTAATCTTTGTTGTAATATATTAGGATATAAGCCAAGGTATCCTAATATACTTTTCTTTGTCTTCTTTCCACTACATTCTATTTCATCCTCTAGTGGAATATGTGAGGACAAATATTTATTGTAATTTGTAAATTAGTTTATTCCTCCTTAAGAGGAATCTCACACTTGGCCCACACACACTTATGAATGGTGGCATTCATAGACTTGGGAGTTACATTCTAACTCCTCTCTCTCATCTCTATTTAAGAGATGCTCCTCCCTCTCATTTCTCATGAGGTTTCTTCCTCTTCTCAATTATTGTATGAGCAATTCGCTCTCTCTCTCTCTCTCTCTCTTCTTCTTAGGGTTTTCATGCCTCACTCATAATGTCACAAGGGGTTTTCTTTGCTTTTCCCTTTCAAATATCTTTCCTTCTTGTGTTGGATCTTGGAGCTTTCTCTCTCCTTGTTTATGGTAATATTTTTTCATGCATTCACTCTCTTAGATTCTTTCCTGGTATTATTTATTTTTTACATATTTCCTTTCCATTTCTAACAATCCTTAAGCTTAAAACAATTGTCTATCAGATGTCTCTTGTTTCTGTGATAATGACAATAAGAATCCTCTCACCACCAATCAGGCCTATTTATCAGATCCCAGTTACTAGGTTTATCAAGAAGCGTAAGATATCCATTATCAACCAAAGTCTTAAGGATCACATCATAAGGTTCTGCCAACTTGGTATAGACTCACTTTCGAAATGACTTCTTAGGCTTATCTGCATATTGAGGTTTAGGAGCACTGTGAGCATTGCCAGCTTCTTGTTGTTTTTCTGCATAGATAGCATTAGAGAGATTGAAAGCAGGCTCTTTAGCTTTAGGAGCGTCAACAACCCCATCATTAACAACATACTTGTTTTTATTCCAAGGTTTGTTCTTGTCTTTGCCATTGCCTTTAGCATCTTTATTAATAACAATATCCCCTTTTCTTATAGCTACATCCTCAATTCGATATGCACTTTCAACCATGTCATTGAAAGAAGAGAACAATTGTTTCCTTAAATCATAATATAGCTCAGGCACAAGAGTGTTGATGAAAATGTCAATCTTTTCTCTCTCGGGTAACTGACGAGGATACCTAGAATAAGATGACCTCCAGAGTTGTAATTAAGTTGCAAATGGCTCACCTTGATGTTGTCTTAGATTACCAAGATCTATCACGGTGATAGGTTGTTGGATATTGTAAGAATAATGTTGGGTAAATCACTAAGCCAACTCATCAAAAGTCTTAAGAGGTGGTGTCAATTTCGCAAACCATTCCAAAGCTTGGCCTCTTAAACTTCGAGGGAATAATCATATAAGAAATGTGTCTTCATGAAGAAAGTCCATGCTAAGAGCGTAAAAGTGACGCACATGGTCATGGGGATCACCATTTCCATCATACTTGTCATATTTGGGAACCTCAATATCCCTAGGAAACGGGACCATGTATAGACTCCTATCAAAGGGAAGAGCACAAATTGATTCTACAAAAGAGACCTTTGGAGGCTCTCTGTCTATTGCCATTTGGGTAAGGCGTTGATTTGTTCGATGCAGTTCTTCCTGAAGGACTTCCAATTCAGTTGGTACTCTTTGTTGGACAATTTGTCTGACATCATATCCGGGAGGAAGCTTGTATCCTCTAGAAGTCATATATTGAAAATATTGATCACCATTACGCTCTAAAAGCTTATGCATCATTCGTTGGGAGACCAAATCTTGTTGAAATCTCATAAGATCCTCACTAGAAATCTCATCATCAGCCTCTACCTCATGTTGAGAGGGAGGAGGTCTAGGAGGTGAAGAAGGCATACCAAAAGTGGGTCTTGGAGGAGATTTTGGTGGCGTGTTGTTGCCATTGTTGCCATTGATAAAAAAAGATCTATGCTCATGATTACTAGTCTCGGGTTGCTCATGAAATGTCCCTCTATAAGCCATGCGCCTAGCAGCATCCATCCTTTGTTGATTGTGTTCTTTATCTAAGCGCCCTTGGTTATCTTTATGCTCAAAATGTTCTTGCAAGCATTGAAATTTTTCTTGTTCAGTCAAAGTAAGTGAGACACTATCCGTGTTTTTGGGGGTCTTGAATGCAGAAAAAAGGAAACCTCCTTTGTACCACGGGGTAGCCTTAGAATCCTTAGATTGGTTAGAACTAGAACTATTGTTGCTAATGGGCACTCATGAGCATCTAGTTGGAGAAGGTAACTGTGTATAATTGAACGGAGGATGACTCTCCTGCTCAAATTGAGATCGAGTTGTAACTGGCATGAAAAGAGATGTTGGTTGACTAATAGAATGAGATAAAGTTTCTCAGATTTGAGATAAGTAAAGCTAATAAAGATCACTTGTCAAAGTAGAATAATAGAGAGATGGCTCGTCAAAAGTGCTCAAGCACTTACAACAATCAATTGACTAAAGCCGAGCAATGAGCAAGAAGCTCAATAAGCAAGTAGCTAGAGAGGTAACCATGATGCGACAAGTGATCAAGAGTAGCATTCGTTAAGCTCAAATCCAATAGTTTTAGCTCATTTGTTTCAGTCTAGAACAAGTCTAAGCATGCAGATAACAGTCCAGCTTCAGGTAAGAATAGAAAAAGACACTCTATAATAGGTTAAAATGCAAGTTTAGCAGCTCTGGATTGCAACAACAACAAGACAGCAAAAAAGTTCTGGGTGACACTTTCCAGGAAGACAAGGTGACAGTTTATAGCGAGGTGACACTTTTGCAGGGTCGTACGACTCTATGACCAATCAACATAAAAATCTCAATTTTGAAGCATTTTAAAAGATCAAGTAAGTATATCAACAGATTTTTATCATGGATCAAGCACATAAGATAGCAATCAAGGAGTTCAAGCAAGCAATTGTCTTCAAACAATGAGCAAGGGGCAAAGCAACCTTGCACATGAACAAGAATAGTGACTTAGTATTTCTACTCCTTAAAGATTCTACTTGTGTATGTTCTTGAAAATATTTTAGCAGGCACTTAGAATACAACAACATCCTATCAAGCTATCTACAAAGATATACATAGCTTTGCTAAAAGGAGTCCTCGATATACGCAAGGTATGTGAGGGCCAAATCCATAGATGAGAAGAATCCAAAATCACATAGTCGAGGGGAGACGGTAACCCAAATCTTCTCCTTCACTTCTTAAAGGTATAAAGTTCTTTGAGGCTTAGCCAAGAGTGATATCAAACTCAATTCCCAAGAGAGGTGTCTTTCGATTCACCTCCCGCTATTTATACTCCACCGGAACACAGGAGTTAAGGTCATCCCTTGAGGTGGTGTGTCCCCAAGCAGGCCTTCTAGAAATAAAAAGTAAGTAATTCACTATCAAAATTATTTAAAGCACTAAAGGTGGAACACTTAACTCTTCAAGTAAATGTGAAGTGAGTCCAAAAGTGGAATATTTAACTCTTCAAGTGAATGTGAAGTGAGTCCACAAGGTGGAACATTTAACTCCTCACACAAACTCAAAGTGAGTCCACACCTTAGAAAACTAATGAGATCAAGAAAGCATAAAAAGGGGGAAACTTTGTGGAACACTTAACGCTCTTTTCAAGTAGACCCCTCCCCTATGTATGAATTTTGACCTTGCATCCAAAGGGCGGTAATGAGGGGAAATTAAAAATAAGCGAGTCCAACACCCAATTTAGCTAACAAGATCAATCAAAAGTACTCCAAAGTTGCTTATCAATACTACTCACAAATGACAAAGGGTTGAATCAATGGAATATTTAACTTTCCAAGCAAACATAGAGTGAGTCCACAAAGTGGTGCATTTAACTCCCTATGTAAACAAAGAATGAATCCATGCCCTTAATCACTCAATGAGATATTTGATATCGGAACCAAGAATTACTTAAGGTTTAAACACAAGCATTCACTTACACAAACTTGTATGAAAGCAAATCTATGTTCTTTCATTTCCCATTAAGAGCATCAATTGAAATGTGTTCTATGAAAGCATGTAAACACTCAAGCCAAACACATGAGAGGTTCAATTTTAATTCAAAAATCCAAATGTTGTAGGGATGGAACAAAGTACCTCAAACAATTTTAAGCATTCTCCATGAAAGCAAGAGCACCTTCAAAACAACTTGTTAGACCAACAAAAGGTTAGCAAAATCCAAAATCTAATAATGGTTAGCACATGAAAAATTAGATAATCTGCAAAAAATAACTGATCAAATGACAAAATCTGAAAATGAAACCATCATGGTTGGATTAGGCACAGAAAGACCTTTCCAACGATATACCACACTTTGATTTTCGATACCATTTGCAAAAATTTCTCAAAAATGGGTGCTCATTTTCAACAGAAAACAACAAGCAAACTAGCAAAATTCAACAGAAAATACCAGGCAGCATTTAACAGCTAATACGCAACATTTAAAAGCTGGCAGGCATGATCAAAATGTGCAAAGGCAGCAATAGAATGTTTGTAGGCGACAACAGAATGTTCAGAAGCGCAAATAGAATGTGCATAGGTGATAGCAGAACCTACAACAGCGACAACAGCTGCAAAGGTAGCAACAGAACCTACAAAGGTGACAACAGAACCTGCAAAGGCGGCAATAGAACCTGCAGAGGTGACAACAGAATGTGCAGATGCGCAAGAAAAATGTCCATAGGCGACAATGAAATGTCTGTAGGCGACAATAAAATGTTCAGACGCACAAACAGAATGTGTAGATGCGTAAGAAAAATTCCACAGGTGACAACAAAATGTCCGTGGGCGACAATAAAATGTTCAGATGCGCAAACAGAATGCGCACAGGCGATAGCATAACCTGCAAAGGTGACAACATAACCTACACAAGCGTGAACAAATTTCTCAAAGGCGTCAACAGACTGCTCATAGGCGTGAACATAATGCTCAAAAGCATGAACAGAATGCTCACAGGCATGAACAAAATGCTCATAGGCATGAACAAAATTTCCGTAAGCAACGTTTCTCCTGTTTGCACAAAATTGATGAAAAAGTGAGGCTAAAAAAAAAAAAACTCGATAAAAATGCAGAGAATGAGGCTTAGAGCCCCACGGTGGGTGCCAAAAATGTATGGTGAAAATGTGACCACACTTCTATGAATCATTACATTCAAGAACACTCAAGAATGAGGTCTCAAAAATCAATCCATAGCTCCCTAGGCATGGAGTGCAAGGGTTTTTAAGAATGCTCTCAGCTAGAGCTATTTAGCCTATAACCTTGCTAGTAAACCATGCAATGGGAGATTCAATGAAGACAAGGGCAAGAATGCCAATATCCTCAAGAATCAAGAATGAAAATGCAATGCAATGCTATGCTAGAAATGGAAATGCAAGCTAAGCTATGAAAATGAAAGATGCAAGTATTACAAAGCCTCCTAGTTAAGCTAGATGAATTAATCTAAAGCATAAAGGAAATCTAAGCTAAGTACAAAGCTATGAATGCCATGATAATGCAAGAAATGAAACTATGATAACATGTAGATGCAAAAGCCAAGAATGCTCCAAATCTTCAAAAGCTCCAAATGTACCTAGAAAACCTGCAGCATAACATTAGCATAAAAACTTAAGATGTGAAAATGAAGAAGAAAGCTCTCCTTTTATAAGAAATGAGAAGGAATGGACCATGGAGATTAAGAGGCAAAAGATTTAATCAATAGTGGAGCATCAAAGAAGAGCAATCCATGTGCACAAATATCCTCCAATGAGAAAATAAGAGTTGACTTTTGTGTCCATATGAGACAAAAAGTGTTTTTCTTCTTTTTATAAAATAAAAATAATGTTTTATTTGTGCAACTTAGGATAAGAGGAAAAGTGGGGGCTTTTAAATAAATAAAAACTTAGGATAAGATGGTTAGCCCATAGAAAATAATCGAATTAATGATAGAGCTAGGATTTGATCAAGAACAAGCAATTTAAGATTTTAGCAAATAATGCTAGCAAGGGGCTAATAGTCTAGGCGACCATTTTTAGGTGTATACACATTTAAGGCCTTGTGAATTAATGGTATCACTGAAATATTGTGAATGTGAACGCCTATTGGTTCCTTTATAACCTATGTTATTCTTTAGACCATGGAAGTGTTTCTTAGGAACAACACTAGATATTTCTCTATTTTCTTGATTTATGAGGATTTTACCCTTGGGAAGGGTCTTTTTTTGCATGTGATGAAACTTTGTATTGTGTTGATTGATTTGTGAGATGTACAGCTTAACCCAAAGAGAAGAGTGATCAAATTTTATCTCAATAGGGTAGTCCCCAATATTAAACTCCAACAATCTTGAAATAAAATTCAATGAGAAAATCACATAGTCCACTTTGACCATTATAGGATTTGCAAGTGATATCCCCCAACCTTAGCCAATTTCTCATGCCATTGCAAATAACCATGTCAAAACTACAAAAACCAAGTAACTCTACCCCAAATTGATTCACATTGTCAATACTAATGTGTAATGCTCTTTCCCAATGTTAGTCTCCACCTTCCTCCAACCACAAAGGATTATTTCCCCCTCTTTCTTCAACTTTTAGTTGGAGAGATTGGTTATTAGTTTTTCTTGCATTAAAATCACCCATCAACACTATGTTTCTAAGAGTGATAAAACTTAAGATATCTTTTTTCATTGAGGCATACGGGTTTTCATTGTCTAAATTTCCCTTCTTATAGATCTTTGAATTTTTTGAAGCAAAATAACAAGCAGCTAATTTGAATGATACACCATTCTCTATCAGTTGCAATCATATATATATATTGGTATTGATGCACACTCATGTTCATTGCATACTCATATCAGTTGCATTACAAAATGATACATTGCATACTTTGCAGTGATATATATTGATTACATTTCAATTCTTTGATGTCATACATATGACAGTGATGTACATTGATCATTGATGCCGTATAAATTGTAGTGATAAACATTGATCGTTGATGACATTCACAAGGTATATAGTTGTGGCATTGTTTGGCATTATTACACAATGATGCTCATTTCAGTGGACATGTATGACAGGTATATAGATTGGATAGTCTCCTTCACGTATTTTACTTTTCATACAGTATAGTGTATGCTTGATACATTATATATCCTTGTTACATACATGCTTGATATGCATTATTGGCATTTGATACATTATGTATCTTGTTATACATAAGATATTAATGCCTCATACATTCTTGTCTTTAATAAGGAATTAATATCTTATCAAAACTTTGCTTATAAGTTATTAACATCTTATTACATACAAGATGGATAAGTTATTAATAACCTATTGCATACAATGTTTATAATTATAAGTGATAAGGTGTTAATGATATGTTATAATGTTACAAGGATAAGTGATAATGTTGCAAGATAAGTGTTAATGTTGCGAGGTGGTCATGGTATACTCAAGTGGCTAGTAAGATGATAATGTTAATTATTGATGTATTGAAGGCTTACATTTTCAAATTTAATTATGATTTGGCCATCTTCTTGGAAAACTTGCAAAATTTTGATGGAGATTATAAATTGCAAAAATAGAAGGATTTAATTGCCAAATGAAAATTGTAAATTGCAAGAAGTAATTTGATCTAATTTGAAAGTCTTGACAAATAAAAATAGATTTTGAGCAATTAAAATCAAAGTCTAAGCTAGTAAATTCAAAAATCTGGCCTTTGGAAAATAAATCTGGTCATAAAATTAAAAGATTGGGCATTGAGATTCAAAAAATTGAGCAATTAAATTAAAAATCTAGGCAAATAATTTAATTTGTGCAATAAATTTGAAATTTTTGGCTTGTAATTCAAAAATCTGGGTGCTAGTTTTAAAAAAATAGAGTTTCAATGTAAAATTTTGCTTTAAAACATAAAATCTGGGCATTAATTTCAAATTTTGGCCCTTTATTATGGGGTGCATGGCATTAAAATCAAAAGTTTAGGGCCTCCTTTAGTGGCATGGCCAACTTCCCCAAGGCAATTTTGAAAATCAATGTTTAGTAAATAAATTTCAATGCAAAATTATTATTTTATGGTAAAGTCATCCCCCTTTATTGGTGTCTAACTTGTGAAATTTTGTGTTTGTATGGGCAGGTCGGCCCTTGTTTGGAGGGAAAGCGCTTTGTATAAGAGGGAGGCTTCCCCCTCCAATTCCCTCATCCATCACTTCATATTCAAGTAGCGAAAGT
The DNA here is from genome assembly GCA_027943335.1 of Chamaecyparis obtusa. Classification (NCBI taxonomy): domain Eukaryota; kingdom Viridiplantae; phylum Streptophyta; class Pinopsida; order Cupressales; family Cupressaceae; genus Chamaecyparis; species Chamaecyparis obtusa. The sequence goes on from BSBK01000884.1 coordinate 535,222, forward strand.
CATTTGAAAGGCAGCGAAATTGCCTTAGGGCATCAAAATAATTAAGGGAGCTTGCTATTTGTCAAGGCAAGGAGCAGCGAGTCTGTCTTACAAGGAAGAGCGAACTGTCTTAGGGATAGGGCAGCGATAGTCAGTTTAGAAGCAACAAATAACAAACAAGACTAGAGAAATAGTAGAGAGGAGTTGCGAAAGTCATAAGTGAAGGGCAGATCCAAATTTATCAAAGGAGCAATGACATTAAATTGTAGGAGCAGATTAGAGTCATAAGGCAGTGAAATTTGACATTAGGGGGCAGATCTGGAATTAGAAGAGGCAGATCTGGCATTATAAAGGCCAGCAAAAATTGTAAGAGGGGCAGGCCTGCTACTTGATTGCCGAGGCTGCCATTATCAAGGGGACTTACAAATTTTAGAAGGGGGCCTACTATCTGTCTAGAGGCCTATGATTTTCACATTGAGAGCCACCGAATTTATGATGAGGACTAGTGGACCTGCTACTTTGGTAGAAGCCAAGATTTTGATAAGAAAGAGGCTTGTGATTTTGTAAAGGTGCTGCAAATTTAGAGGATTGAGAGTGTAATTTGACAAAGAAGAAGCTACAGATTTTGCCCAGGCCTACCAATTCAAAGAGGAGAATTTCTAAAATTTGGTGAGTGGCTTATTTTCTCAATTGCTATCTTTTCTTTGATGTTGATTGTTTGGTGTAGGAGACAAGCTTCATGATTGAGGGTGAAGGTTGGCCTAAAAGATAGATTTTCTCCTTGTTCTTGCTTGGTACATTTCCCTATTTTTTTGCTTCCATCATCCATCCATCACTTCATCATCTCATTAGGGCTTGAAGTTGGGAGATATAAGTGTAGTTTCTATTTAGGATTTGGAGAAAGGAGATATAAGTGGTAGTCCCACCCCTCGGAAAGAATCTGGGAGATATAAGTGTAGTCAATCTCATAGGTAATGAAGAGGCAGAAATAAGTGGTAGTCCATCTCACTAAGAAAAGAGGCAGAGATAAGTGTAGTATGATAGGAATTGGTGAGGCAGAAATATGTTTGATCATCCCTAAGCGAAGGGGAAGAAATAAGTGTAGTCCCACCTCACTGTAAAAAGAAGGGGCAAAAATAAGTGTTTAGGATGGCGGATGCTAGTGCAAGCAAGAACCCAAAAGGAATTAATACCAAGAAAGACAAGGAAGACATGACACCCAAGACCACCTTCTTTTCAAAATTGAAGCGAGTCGGTGACACCAACATCAGCACCATGGATATGATACAATTGAGAGATAGGTTGAAAGGAGGCCAGTCCTCTATGGCAAAGAAGATCAGTAAGTGTGGAATTGTACAAGGAAGTGTTCAATATACCCCAGTAGAAGGGCATGATAGTAATGTTGATGGATCAGGCCGCCAGGTTCTTTCAAGACAATAAGGATGCCTACCTTGTTCTACTAAAGTAGGAAGGTTGCATGAAGGCAAAAAGGGAGTCACCAAGTCATCAAGGCTCGCCAGGTTAGATTTCAAATCAGAGTATAGCGATCTTATTGTGCTTCTCAACCAAGTCCTGGGCTCCGCTCAAGGTACACAATTTGATCCTTGGATGTTTTATTTTATTAAAGGAATTGAGAATGGTAAAGAAAGTTTGATTGGGTTAGGATCATTAGCAAGAATTTAGAGTTGCAACTTAGGATAGTGCAAAATCGAAGGCAATTCTACATGGGGTCCTACCTCTTCTATTTGATGGAAGGTTGTTAGTGATGCTTTGCTAGTGAAGCCAAATCTAATTTTGGGGAAATGCACTACACCACTATGGTTGAGACAAAGGCTTATGCCAAGGGGCGAGGTTGTGGCAGTCTGAATAGTTGGAGACATTCAAGGGTTAGCCAAAGAGGAAAACATTAGTGAGGAGGCAGGTTTCATTAAGGGTTGGAAGAGATTTGAAGATATTTGAGGCTGGGCAAGGCTTGGCTATTTGTGCAGGCCATTTTGGTTAGATTTGAGAAGGAGGTATGGCCAAGGTAGGTGCCCCCAGAACCCAAGAGTATTGAAGCAGAAGGGGGTGCATGCAAACCAAATTCAAGTGGGAAGTGTACACACTCAAATGGTGCACTTCTCTAAGTCATTATATCCAAGGGAATCCATGAAGAGGAAACCTTAGAAAGTGACCTAGACCTCTCTATGCATGGAGTTGCAAGATTATTTTAAGTTTTCTCTCAGCTAGAGCTATTAAGCTAATGACCTTTCTAGTCAACCACACAATGAGAGATTCAAATGAAGACAAGGGCAAGAATGTCAATATCGCCAAGAATCACTATGAAATGCAAATGCAAGCTAGATTAAGATGAATATGCAATCTAGAAATGAGAGATGAGAGATGCAAGCGAAACTATGGAAATGAAAGTACAAGCTATGCTATGAAAAGGAAAGTACAAGTATTACCAAGCCTTCCTAGTTAAACTAAATGAAGTAATCTAAAGCATAAAGGAAACTAAGCTAATATGAAGCTATGAATGCCATGAGAATGCAAGAAATGAAACTATGATAGCATGTAGATGCAAAAGCCAAGAATGCTCCAAATCTTCAAAAGCTCCAAAGTGACCTAGAAAACCTGCAGCATAACATTAGCATAAAAGATTGATATGCAAATGAGGAAGAGAGCTCTTCTTTTATAGGAAATGAAAAGAAATGGACCATGGAGATTAAGAGGCAAAAGATTTAATCAAGGGCGGAGCATCAAAGAGGAGCAATCCATGTGCACAAATATCCTCCAATGAGAAAGTAAGAGTTGATTTTTGTGTCCATATGAGACAAAAAGTACTTTTCTCCTTTTTATAAAATAAGAATAATGTTTTATTTGTGCAACATAGGATAAGAGGAAAAGTGGGGGCTTTTTATTTATTAAAAGGGGAGGAAATATTCTTTTTAAATAAATAAAGACTTTAGGATAAAATGGTTAGCCCATAGAATAATCGAATAAATGATAAAATAGGATTTGATCAAGGAAATTGATATATTTGAAAAATGCTGATTTTTGAAAATACTAATTTAGGGATTTGATAAATTGCTGAATAGGGGCCAAAAGTCTAGGTGACCATTTCAGGGTGCATACATTTGCCCCTCTTTGACTAATGTGTGATAATTCTAGGAACACATGTGGTCAAAGAAGAATTGAAATGTGAGATCTATTTGGGATCACAAAACAATCCAGACGTGTGATCATTCTGGGAACACACCAGGACAAAAATAAACTGGTTGAAAGACAAGACCAACATCATTGCTGTTAAGTGATAGTCAAGTCTCAAAATCAAAAGACAAGATCAACACCATTGCTGTTAAGTGATAATCAAATCTTAAAATAAGAGATAAGAATCAAAAGACAAGATCAACACCATTGTTGTTAAGTGATAATCAAGTCTCAAAATAAGAATCTCAAGCTGAACTGAATGATAAAACTGAATCAAAGATTGAAGCTGATAGGTACTACCCCCTCAGAATCAAAATCAAAATCAGGTAGAGGAGAACAACAAATTGAGAAACTTGATCAAAGCACTAGAAATCATAATCGAAGATGAAGCATGATAGGATAACCAACAAGCAGTGAAGATATGCCCCAGTTTGACTAAGTCAAACCTTAGAAAGATGAAGTGAGTGAAAATGAATGGAAGACTAGAAGTTTGAAAGAGATGGGGAGGAAGAAATGAAGATGCCCCAGCGAAGATCAAAGGATCGGGCCTCAAATGGTCAGCCAACTGTGCAGAAGAAGGGGAAAATTTGAAATACAATTTAGACTATCAAGATTAACTCAGATTTTGATTTCAAGTCCGAAAATGGATCCAGGATGTCGAAATTAGCTAGGGGTGCAATTTTCACACAATTCTGAGGTGTTTTGAAATTTTGGTCAAAAAGTCAAAATGTTATATGATGTGATGTGAAAGACAAGGAGTGAAAGACATGATCAAGAAAAGGAAAGGTGAGCTCAGTTGACCAATCAGGTCCTCGAAAGATGAAAGGAGAGCTCTCTCCATGTGCAAAGTGCAAAAACTAATCTAAAATGAACCTAGGAATGTAAGCTACTATGAAAAGTGGTTGACTTGCAAGGTCACAACGCCAATAGACATCTAATAATCATCATCAAGCTTTATTGGTAGCATCGTAAGATCATACAATGCACACTAGTATGACTATGTGAATCTGAATATGATCTATATTAGATAGAATGTGGGAATCCCACCTAGGCACCAAAGACATGTAGGTCAAGATGACTAGTGCAGTGAGATTACCTAAGTTTTCTATAGTGAGATTATGCTTGCATCAAGACATAAGAAAAGTCAAGATGGCTATAAGCATGCACTCGCAAACAGTCAAGGATAATACCTTGTAGATCCTAAGTGTCAACTGGATCAAGCATAAATGCAAATGACAATTAGGACCAACAAAATATACCCACAAGCAGAAAAAACAATAAAACATGTCCTTATGCCCTAGTCTTCTAGCTATGCATCATAGAAAATTATCATAGGGAGAGAACACTCATCAAAGAAATCATCATAGACAGAACACAAAGAAAACAAAATCAAACAAGTCTCAGTGGGTCAAATGTTTAAGTGCGTGTGTGTAGGTCATAGAATCAATCTTTGAGTATCACATCTGCCAGTGAGAAATATCATATCATGCTAGACTGCTGGTAGGGATATCTGATAAGTGTTGAAAAACACTTGACGCTAGGGTAGTGTTAAAAAACACTGTTTGGGGTGGTGTTGAAAAATACTGTTTGCAAGATGCCCTAAAGACCAACACATCCTAGAGACCAAAGCTAACATAGTTATGCCCCCTAGACAAAGACAAAGACCAATTCCAAACCAAGGCAACAAGGTCAAGGCATGATGGAGAAAGGCTAAGTGTCGAGGACGCATGCTAAAAAATAAGGGTGCAAAGACGTCAAGTAGCCCTTGTTTCCAGGTTTTCACCACTTGGAGATTTTTTTTATTTTATTTTTTCAATTTTTTTGTATTTTTGCTACCAAGGCGCCTATTTCCAAGTTTTCACCAAGGCACCTTTTTCTACTTTTTTGAATTTTTTAAATTTTTTGATTTTTTTTTGTATTTTTTTAGGACTTTATATGCTTTTTAAGATTTTTTTCAACATCATATATGAATTTTTTTGGAATTTTTTCAGGATCAATAAGATATGTACAAAGGATGCCCACAAACAGAACAAGCATCATGAATATAACTTCTTGAGGTGCAAAATATTGATAGGATCAGGGAGTCGTTCCCCCTCTGGACCAGATAGTAAATAAGCACCTGTACCAAAAGTTGCAGTAATGATGTATGGTCCAAGCCAATTAGGTTCAAACTTCCCTTTTTGTTCTCTATTTTGTTGATTCTTAGGGTTTTCTCAAAAAACAAGATCCCCCACTTGAAATTCTCTAGGGCGAACCTTCTTGTTGAATGCTTTGGACATACGCTTTTGGTAGACTCTCATGTGATCAAAACATGCTTTTTGCTTTTTATCTAGAAGTTCTAATTCCTAAAACCTCATGGTGCGGTAGTCTTCATCTGTCACTAAACCTTTGAGAGAGACTCTAAGTGAAGGGATCTCTACCTCTAAAGGTAACACTGCTTCAGCACCATAAGTGAGGGAAAAAGGTGTAGCCCCTGTTGGAGTACAAATACTCATTCTATAGGCCCACAAGGCCAGATTTATCTGTAGGTGCCAATCGCTCCCATTCTTGTGAATTGTTCTATGGAGAATCTTGAGAATGGTCTTATTCGAAGCCTCTTCTTGTCCATTTCCTTGCGGGAAGTAAATGGAGGACCAATGTTGTTTTATCTTAAATTTCTTGCAAAGATGCTTAAGGTCCTTATTTTTAAACTGGCCCCTATTGTCAGTGATTATCTCAAAGGGCACTCCATACTGACAGATGATATGATTCAAAATAAACAAAGAAATTGTCTTTCCTGAGGCAACAGAAAGTGGGACAGCTTCTACCCATTTGGTAAAGTAATTAGTAGCAGTAATAATAAATTTGTGTCCACCTGATGAGTTGGGATGAATTTGCCCAACAAGTTCAAAGGCCCAGCGCTGAAATGGCCAATGAGAAATGGAAGGAATAAGTTCCCTACCTGGAGCATGAATCAGGTTTCCATGTTTCTAACACTTTTCACAGGATTTAGCAAAATCTACTACATCTGTCTGCATGGTAGGCCAATAGTACCCCACCCTAAGCAACCTTCAAGCCATGGCAAGACCATTAGAATGTCCTCCACAAATGCCCTTGTGAATTTCAACTAACGCTTGGTTGGACTCATCCTTTTCTAAACACCTAAGAAGTGTCCCATCTAAACCCCTCCTATACAGATCACTAGAGATAAGGGTGTGGCGAGAGGCATTACGAATAAGGTTTCTTCTTTTAGAATGATTGAAGGTTTTGGGAATAGTACCATCACAAAGATATGAATGAATGGAACTATAGCGAGATGATTCATGGCTAACCAAGGTACAAATGACATGGCTTTCTAAGGAGTCAAAAATAGGGTAACGTAGCTCTTCTACCAAGAATTCAAATCTGGACTCATGCTGTTCTAACTGAAGAAGTGAAGCTAATGTAGCCATAGCATTAGCTACCTTATTTTCTTCTCTAAGGATTTGTTGAAATGTAACAAAGGTAAACTATCGGCACAATGAATCAACCATCTTCTTATAGGGTATTAGTTTGTTATCCTTTGTTTGATATTCTTCATTAAATTGGTTGATAATCAATTGTGAATCCCCATAAATGTACAGCACTTTAATTCCCCATTCTATAGCCATTTTCAATCCATTTGTTAAGGCTTCATACTCAGCAATGTTGTTTGTGCATGGTAATAATAACTTATAGGGCTTATGAATAGTATATCCATGAGGAGAGATAAACAACACTCTAGCTCCTGAACCATTTTGCATGAAAGAGCCATCAAAGAACATCTTCCAGGTTCTTGTAGTCATATACATGATGTGCTCATCTGGAAATTCAACTGTAATGGGAACACTATCCTGAATGGGAAAATCAACCAGTTGATCAACGATAGCTTGTCCTTTTATAGCCTTACGCTCAACATACTCTATGTCAAATTCTGAAAGACTCATCATCCATTTAGCAAGTCTACCCATGAGAGCAGCCTTACCAAGCAAGTATTTTAGAGGATCATTTTTTGCAATGAGGTGTATTGTATGTGCAAGCATGTAATGTCGCAACTTTTGGGAAGCAAACACCACCGCTAGGCAAGATTTTTCAATACTAGTGTAGTTGACCTCATATGAAACAAGTGTTTGGCTGATGTAATATATGGCTCTTTCTTTTCCAGTATCATCAAGTTGAGCCAATAATGCCCCTAGGGAAGATTCTGTTGCTGAGACATATAATATAAGTGGTCTTCCTGGGATATGAGGAATTAAGATTGGAGGATTAGCCAAGTACTGTTTGATTTGATCCATGCTTTTCTGGCATTCCTCATTCCAGACACATTTAACCCCTTTATGCAAAGTCTTATTAAAGGGTTGAGCTCTATCAGCTAGTTGTGAAATAAACCTCCTTATAGATTGAAGATGTCCTTGAAGACTCCTCATTTGACTGATGTTTTTAGGAGGTGGCATATCCATTATTGCTTGAACTTTTTTTGGGTCCACCTCTATTCCTTTAATTGAAATGATAATTCCTACGAGTTTGCCAGAGGTAACTCCAAATGCACACTTTTTTGGATTTAATCTGAGTTGAAACTGTTCCATACGATCTAAAATTACTTCCAAATCGCCAAGGTGTGTATCCCTTTTCTTGGATTTTGCCAGGGTGTCATCCACATAGTCCTCCATATTCTTATGCATCATGTCATGGAAAATAGTAGTCATAGCTCTTTGATATGTAGCTCTGACATTTTTTAATCCAAAAGGCATGACGTTCTAACAATAGGTTCCCCATGCACAAGTGAATGAAATTTTCTCTTGGTCTTCAAGAGCTATTTTGATTTGATTATACCCAGAAAAGCCATCCATCAAAGAATAGATCTCATAGCCCGCGGTCATGTCCACAATCATATCTATGTTTGGAAGTGGAAAATCATCCTTTGGGCATGCTTTATTAAGATCTCTAAAGTCTATGCAAACACGAATGGACTTGTCATGTTTTGAAACTGGCACAATATTGGATATCCATTCGACATAATCAATAGCTCTTATAAATTCTGCACTGAGGAGTTTCTCTAATTCAGCTTTGACAAGGAGAGCTATGTGAGGATGCATTTTCCTCAATTTATGTTTTACTGGTTTGATTCCTGGAGCTATGGACAAATGATGCATAATAAGACTAGTGTCCAATCCTGGCATGTCTGAGTAAGTCCAAGCAAAATTAATTTTCTTTCTTTGTAGGAACTTGGTATATGTCTCATTTTCTTGTGTTGACAATGATTGAGCTAAATGAATTATTTGTGGATCCTCTAGTGTATTCAGATTGACTGGCTGTGTAGGCTCAACAAGCACTGAAGACCTGTCCTGAAAATAGCTTGGAAGATTATCAAGTACCCCATCCTTAGGCACCTCAGGGAGGTTTTCACCTTTGGATACGTCTTTTATTTTTACTTTTTTCGGTTCTGACACCGCCACATAGTGGTTTTTGCCATCATAAATCCTATTTTTTGTTTCTTTTCTTTTCTTTTTTTGACTGAGGTACTTGATATCTGGCTCTGTCATACTTGTACTTGGTTTGTTGGTGGAAGAGACTACAGGTTCAAGGGCATTCAGGTAGCACACTATCTCATAGTCATTTTGAAATGTTAGGAGCTGAGGCACTTGATAGCACTGAGACCAATCAATTAAGTGTGGATTGGAAAGGGGTAAGTCAATGGCTAGTTCAATAGTGTGTATGCGAATGGCATCATCTATGGTGATTGCAGAGTTAGGATCTATCAAGTATCTCTCCAAGGTACCCAAATCAGGACTTATCCTACTAAGCGAAGCATCATCCACTAAAGCGATTCGTGGATTCCAATCTTCTAGTCCTACGCTAGACTTGTTAGCTACCTCGGATTGGGAACTATATGTATGGATAATAGCAATGTCCATGTCAATTGTAGAACAATCAGAAAGAGTCTCCCACTCATACTCATGTGAGTCTGTATCTAAATCCCAGCTAGGATGCTTACACCAACCATATTTTTTAGGTCTTGGAGTAGAAGCGTTGATGTCACCAAGGGTAACACCCTCTTGAACGCCATTTGTGTGTTGGATAGGATCCTCAACATGATCTTCAATAGTGGATTGTTCTTGTTCTAGTTGTAAAACTGTGGGATTATCAATTGTAGTATCTAAATCTCCCCAAAGGAGATTGGTGGAAGGGACCCAATCTTCACACCTATCTTGTTGATTTTGCACATTGGGTATGTATTCATCATCACTATCTATCGCAGCTAGGATAGGGGCAACTTTCTTGTTCTAACTCTCAAAACCTAGGCCAATTGTAGTCTTAGATCTGTGTCCAAAAAGAGCATGATTGAGTGGCTCAGCCTTAGCATCTAGTCTATGACTAAGAGGACCATGACTTGGGTAACCCATATTTTTGACCAAAGTATATCCTCTCCCATAAGTCTTAGGAGATGGAGAAAAATTCTCATTGTGCTTGTATTTCTCCTCTTTGTAAATCCAGTCTCTAACAACTACTTCCTCTTTCTCATCTTGAATGGGTATCGAAGACTCTACAAATGTATCAAACAGGATCATTGTTGAGGATGAGGGATGCATCTCCTATGAAGGTTTACCATAGGACCTAGGTGAGACTAGTAGCTTTGTGAAGGAGTCAATGTGATAACCTCCCATACCAAGGTCTATGGTTTTGAACTTATTCTGACATTGTGCCAATGTTGCATCAAAATTTTTTGCTTCCCGATTAAGAGGAACATGGGTCCCTGCTGAAATTGCATTAACAGATAATGTGCTATCCCCGGGTATACAAACCTCTACTCCATTATAGGGGAACTTGACACATTGGTGGTAGGTGGATGACACCACTTGCATGTCATGGATCCATGGTTTACCAAGCAGACTATTATAGGCTAAAGGACCAGCATCAACAATCTGAAATAAGATGTCCTTTTCAATGGGGCCAATCCTGACAGGAAGGACAACCAAGCCTTTAGAGCTTCTCTCTGCCTCATCATAGGCTTTGATGGTTATTTTCTTGCGAGTATCAATAACTTGCTCTGAGTAACCTAGTATTTTCAGCAAACTCAAGGAACAAATATTGAGCCCAACACCCCCATCAATCAACACATGCCTGACATGGGTCTTGTGAATCATGACTTCAATGTGGAGGGTGAGATTATGCGGATGGCTCAAGGCTTTGTCATCTTCTTCTGAGAATGTGAGGTAATGTGGGCTGGCAAGGTGATTTACCATATTTTGGAATTGATCAATTTCTATATTGTTAGGGACATTGGTTGTATGCAAAGCATCTTCAAGGACATGCTTATGTCTTGGAGACAACTCTAGGAGCTCAAAAATTGAAATTTGAGCTGGTGTTCTTTGTAACTGATCAACAAGATTGTAGCTCATTTCTGGATTAACTGCTGACTTGGTGGTGACATTCTTGGATGTCACTTGCTTTGGTTTGCTAGATTGGTTAGAATTAGGACCTCTAATGACCACAGGACCTTGACCTTGGCTTTTAGTGACAACATTAAGAGATTGAGACAACCTTTGGGAGTGAGGACCTTTAAGCACCACCATGGGTCCATTATCAAATATAGGAGAGTCCACATCATGACTATAAGAATCTTTGTTTCGCAGCATGTTGACATTTTCATCCATAACTTCAAGCATATTGATAACATTCTCTGCAAACGTATAGGTGTAGTTGATTGTAGCTTTTCCATATTTGGGTTTAGAGGTTTCCCCCTTATCATATTTAGGCAAAGGTTCCTTAAACACTTTATGATCTACATTGGTCTTCAATCCATCAATCTGAAGTTTACCATTTTCAATAAGATCTTGAATGAGATGTTTAAGTTTCCAGCAGTGCTCTATGTCATGTCCAATGCCATTATGAAATATGTGGTAAGTTTTTTCATTCCACCAATATGGCTTAATGTCAGGTTCGTGAAATTTTGTTGGATCTTGTGGTTGTGCAAGATTGTTATCAATAAGCATTTTGAAAACATCTTCGTAAGAATCCCCAAGCTTAGAGAACTGTCGCCTCTCCTTTTTAGGTCTTTCTTGATATCTTTGTTTATTCTCTTGTTGGTTAGAGGATGTATTAAGCTTCATAGCTTGAACTGCACTAGATAAATGAAGGACACCTTGATCCTTTGGTTGGTTAGAGTCAACAACTCCGTCATTGACTACTTTCTTATTTTTATTCCAGTGTGAGTTCTTGCCTTTGTCCTTATGATGGTTGTTATTATTTTGACTATTGTTGTTATTATGTTGTTTAGTCAAAATACCTTGCTCTTTTAAGACATCCTCTATTCTACATGCGGTTTTGACCATGGTGTCGAATGAATCAAAGACCATCTTCCGAACCTCATACCGTATCTCGGGTACTAAATTGCTTACAATGATATCAATTCTCTCCTATTCAGGAATTGTCCTAGAATATTGGGAGCATAATCATCTCCACCTTTGCAAAAATGTAACAAAAGATTCCCCTTGATTCTGTTTCAAATTACACAAATTGAGCATGGTGACTGATCTTGATAAGTTGTAAGCAAAATGTTGCACAAATCTGTGAACCAGTTCTTTAAAAGTTTTGATGGGAGGGGTTATGTTGGTAAACAACTCCATAGCTTGAACTTTTAGACTCCTTGGGAATAATCTCATCAAATAGGAATCTTCATGGTGAAATTCAAAACTCATGGTATAAAACTGACGCACATGATCATGTGGGTCACCATTACCGTCATATTTGTCATATTGGGGAAATTGAATTTTCCTAGGAAAGTCGATCATGCTCACACTCCTATCAAAAGGATTAGGACAAATAGAGCAAGGTTGAAGGAACTCTTAGGAGTCATCATTTTCTCCATCATCTTCTTGATTTTCTTAATTTCCTCTTCTTGTGAGGGGCTCTGTTTCTTTATTTTATTATCCACATCAAAGTTATAAGGGACCCTCACACCCTTGTTGATTAAGCTCTCTAGGAACTTATCCTTATTTTGCTCAACATATTTCTCCACATATTGTTGAAAAAGTGGTTCTTGTTGTATTCTCATAAAGTCTTGAGCTTCATAATTTTCACTACTTCCTCCATGTTGAGAGCCATGATGAGCTCATTGGGAGGGTTGTCTTGAGTTCCTAGGAGGTGTTTGTCTCCTATAGTGAGCATGTTGAAAAGTCCTTCCTCTAGGACTAGGAGATCTTGAAGGAGTGCTTGACCGCCTTCTACTTCTTGGAGTTCTTGGGGGAGTAGAGGGTGGAGAGTTGTTCCCACGGTTGGTACTCCCATTGTTAAATTGATTGTTGAGTTGTTGGGCTAATATCCTATCTTGTTCCTCTTGGAATGCTTTTCTCTCTATGTCCAACAAGGCTCGTTGTTCCTCTTCTAGGAGCCTAAGTTTCTCTTCTTTTGCAGCTTGTTTTTCCCGCTCAATTCTTTTTAGCCTCTCACTTGTATATCTTGAAGTTGTTTATAGTGGGGAACTTGGTCTTGAACAGTTGAACAAGTTAGTTGTGTTCACATGAGCATCACAAGATTGGTTGTTTTGGTCCTCATGTTGTGACCATGCATCTTGATGAGCTTGTGCATAGTGTCTTTCGGCTCGTTGATGTGCATCTAGATATCTTGAATTAATAGGAGGTGATTCAGGTTGATTGTCATCACTGACCGACATGCTACCCCTATGTCTCTAAAAAATGTCATCAAGAGTTTGATCTATTGCTTCTCTTTGTCTCCTAGTCAAAGTGTAGCTCATGTCCATGTTTGATTGAGAGGATGGTAAAGAAGTACTCAACTGACTAAGGCTACTCTTAGGCTCAAACCACACTTCTGAAGCACTCTTAGGAGATTGATCGAAGATGGGTTCCTTCCCCTTTCGCCTTTGACAAGTTTGAACTAAAGGTAATTGTTCAAAAACTACTTGAGGTTGTTTTCCTTGACCCACTTGGTATCTTGTTGTAACCGGCATGAAAGAAAAGATCCTTAGTGAGAAAATAATCTTATGAATCGCTAATTGTCAAACTAGGATAGTGAAAATATTCAATTGTCCAAAAAGAGATATGGTGAGATAGAAAGCTAACAAAAGGTATAAATCAACACTGCCACAATGGTGCATAACAAAAGGATTCCAGTATCCTAGCACATATGGATCAAGAGGATGATTTAACCAGAATATATTGAAATTGAATTTATATGAAAGTGAATTTGGACAAAAGAGTACTCAAACTATTTAAGTGTGCAATCAAAGAATCTAAAGGTGAATTTTCTCAACAAAGATGATTTCTAACTTACTAATGACAAGCAAAATCTTTGGTGAAGTCAAAGGTCGCTAATTCAAGATGTCTAGAGCCAAAAACCTAAGGTACAAACAAGTTTTTAGTTGCAGGGTATGAAAATTACTAAAATCTGATCAACTAAGAAAGGGCTGAAAATGGTTGAAACTAGATAGACTGCAGAAAAATTCTGGGCGATACTTTCTAGGCAAATAGGGCGATAGTTTATAGCGAGGTGATACTTCGCCTTAAGCCAGGCGATAATTTCCAATAAGCCCAGGCGATAGTTTCCAGGTAGGCTAAGCGATAGTCCAGTAGGGATGAACTATCGTGCAATATTTCTCTCCACAGAGCGTGATACTGTTACAAAATTTGACCAATGAAGTGCAAAATCTCAGTTTTTGGGACTCTTTGTTCAAAATTTTCAGTTTGAGGGTTGATTTTTTGATTTCAATCACAATGACAATAGTGATTTGATAGGTTTGCAAACAGTAGGTGATCAAACATGTCATAAAACACTTGAAACAAGGGCAAAAGCAACCTTGCCAAGACAAGCACTTGTAATATCAAAGCAATAAAATCCTATGAATGCTACCGTGATGTTTGATGTTTGAGAACGTTTACACGGGTAGATCACAACGAGAACACTTCAAACACTTTTTAGCCTAAAAAGACAATGGCTCAATACTTAACAACTTGGCCCACACTTGATGTCCCATTGCCTCACACAAAGTGGTTACCCACAATAGATATTGGCTTTGTCGTGGAAGTGCCAATGACACAACCAAAGGAACACAAATGGTGAGTAATCTTCGGGTGATCCGGGTTATTCCACTTGGATCAATCCTTGCACCAAGAGGCTAAGCGGCAAAATAGGGTGGCCTCTATCTATGGTTCTTAGTAAAGGCTTTCGTTCGTAGTACCCCTCTTGCTCCCCAAAGGGACTCCTTACCTTGCGGCAAGTAATAGACCTCGCAGCCTCAAGAGTACCTTAAGCATTCTTGCTCAATACTTTCCTCATGGTCACAATCCCACAAGTACTCACATCAAGCAAAGACAAGCACTACGTCTACCAAGGTTTTGTGTCCTTGACAGCCTTGAGTTTATAGTGGGTTGGAATAGTCAGCAATAAGCTTGTCCCCACTTGGGTCATTCCTCTTGATTGTTCAAGAGCAGGCCCGCTAAAGGATTCTAACAACTAAACAAAAAGTGGATCAACTTGTGAGGTTCAAGGATTTTGTTTCACCACAAGGGTGAAGAGCATACTCCCTTATCCCAAAGCTTTCTCCCAAACACACCAAGTAAATGTTCAATTACCCTCTTGCTTCCAAAATCTCAAGATGGGTCAAGATTTTCTGGTTCACCACAAGGGTGAAGAGCATACTTCTCCTACCACTTTAAAATTTCTTCCACAAGATATTATGTTCCTATGAAATGAAACTAGTAATTGCCACACTTGAAAATGAAATAAACAACAAGCACTTGATTGGGTTTTTATGCTTTGGGAAGTTCTACAAAAATTGTTAGTAGCCCTTGTGCATTTGAAGCTTTGACATGCATTCTTTTGGCAAAATATTTCAAGCAATAAGAGTACCTACAATCACAACTTGTTAGGCCCACAAGGTTAGCAAAATCCAAAATCCAAATGAAATTTGCAAATGAAATCTATCTAACTAAAGCAAACTAAACCAACAAACTAATTAAATCTAAACTCGGCCAAAAAGATGCAAGAAACAGCTCACTGCTGGGTACAGGCGATAGTACAAACACCAGAAATATCGCGCGATACTTTACAGTATAATAGGGCGATAATATATTTTTGGGTGATACTTCGTCTTACACTAGGCGATACTTCTCCTTACACTAGGCAATAATTCTTGTAATATCCGAGCGATACTTTGAACTGGTAAAGTATCGCGCCGGTATACAAAGAACTATCGCACGATCCTTCTGAACGTATCGCATGATACTCTAAGCCAAAAAAATCAGAGACCGCAAATTAGCTAAAAACTTGCCGAAAAATTGACGGAAATGCAGAAATTAAAGGACAAAACGCTAATGTTCTAATCCACGGTGGGCACAAAAAATGTACACACTTAAATGGTGCACTTCTCTAAGTCATTATATCCAAGGGAATCCATGAAGAGGAAACCTTAGAAAGCGACCTAGACCTCTTTATGCATGGAGTTGCAAGATTATTTTAAGTTTGCTCTTAGCTAGAGCTATTAAGCTAATGACCTTGCTAGTCAACCACACAAGGAGAGATTCAAATGAAGACAGGGGCAAGAATGCCAATATCCTCAAGAATCACTATGAAATGTAAATGCAAGCTAGATTAAGATGAATATGCAAGCTAGAAATGAGAGATGCAAGCTAAACTATGGAAATGAAAGTACAAGCTATGCTATGAAAAGGAAAGTACAAGTATTACCAAGCCTTCCTAGTTAAACTAGATGAAGTAATCTAAAGCATAAAGGAAACTAAGCTAATATGAAGATATGAATGCCATGACAATGCAAGAAATGAAACTATGATAGCATGTAGATGAAAAAACCAAGAATGCTCCAAATCTTCAAAAGCTCCAAAGTGACCTAGAAAACTTGCAGCATAACATTAGCATAAAAGATTGATATGCAAATGAGGAAGAGAGCTCTTCTTTTAGAAATGAAAAGGAATGGACCATGGAGATTAAGAGGCAAAAGATTTAATCAAGGGTGGAGCATCAAAGAGGAGCAATCCATGTGCACAAATATCTTCCAATCAGAAAATAAGAGTTGACTTTTGTGTCCATATGAGACAAAAAGTACTTTTCTCCTTTTTATAAAATAAGAATAATGCTTTATTTGTGCAATATAGGATAAGAGAAAAAGTGGGGGTTTTTTATTTATTAAAAGGGGAGGAAATATTCCTTTTAAATAAATAAAGACTTTAGGATAAAATGGTTAGCCCATAGAATAATCGAATAAATGATAAAATAGGATTTGATCAAGGAAATTGATATATTTAAAAAATGCTGATTTTTGAAAATACTGATTCAGGGATTTGATAAATTGCTGAACGGGGGCCCAAAGTCTAGGCGACCATTTTAGGGTGCATACATGAAGGTTGGAGAAGACCATGAAGGTCATGAAGGTTAAAGGAAGGAAAGGATAATGAAGGAGGAAAGGGAGACAAAAGGTTGAAAGACGTCAAGTTCAATTTCAAGGCGGTGGCCAAGAGCAAGGCTCTCAAATTGCAAGAAGGTTCACATCCAGGCAAGCCACCAAGGCCAAGACAAGATTACCCCAAGTACATAGAGACCTCACCCTTTCAAGGATAGGACATCAGGTACAAGCAAGTTCAAGTGGTGATGAGAAAGTTTCTAAGGACAAGCTCAAGCATCCAAGGCTTCACCTCATCTCAAGGATTAAATAAATTTATAAGATAAGGTTGATGAGGTGGCAATTTCATGTGCATACAATCAAATCATGCCAAGTGTCCTATGTTCTCATTGGTTGATAGATTATTGTAATTTTTTCATTGGCCCACAAAGTTGGTGCCCTCATGTAATTGGTTGAAAGATGATAACCCTAATTAGGGTTTGTAAGGTTTAATCTTGGCCCTTGATTTTGCCCCTTAATCTTGGCCACTCGTAATTTTGAGCCTCCTATATAAGGCCATTTGTTCTCATTTGTAAAGGGTTGAAGAAAATTGTTGCTAATATAATACCAAAATTGCTTCTCTTGTCATTGTTGTGTCTTGCATGGTGATTAAGAACACTTGGTGTTATTGCATGGTTTCTACTTCCAATAGTTAAAGTTAGATTTCATTGAGTTGTTAAAGTAGATTTCATTTCAAGAAAATTGTTAAAGTAAGGATAGAAGTAGATGGCTAGTTGTATGGTGATATTGGTAAATGTTTGATAGGGATCTATATACTAGGCCACTAGCATCTTAGTGGCTTGTTAAGGAGCCTTGTGTGGTAATCTAGTCTCATTCTCCTTGAATCATTGCACCTATGGAGGTAGCGCTACTGGCAAGCCTTCATTAGGTTGATCCCCATCCATTTTCCAATCTTTCCATTCTATAGGAGTAGTAATAAAGCAAGAAGTAGTTTAGTAGTTGAAGTTTGAAAAGCAAAGTTGGAAGTGATATAAATTTGAGTATACATTGCAAAGCTAGTTCATATCATCATCATAGCAAGAGTTTGATATCCTTGAAAGAACAACGTAAGCCCGCCTACGTGATTAACCACCAAATCACATTAATATAACTGAGTTAGTATCCACAGGTGTAAGGAACCTTGGAGTATTCTCATGTTCTTCATGAGTATATACTTTTCAAGAGAGGGTTGAGTGTTTGGTATGTTATATCAAGTATTCAATTGCTATATGTTATGTAGTGGTACAAAACTGATATCAATAGTTAATTCATTGACCTTAGGCATTAAATCATTATTTATACCATGTAGACCATGGGTATAAAATTATATCAAAATGTATATTCTTTTGAAGACATATGAGGTATTAGCACATGTAATTATTTTTCATTTCAAAAGGCAATCATTTTGTTTCATTATCGGCATCATTTGATAGTCTTTACAAAGACATTGAAATTGCCTTAGTCATTATCAACATTAAACTACTCAAAAGAACTAAAAGACATAATCATTTGTTTGAAGCACGCTAAAGACATTGTGATTTAGGGCATTTTGATTTTGGTAGTTATCGACACTACGATGGTCTATTAGGACAAAGATTTCTTGTAAAATCTGTTGTAGATGATTGAAGTCACTCATATAGTCAAGTCATTTGTTGAAGCAGTTGTAAGGCATGGTAATCTCATTCTCAGGTGACTTGATGTGGTCAGTAATAGTATCGAACAAGTGACTTGATTTGGTTTCCGATAATAGGGTCAAACCTTAAATTTATTATCTCCTCTCAAAAGCTTATGTAAATAAACTTTGAGTTATCTATCTTTGATAACTAAATAGGTTACCATGACAGTTGTGCAAAAATTGATTGAATACTCTATTTTACCAATTACAATTTCAATTTTCAAAATTGGTTGGAAATACATTTTTTGAAAAAGAAATAAAAAGTTTTTTGGACATAGTTCGAGTGTATTAAAGGAGAGCTCGATTTTGAATAATGTTTGGAAAGGGTTTTATTGAATAATATAATCTAAGATATATTGAGTTTATTTTGCATTGATCAAATTTATTGTTGTTGTAACATACAATATATAGACTACATACTTTATTTTGTGAAGCACTTTCTAGTGTTGTGTACATTTATTTTATACCTGAGTTCCTAAATCTCAAAGGAAATGAGATACTCAGAAAATGATACATATTAAAATAGAGATGATACTTCGTCCATTTAGTTTCAAAACTCTAATGTTGTTTTATTGCAAATGAGACACTTTCATTTGCCAATGAATCTTTTGATTAAGCCATTGAGGAATTTTACAAGTTGTTTTTCATCCCTATAAGGTTTTTCCACTCATGAAAAATACCATGTTATGATTCTTTTAATAGCTTTGTGGTTTTCATGTTTGTCATAGCTATTTCATTGATCTACTTCATTTCGTTTGAAGATGTCTATGGATAGTCATATTTGAATTAAATTGACCATTCAATTGTTGTCAGAAAAGTGTTGATTTGAAATTGAATGCTAGAACACTGATTCACCCCCCGTCCCCTCTTAATGTTCTTCGTACTCCAACAATGATGACTACCCATAATTGAATGAAATGTATTCCTTAGATATAAAAAACAACAAATCATGTGATGTCACTACAGTGCACCAATAAAACATGACTTAGTGCACAAGTATTGGTCTCACTTGGCAACAAGCATGCCAATGTGGCATCATATTGTATGATGTGGCCCTAGAACCTTAGATATAAGCAAGGGATACATTCTTTCCTCACAATTGATGAAATAAGCCTCAAAAGACAAATTTTCTAAGTAAATAGAAAACTAATTGGAAGATGAAGGCCCAAGAGGCTAGATGACATTTAACGACCTCTACTCAGTCACTAGTGATGCAGCCATGAAATCACATTAGTAACAAAACTATTTGTACCAAAATGAGTAAAGCCAAGATCAATTTTTAGGTGGCAGCAAGAACCGTCTCATTTCATTTGTGATCATAGAGGCAATGGTCTATAATGGTGGCTATGTATGCGACAATGAGGACTTGGTTCTCAAAAATTTCATATTGTGGTTGGATGCGTCCCTTGTCACATATTTTGGTTGTTTGTGAATGGATGTTTTTGCCCTCATTCACAAGATGGTGTAAGTGATTGGAAGTGTTTTTCCCCGATCACAAGATTTTTTTATTATGATCATATGTGTTTATCCTCAATCATGATTGTTGTGAGATGTGTTTGTCCTTGTCCAAACTTGATGTAAGAGCATGGATAGATGTGTCAGTCCATATATTTGATGTCATGGGTAGATGTATTTGTCCCTATCCTTGGATGAAAGCTTTGTAAGCATTGAGGCTAGTTCTACTATTGCTTGTCATGAGTAGATGTGTACAGTCCCTTTTCATACCTTGGTTATGAACTCTTGAATATGGTCATCAAGTATTGTATGTCCACTTATCCCCATTAGGAGAATGGTGTAATATGGTGGATATTGGGAATTTTACATCATTCCATAGTTGTTTAGAATGATTAATAGGTTTGTTTGTTTGAATTGTTGAAAGAATTCAATAAATTAGGGAGTCGTTTTAACATAGTTCCTATAAAATAGGATTTGAAAATTCATGTGTACTGAATCAAATGTCACATAGATAATTATAATAGAATAATATTATTTAGTGTGTAAAATGTTTACCTACATCTACTCGATAAACTATCAATATATATTTTAAAAATTGAATTTTGAAGGTGCACCCCACAAAAATCCAAGCAATACAAGTGATTTTATTTTTAGAAAAGATCATGTTAATTTTTTAGCAAAGAGTATCTATATTTTGGACCATTAGTAACTGCAATATAATTGAGTAGGAAGGTCTAGTACTAGGTATGGCTAATGTACATCTATAGGAGTATAAATTTTGGTTTCGTAGGGTATTCCATAGTAGATGTTAATCCTCGTAGAAAGGGTCATCGTCCTAATTGCAATAACAATTGCTTGAAGTAGTATGTTTTTGTTTTTTTCCCAAATTGTAAAATGGCTCTTGAGAGTAATTTCCCATCTCAAAAGGAGGATATGGATTTCTTTCTATCTTATAGGCCCTTGTAACTGATTTATTTTGTGTTTTATCTAGGTAACAATCATTGTTATGGCAAAGGCCAATTAATTTTGAAGTAGTGAATTTACTGTTTGTATCGGTTGGCCTTAAAGCTCTCATGTGTGATTTCATTCAATTCTTTAATGGGCATGTGGGAGAACTTTTTAATAATTTATGAGGTGGCTTAGGTTGATATTGGTGGCATTAGAGCTGATTTTTATGTTGGTTGGCGGCTCAATGTGTAGTTTTCATGAGAGGTAGTGGAAAGAATGAATCATCAAAAGAAATAAGTTTCCGCAAAGGGCACATAGTCTTTTGGCCACCATTTTCAATTGTTGTGATCCTATGGTTTTAGGTGTTATTAAGTTGATTCTTGCTGACGAAGCTATGGGTTTAGCATGTCTAGAGGCCACAAACTTTAACTCAAAGAGGACTTTGTATCTAAATTGGCTGTGTTCATTCCGAAGGCATCTCAAAGGCTATAGTTTCTCCACTTTCTCCGATCATTTTGATCAATGTTCATTTTACCCTCATTGTTGGAGATGGTAGTGAAGGAAAAGACGAGACAATTAAAGATAGCTCTCATGGCCTTCAAATAGGTGCTTTTGCAAGTTCTGCGATACA
Source organism: Chamaecyparis obtusa (assembly GCA_027943335.1). Taxonomy (NCBI): domain Eukaryota; kingdom Viridiplantae; phylum Streptophyta; class Pinopsida; order Cupressales; family Cupressaceae; genus Chamaecyparis; species Chamaecyparis obtusa. Next base: position 556,510 of record BSBK01000884.1, read on the forward strand.
AATTAAAGAAATGAAGATCATGCAAAACGAGTTGCAAATCATAATAGTGTATTGTGAATATATAGGGAAGGTGTTGATGGATCTCATGGTGGCCCAAAATGGTCTCCTTAGATTACCGCCTAGCATACCATACATATATTTTGTAATGATTAAGTGCACGAGTCATAGTTACTGATGGAGGTTCAACTTTCATAACATTGGATCCTCTTGTGGATGGAGATGTTGCTCTATTCCCTAACACAGTAGAAATTGAGGAATTTGTAGGGTGGGATGTTACAAAGAATTCAGAAGTACGTTGCTAGGATGTTTGTTGATGGTGGTAGCTCTAATATCTTTATGGTTGTAACATGCATAGTAAACTATGTTCTTTGGCACGAGCTCTCTTTTGGACAACGCATGATTGTATAATCTTTTTTTGTACAGTTTAGTAATTTCTACCATCTACAATAATGGTTATACTTGATTTTTTTGTTTTATGAATAATATAATGTTTCTAATTTCAAAGGCAGGGCCGATTAGATATAACGAATTACTTAATTTAAAAGAACGTTTTTCTCCATAAGACAAGCTCAACAGCTCTTTCATCCTCCCCAAGACAATATAGGTATCTTATCACCATTGTCTAATCAGCCAAGATGGTAAGTTTTGTAAAAACAAGATCTGAACTCTCTCGTATATTCTTTTTGTTATTTTATTATGAACATATGCTTTGCTTAAATAAATAAAAAGTGTACTAAAATTAAGATGACACTATTTGACGGGCTGGAAAATGTAAATTGTGGCCATTTTCATCATTTAGACTTCATGTGCAGTATAAATATTTTGGTATAGAACATCCATGCATAAATAATTTTGCCTTTAGATATCATATTTGCTCTGGCTTGTCAATATATTACAAAAACCATTTGTCCTGCAACGCTTAGATGCTAAGATGATCCGCCCTGATTTCAGTACTCTGCCCCAAATGGGTTGCAAGAGTTAGCCACAAGCTATTTATACCCTCAGGAGTTTGACCTTTTAAAATATGCCATAACACCAAGTCCTGCTAGCAAAGCAGCTCCTGCTGCAACTGTAGTATATGCTGAACTCCGTTGATCTTTTTGTTGAAATTGTAGATCAGAAGAGACTCCTGATTGGGTTTTCTTTATTTGCTTCACATTATCTACATTTGAGTAATCCAAATGAATCCTTAGTCCCTGCAGGCATCAGAGAGATTACAATCATGATATCTCTACATTTTTGCTAGTTGATCTAGCAGCAAGCAAATTGAAGACTTTTTATTTCCTTCAGCAAACAGAATTAAACATCTGAATAAATCTTTCATGCATTTAAACTAAAATTGGGTTTTGTTTGGTATAAACATATAATGGATTTTATCTTGCAACATTGTATGTTGTTTAATCTTGTGATGCCTATGGTTAATGTATGGTAAAACAGGAGTCTATTTCTTCACAATCTTTGAATGTCCAAAAATGATCTCCTTACACTAAAACTGGAAGTATCTTTTGGAAAATCAGAATTTACCCTTTCAACATTGAAAATGTTCCATGTCTATGTGTGGAATCACAAAAACAATTTAGAATAAAATAAGACAGTACGAAGAAAACATGACATAATCACTTTGGCCAAGACAGCTTTCATAATAGTAGTTTTACAACATCTTAACAAGATCCTACAGAAACACCCAACATCGCAGTCTTACTGCACTTAGAGTATTTAAACCTCAAGAAAAAACATGCATTACATTAGCTCATATGCACATCTTTGCAAAGTACTATTAGTTCAAAATATTATTCCTCTAGGAATAAAATTTGAATAGAATACATAATTGCCTATAAAAGACATTTTATTCATAATATTAAAAAGTACCTTTATTGAATAGAATGAAACATTTTTAGGATTAAATGAGGAATGACTTTATAAATCTATGGCACTGGATTCTGCTGGAACCTCTACTGAACCCAGATCAGTTTGGGAAGGGTTCAGAAGGGCAGATGTATAACTCAGATGTATTTAAGATGAATGGCCAGGCCCAAGGCCACTTCCTAGCAAGTTGCCAGCTTAGGTAATGATTGGGTACAGACTCAAGGTTTCAAGTACAACGGCACAATAATTTTCTTCTACTGGGTTTGGTACAGGAAAAGACAAGACAATTGAGAATAGCTATCCTGGGATCTTAAGAGACTTTCTTAGTCTAAAGTAGCTCAGAAGGATTGATATAGTAAAGCAGAAAGAAGGAAGAATTTATTTAGATAGTTATAAGAGATGGAATATGAATGTGATAGGATGCTGTTGAGTTATTTGTATCTATATATATGCACTGCCTTGATTGATAAAGAGTGTGAGAGCCTTACAATGTTTCCTCATAGTTCTAATTTTCTCCTCAATCAGACCCTTGGATTGAATGAATGACAATGAACTAAGATTGAGGAAAACAAGAAAGTTTACAATGGATATATTATGGTGTATGCTAATACGAAACTTTGATTATAGCTGCTTTGGATTCTGATATATTTTGTTCATTAATGACAACCAATTCTTTCATTTTCTTGTAAAGATCATTTCCTTCACAGGTACGTTCTCCTACACCATATACAGAAACCCCTCCATCAGTCTTAGCAATGTTGTTGTTTACCCATGACACCAGGTTTTGGAGACCTATGTTTTCTTCTTTGGAACAAACAAACTACAATGTTTTAATGATAAATGTTTATTTATTTATTGAATTAATAGATTAATTTGGCATTTTTAAATTCAAATTTCTTACAGATAATTATCTCGAGTGTGGAATGACCGGATGTATTAACATGTTTCTTGGCTGATTTATCTGCTTTATCAACCTTTTAAGGACTAATTATTTTTTTCAATAATAGTCTCTCCCCAGCTCACAGACTTAAATGGTATTTCACCTAACGTAGAATGGCTGGAGCAGTAAGTCATCTAGAAGCTATCCGGACATGTGGAAGTTTAGTTCTGGTGAAGCACAAGGAAGTCAAAGGCATGCAGAGCCAGTTGAGATATCAACCCTAATGATACTGATTATATTGCCTGTTTTCTACATGTTTAGTAACAATTTTTTAAACTTTATATAAAAAGATTAACATTGCACATTTAAGAAAGAGCCATTGGAAAAAGTTGCACCCCAAAATCCTCTAAGACATAGCTTGGCCAACAAATCTGAGACAAGACAAAGCTGCTGAGCAGAAAATTAAGTCACTGGTAAAGCGTAAATCATGATCATCCAGCTTTCCCCAAATGTTGCAAGGTTTGGGTTATCAAGAATAGGCTACCAACCAGCAATCCTACCCTCTTCATTTTCTTCTTTAGAAAGGTGTTGAGTGCCACAAACAAGAGAAATGACCAAAGCAAGGCGAGGAAATTTTCTACAGTTCATCCATTTAAAGGCTTCATAGGTACAAGGCTTAGAAGAGGCCAAAGGGAAGCAAGATCGTTGAGACCAACCACAGCAGTCCACTGCCTGCCTTTTCTTGGAGGGGATTAGGAAGCATGTAATTGAGAGTCATGCCCACCGAAGGCCTCAGTGGCATTTTGGCAACTATACACAAGACATTGCCCCAATAATCCAAAAGCACTTGTAAATTGGCCACATCAAGTGCAACTTTATTTACTTGCACCTAAATATGCATGTGAACAATGTAACAGAACATAAGCCTTAGCATATAGTGAGAGGTGAAATCCTGCAATGAAAACATGACAAATCTAGGTGAACTTGGAGAAAATTCTAGCCAATCTCCCAAAAGAATCATTACCATGAAAAATGTTTAGGCCTAGAAGAAATCATGAGTCCAATTCCAAGCAGCTTAGGGCCTAGGAAAATACCAAAATAGGTGACTGAAAGTCTACTATCTACAAAATGGATAGCAAGGATTAACAACACCCCACTGAGTTAACCTAGTATCAATAGGAAGACCTTAATAGAGCATACACCAAGAAAAATGGGCGAGTGTCAGCTCAAAGATAACCAACTAAATTTCAAATACTTGTGATACCAAGAGCCAATAGACGACACTGATAATCATTTGTGATTCAATTTTAAAACCATATTGACTCCCAACAATTGTATTACTAGTCTAGAAAATTTGGTTGATTTACTAGTTTAAAACAATGGTAATGGAAGGCCAAGGCATTTGTTTCCCATTTACAAAATTTGGCGTCATAGCTAAGGAGAAGAGTGATTGCATTTAGCAGACATTGTTTTCATGGTTCCTTGTTTGGTTTTAATTTTCACACATTTTAGAGACTAACAGCTATAGTTTCTTCTAGGCTTGGCAAGGGCACTAGCTTAAAACCAAGGTACCTTGCGGATGCACCTATAGACAAAATTTAAAAGTTTTGGTGTGACAACTATGGAGAATAGATGAACTGTAATAGAGTCAGAAGTTTTTATGTAGGTTCTCTTTTGTTCCGGTTATTAAAAAAATTAAGGAGTGCCCTTCACATATAGCAAGAAGTGAATATCGATAGAACAACTAGAGAAAATAGCAAAAACATTGTCTTTCCAAATGCTAAATACAATTTGCATCCTAAAAACATGCCAAATCCAAGCAAACTTAGTGGGAATTCCAGCCAATCTCCCAAAAGAATCATATGCAAAGAAAGTGATTTTGGCCTAAAATGTAATATGCACTATGAAGAATGCAATCGAAGGGAAATATTTGCAACAATGCCCAAATGAACTAAACACAAATATATTGAATATGAAATGCCAACATGCTGAAATCAACTTTCAGAAATATTAGAGTTTGGACAACAATATATCATTAAAAACAACAATACCCAGATGGCCATGTACGCTCAAAATAACAATACAAGCATAGGCACTTGTTGCTACTGTAAATAGGTCAGATTTGTGACTGTAAACAACAAGCTGTGGCTGCAAATGGACTTCAAACCCTAGCTGCTCCAACCCTAAAACTCTCACTGTGCAACCTTGACACCAGGACATCCCATTTCAAGCTAAAATCTGTTTCTTTTAAAACCTACATGATTTTCTCTAGGAAACCCATGCCCTCTCTAGAATGGTACGGCCAACTTTGGAAAGTACATGGCAGCAAAAAGAATTGAAAATTCTGATTTAAATGCTCTCAAATCTTTCACTTCAACGGCTGATGTCCTCTATCAAGGTTTTTATTCTCACAAAGCCCTTAGATGAACAAAACTCAAACCAGTAGTATCCTATTATCAAATTCTCAAGCCACTCAAAAATGAGCTCCCAAAACATTTTATTTCCTCTCCAAAACCCCCACACCCATCTTGGAGAAATAAATATTTATTTTATTCAACTAAAGTCCCTTAGGTCTCCCATGTTGGCATCCCCCTTTTTAAATAATATTAACTTAACTTGTAAAGTCTTCTTATGTCCCCTAGGTGTCAATGTTATTGTAGCTATGGTCAGATTCCTTCAGGCTGACATAGACAACATAAATGTCTAATTGGCCTATTGGCCTTAGACATTTATATTAATCGATTCATTTATATGGATGATTTGTTGATAATTAACAATCAGTAATTTAATGGGACCGACTTGGAAGAGTGGCGACTCTTGGTGAAGGGGCTCTAACCGATAGGTACAAGGGAAGATTAAATCCTCCTCTCTTGGCATCCAATATTAAAATAAACCCACAGAAGATCGAATTAGCAGAAGAGAAGCGCTCGGGGGAGACAATCTGGTATTGTCTATGGTTGGGAGGGCAAATCATTGCCCATGGTTAATCAAGCACCCAAAACATGGTATCAAAGCAGGAACAGGCTTGGATTGCAGGTCGACGATGATTCTGGGATTGGCGAGCTATGCTGGGCAATGTCTGTGCTTGAGTGAGATGAAGAATGTTTGATCTCTGCAAAGTCAATACAGTGGTTGGGAGATGCCCGGCTTGGCAGAAGGTGTTGCAAATCTGGCCAATGTTCAATGCGGGTGATGTCTGTTGTTGCAGCACTTTGCAATGTCTGCTCGATCTGTGTTCAGCAATTCATCCCTGTATGCTTATAATTTATATTGAATCTGCAATGGACATTTGAAAGATCTAAGTCGAAGGTTTTGGGAGCTACATGAGCGGTCTTCTTGACCTGAATCATCCACGATATCACTGTAGCCGACCAGACTTATTGGACACTGCCAAAACCTGCGTGCGTAATACTTACGGGAGCTTCCTAGGTGTATGCTCCGATTACAAATTTACATTGGTAGCAATAATATTCATGGGCCCGAGCCTCTAGAAGTTGACTAATTGATTATGTTTTGCACTAAATACGGGAAGTTCATATTATGAATTAATATTACCAGTCGTGGACTCTGCGATTTAAATACCAGTCCAGAAGAATCACTGTTGTCTTGCAAGACTAGTTAGTAATCGACATATTTAACAAAGTTTTCGGGAGTACGAACAACGAGGGGAGATTGAGTGATTACGGCAAAGTCTATCGAGGGATGCAATCGGTATAATAGGGAGTGATTGTTTGATCTGTTCTGCAGATTCAAGTTGGAGAGAAGAATAGGAAATTATTCAGATAACAAAGGTAACAAATAAAAGACACTATCGAGTCTTCAAATGGTAGCATCACACATATTACTAAGGAGACAAACATAATGATAGACATATCAATTTAAGAATGAATTGATTAAAGTCAAGATTGATACTCAATTGATGGCAATGACATGTAAGGATGTAACAATGTGGGATCTAAGCCACAGAAGATAGTGAAGGTTGAGTGGCCAGACTGCTGCTCTAGAGGATATCATTCTTCACGAAAATTATGTTCCTTAACCGTTTGGCTATATGGAGGATATTGTATTGCAATAGTCTGGCAAGCTTTGTATTGAGACAAATAAGGAATACCCAGCAGTCCCAATATCAGAAGACATATAACAGATTGTGACTTGTATTCTCCTGACTGACAGTGTTATTAAGGGATCAACTAAAGGAAGGGCAGAAATCAAATATGATTAGATATTCATAAATAAGCATATATACACAAAGAATTGTCTTATCTACCTTGCAATTTTCTGTGGTATTAAAAGAAAGAAGCAGATTACATCAGGAAGGATGTTGATGAGCGTTTGCTCCAAAATAATAAGGAAAAGAAGAACAATGCATTAGGAATGCTGCCGAGGCATTTGTGCAGGTGATGGCAGCATCTAGGATTACAAAGCAAAGTCGAGACAAGAGGGCTCTCCCAGTGAGAAGGAGCGGACTGCGAGGGGATTTTGTTCTAATCTCAGGATGGTCATATTCCTGTCTGGCCTATGCCAATAGGTCCAAGGTGGTCTTGGATCTAGCACTTTCAGCTGTATGTGGATCATGCCAAATGATGAGAGTCTCTTCGAGCAAGATATCTTCCATGATTGGGACCATGTGAGCTGGGTATGCTTCCGTGATAGAGGGAGCAGCTAGAGGATTTGCTTCAATTACTTCCGAGGATCTTGGTCATAGTGGTTCAGAGGGAGTACACCATGTGGAGATGGTTTCTCTAGTGATTAAGAAACTGTAGTAGTTGGAGGAATATGATTCATGGGATAGTTCCATGTTTGTAGGCTGGAAGGCCTTTATGCTAACACCTAGGTCGGGATATTCCTGGATAGATGGATACTTGGTGAGCTTGGGATTCACCAAGAGTGATGCAAATTCCAACCTTGTATTTCATGATAGGTCAAAGCATGTGGAGATTAAATATAACTATATTAGAGACATGGTGCAAAGGAATGCTATTCAATTGAGGTACATTAACACTGATGATCAGATGGCTGATATTCTCACCAAGCCCCTTGCCAAAGTACAGTTTGTGCATTTTCAATACAAGCTTGGAATTATGGAGAATAAAGCCCTTGCTGGGAGGGAGTCTCAGCATCAGTGATTTCTAGAGATGTACTATAATGCATTCTTCTCTGTGAGAGAGAAGTTTGAGGTGCAAGTCCTTGTTAATGCATTCTTCTCTATGAGAGAGAAGTTTGAGGTGAAAGCCCTTGTTCCACCCTCTAGGAGTAGCCATGGTGGATTTCATGTGAGAAACTCCATGACTTAGCACTTGTGTTTATTCACCCTCAGGAGTAGGCATGGTGAAAGTCATGATGAGATGACAACATCACGTTGAGTGATTTTGTGATGAGCACTTGTGTTCATTTGCATTTCCATTCATGGGAGTAGCCATGATGGACCCATCCTCTGGGAGCAGCCATGGTGGATATCACTACATAACTCAAATATCAAGAAGGATTCCTCCCTAGCTAAGAGGGAGTTTTAATGTTATTGTAGCTATAGTCAGATTCGTTCAGGCCGACATAGACAACATAAATGTCTAATTGGCCTATCGGACTTAGACATTTATTTTAATTTATTCATTTATATGAATGATTTGTTAATAATTAACAGTCAGAAATTTAATGGGGCCGACTTGGAAGAGTAGCAACTCTTGGTGAAGGGGCTCTAACCGATAGGTATAAAGGAAGATTAAATCTTCCTCTCTTGGCATCCAATATTAAAATAATCCTATAGCGGATCAAATTAGTAGAAGAGACATGCTCGGGGGAGACAATCTAGTATTGTCTATGGTTGGGAGGGAAAATCATTGCCTGTGGTTAATCGAGCACCAAAAACAACACTAGGCACCCATTTTATGAAGTCATTTAAATATTTAAATAATGCTAAGTTAAATATTTATTTTAACTTTATAACATTTGCATTACTTAAAATGATTTCCTTGATTATAAAGAATCATCAAATATTCAAATTGACCATGCCAAGGTGTAATTGATGCTGAGGGACCAAGTCAGTGCATAAATAATGACTTACTAAAATAAAGTAACCAACTAAATGTGTGAAATTGTTCCAAAAAATGTCATGATGCATCTCTCACCAAACTAAGCTCAAGAAAACACCTGTAAATACCAAATAGGCAGAACTAAAAGGTCTCCAAGTCCCGAGGAGTTCCCTAACCCAACCACATTAGCCTATAGGAACCTAAGGTGTAGGCTAACAATCAACAAGATGTCAATGCTCAGGAAGGGGACATTACAATCCTCTCTCCCCAATATTGCTTGTCCCCAAGCAATTGCAACTCTAGATGTTGTAAGGTTTGCTCACTTTCCCACATTGCATCCTCAACCAAAGACTCTTCCACTTTGCCAAATAATTTTTAATATTCCTCCATACAGTGTGTTTCCTGGAATCAATGATAATCTCATGAATTAGAATCAATTTCCCCTCTCCATTCAATGGTGGCAACTCAAAAGAAGGAATCACATTACGCCTCAGTGCCTTTTTGAGACATGATACATGAAAAACATAATGCATTCTACTATTTTCCAATAACTCCAAGTCATAAGCCATCTCTCCAATTTGCTTGGGAATCCTGAAAGGGCCATAAGACCATGGCTTAAGCTTCTCCAACATAGTCTTCTTGAGAATGCATTAGTTGTAGGACTATAGTCTTGAGTATAACATGTCACCAATCTCAAAAGTACACTCTATACGATGTTAATCAATGTACAAATTCTATTGGAATTTTCTATATTCTATTGGTTTTGTACCTATAGAAAATCTTTTTTCATAGCCTTCATTACGTCTTGACTTTCCTGTAGAAAATCCCTAGCCTTGTGCACTCTGTTGTCCCCAAAAAGAATCGATGAAGCTTGGAGGTTCATATCTGTATAATGCCACAAATGGTGACTTCCTAATAGACGTGGTAAGATGAGTTATAGTAGTACTCAACAAGTCACAATCACCTCACCTATGCCTTTTGCTGCCTTGAAATATAATTTCGGAGATACCCTTCCACCATTTGTTACTATCTTTGTTTGCCCATCTATCTATGGGTGCTAATTGGTACAAGGAGTGAGCTCAATCCCACTCAACCTGAAGAGTTCCTAACAAAAAAGACTCGGGAACTTTCTATCCCGGTCACTGAAATACTCCTAGTCATCCCTTGCAGTTTCAATATCTCTCTAAAAAATAGATCAGCTACCTATGTTGTTATATGTACTGCTAAAATGTAAAAGAAATAGGAAAATTTTGTCAATCTATTTGCAACAACACATAAATTCCTTACCCTTTAACATCATTAGCCCTCTGATAAAATCCACAGAGATACACTTCCATTTTGATTGGAAATAGGCAGGGGCTGCAATAAACCAGTTGGGTAAGTATGTTCATTCTTCTTCCGTTGACACATGGGACATTCAATAACAAACTTAAGGACTCATCTTCTAGTTCTTTCCAAGTGAATCTCTCCAAATCTACTTGTATGTTTTGAAGCTTTGAGTTGGGTACTAGATAAATGCTCTCCTCATAGATAATCAGCTTATTTATCATAGTGTACCTGTCATCCTATACAGTAAGCTCAATAATGTATGTTGCTCAAGTGTTCTTAACACACTATTGAGATCAACTCCCTCCAATCAATAGTAATCTCCACTAAAGAACACAAATGAGATTTCCTCGATAGTGCATCGCCAACCACATTTTTCTTTCCTTTGATGTACATAAAGTCAAAATCATATGCTTGAAGTCTCCTCACCCCATTTTGCTGTCCTTTGTTAAGGTCCTTTTGGTTTAGGAAGTATTTGAGACTGTTGCAGTCAATCTTTGCAATGAACTTTCCTCCTGCACAGTATGGTCTCTAAGTCAGATTTATGTATAACAAGGCTTCTCTACCTTGGCCACATCATTAGCTCTAAGGGTGTGAGAGTAGACATTCAAAAGACTAAAGCAATTATTGACTAGCCTACACCTACAAATCTCTCATAGCTCAAGGGATTCCTTGGATTATGCTTTACATAAGATTTGTTAAGGACTTTTTGCAGACAAGGGTGCTTTTGTTTATCAGAAAACAGCAGTCTTGTGATCTAGCAAGTGTTTGGTATGCAATGTGATGATATTGTTTAATATATAATCTTTTATGTATTTTGATATAGTTAATATTGAGAATGACTAATCTATCTAGATCCTTTAATCATTTATTTAATCTATTTATTATACTACAAATAATCATGTAGGGATTAGTAAGAAAAAACAATTGGAAGGGCTATCTAAGTAGCCCACCCCATGTTGGATGGACAAGAGTTTCTGCCACTTGTGGGCCAAGAGGTGTTAAATCATGCCCTTGGGTTTAGTTGCGGCGAATGTTCCAAGCACCCTATTGTACATTCCTCTTCAATCCCTATGATGGCTGGTTATTTGAAGTGAAACTAGAGAATATAAACAATCATGTATGGGTTAGAAAGGAGACACGATTGGGAGGATAGAGACAGGTTCCCCATCTAAGTAGCCCACCCCATGTTGGATGGACAAGAGTTCTTGCCATTTGTGGGCCAAGGGGTGTTATATCACACCTTTGGGTTTAGTTGCGGCAACTGATCTGGGCACCCTGTCATGCTCTCCTCTCCAATCCCTACTACAGTTGAATATTGAAAATGAAGCTATAGATTAAAGTATGTGATGTTATTTAACTTAATTGCTTATTTACTTTAAAAAGCTCAATAGCTATTATACATTCTAAATTTTAATTACAGAATACTATTTGTAAACAAATTATGTTGTCGAGTTGTTGCTTTGGCCAAAAACCAAGTATACCCCAATTTAGGGCCATTACATGTGGATACTTGACATGTCAGCTACTTCATTTTTTTAGAAATGAGGTTGAGGTGCAGAAGCCTCTACTATTAATGGTAGTTAATTAAAAGTGAGGTAGATAAAAAAAGTTAATAAAAAGTGGGGTAGATGGCAAGAGACAAACAAACACGCCTAGAGGAAGAAATGTGAAACAAAAAATCTAATTTTTCTCATTTTTCTAACTCAAATCATTTCCATTCTTCGTAATAGCAATTACTCTTTGCCATTTGAGTCTTACATTCTTAAACTTGTCTGAAATTTTAATTTTGCAATTTGTTTGCACTTGTAGATAAGTTTTCTCCTTCATTGAACATAATGTAAAAGTCATAAGATATACCTATATTGACTCCTATCCTCAAAGAGATTTACAATATATTTGATACCATGCTTCGGCAAATGAAGCAAGACATTTATAGCAAGAATCCTACTTATGAGAACATTAGGCCTATTATGATACAACAATGGAACACTATGAACACGCCACTTCAAATGGCAGCCCATGCTCAAAATCCCAAATGATATGTAGGTAGGCCAAGAAGAGTGCCTCCATCTCACAATGAAGAAGCAAAAGGAGGATGCATGAAGGCCTTTCAGGAAATGTATATTGATGAGATGTCTTCTATACATTGCACACAATGGCTTTATTTTTTCAATCTTTGTGGTCTAACCTTCATTAAACTAAAGTGTGAGGATGAATTGAGTTGCATTGGCTCAAACTAACCCTATTGGATGGTTTATGCGGCATGGCAAGGATGCACTAGAGTTGAGGATACTTGCCACTTGCCTCTATTCACAAGTTACTAGTTCCTTTGTTGTGGCAAGGAATTGAACCACGTGTAGCTTCATTCAATCAATCAAGAGAAACAACCTTAACTCTAAACAATCAAAGATGTTTGTGGTTGTACATAGTGTTTTGCAGTTGTAAGATCAACAAACACTAACTACCATCAAATTCTAACCTGAAATTATGAAATTGGTCTTAAAGATGCTATACAAGTTAATGATGAGGAGGCATAAGACGGATCAGTTAAGGTTCTGTTGCATGAGGCAACCCCTCATAGTGGCAGCGACTTGAACTTGGACTCTAAATTTGATGCAAGCCTGCTAATGGATGATTTAGCAGCAGCTACATATTTTCCATGTTTTGTCATTTTGTAGTTAAAACTTCAATCCGTTGGGTATTTTTTTGTAATTCTTATATAATATATATGCACATTTGATAGTGAATGGATTAAAAGTTTGTTGATTTGTTTGTCAATTCTCAAGTAAATCTAAATTCAAGTCTAATGTTATGTATTATGATTCTATAATGTCTGATGAATGCTTTATCAATGTTGTCGTATGAATATTTTAAGTTGCCTTACATTTCTAATAGCCATCCGCTCAAATGGACCAAAAAAACCTGTACCAGAAACACATCCCCCTTCCCCTGCTGTCCCCATTCTAGAAACTTGGGTAGCATAGCATAAAACACAAGCAAATGGTGATTTTTTTAGTGGTTCTCCGATGCTTAAAGAGCCAGCACACAATTTCATGCATGTGTTAAATTTTTTAAAGAAAAAATCAAGATAAAGATGTTGCTACCTCAAGCTCAAAGGCCTGTATTAAGAAGAAAGCAAAGTTAAATCTTGGATGAGCCTATTTTAAATTATTTGAAGTGTTATATTTCCTGTTTATAGAAAATAGAGTTAATGTTTCTATAAAGAAAAGCTTTATTGAAATTGCTTTATCATTATTTGACCCTTAAAATCTTCGGAGAGCTTATAAATAAGAACCTTGGGAATAAAATCTATAATAACAGTTGATGCCAAACTTATGCTTCAAAGATTGTCAATTGAACTTTGAAGTCAAGAAAATGGTTTTGAGTGAAACTTTCTATCGACAAAATTTGTTTCATATAAGTTGTAGCTTTGAATGTACTTCAACTATTTCCTTCATGAAATCATGAGATATTCATTTGTTTAACCATTTCCTATTAATGTAGATTTGTTGGTATATCTGACTCAGCCAATAATTGGCATTCATTCATGTAAACCAACCAAATCCTTGTTTATAGCTAAATAAGGACCTATGTTTTAGCTCGTAGAGAGTTGTATTTGTTCGTTATATTGTTTATCCTCATTAAATCTGAAAATATTGCTAAGGTCTTGATTGTTGACAGTCTGGCAATCTATGGCAAAAGCATAGTTAGTTAGATATTTATAATTAATAGAAAACCACCATCAAAATCCTATATAGTACACAAATTTGTAAAATCTATTAATTTTAAGATTAGTTAGATCTCAGAGAGTTTCTCCTTATAATTCGATGAACAATTCTTTGTACACCCTATTCCAATTTCTGTTATCTGGCAATAGACAAATGAAAATGTTAACATCTCCTCCAGTAGTCCCTTCTCATCAATCCTTCAAACGCTACTAAGTTCCCCAAACTAACTTGAATATTTGTATTGATGGCTGCCAAGATGATTTAATACAATTTTTAGTGACAGCTGACCGGATGCATTCATGCAAACTTTTGGTGGCTGCCTGGATGAGATCATGGTCCCAGTAACAGACTATAACACCTGAATATTTGTATTGATGGCTGCCAGGATGATTAAATACAATTTTTAGTGACAGCTGACTGGATGCATTCATGCAACTTTTGGTGGCTGCCTGGATGAGTTCATGGTCCCAGTAACAGACTATAACACCTTCTCCTATATGAAAGTTGCAATAGTAATTTTATTTTTATGTTTAGTAAGAAGTTGATGGACATATCGTGTCCCCTAAAGCCTTGAGACTTTGGACATCAAATTCTCCTAAAACCATGTAACTTTTTACTGAACTAATTATTAGAATATTATAATATTTCTTTAATGGTCATCTTAGTTAATCTTTAGTTCACGATTGTTTCTTTTAGAAACATCGTCTTTGTAAATCTATATAAGGAGCTTTCATCTCGTTTGTTTAAACTTTAATACAATAATATTGATTTACCATAAAATGGTATCAGAGCAGGTCAATGGAATTTCATAAAATTTGATGAATTTTTTAAGAAAAATTCAAGCCTCTTCTGATCTGGAATTTTTTTCTAGAATTTTTTTTTTTAAAAAAAATCAAAATCGTTGGAGGTATTTTATGAAAATTTTGTAGTTCGTCTTCGAAGATTTTTGTTGAAAATTGCGAGCCTAGTCGAGGGATTTGATCACGCAATTTCTTGGTTTGAGCAAAAGTCTCTAATTTTCAAGGGTTGCATGTACTTGCATGTCTATTGCATGTACTTGCACGTTTCTTGCATGTGTTGTTTTACCATGCGAAGTTTTGTGTTTTGCTGCATGAAAGTTTCTTGCATGTGTTGTTTTACCATGCGAAGTCTCGTGTTTTGCTGCATGAAAGTTTCTCTGGTGGGTTTATAATTTTTTCCTCAAAAATTATCTGGTGGGTTTATAATTTTTTCTCAAAAATTATCTAGTGGGTTTATAATTTTTTTCTCAAAAACTATTTGGTAGGTTTATAAATTCTTCCTTGAAAATTATCTAGTGGGTTTATAATTTTTTCCAAAAAAATTATCTAGTGGTTTTATAATTTTTTCCTCAAAAATTATCTGGTGGGTTTATAATTTTTTTCCTCAAAAATTACCTGTTGGTTTTACCATTTTTTCTTCAAAAACAAAGCTTTGTATTCTCTAATTAGTGTCTCGGATTCTGTTGTTTGATTTTGATCGATTTTTCACCACAAAAATCGTGTCTAGTTTTTCAGATTTTTCTCCTAAAAAAAATCATTGCTTTTTGCAGCCTATTTTGGGGCATCATGCTCATCTACAAAGTTTGGAGGGTTTGCCGATTTTTCCTACAAATCGTGCTAGCTGTTCTCAGTGTTTGTCTCTCTCTCTCCAGGGAAGAGCAGCTCCATTATCCAACATCAGATTGGATGTTTTGGTATGATTTCTAGTCAGATGTTTTGGTCAGATGGGCCTTTATCCAACATGCATAAAGAACACAAAGACAACAAATATGTTTTTGTCCCATTCTGTTCTTAACCTTTGACACCTAAAATTTTCAATATCTATTTCATAAATGATTTTAAATTTTAAACTATTTATTCAGCTATTTTGGAAACACTGAACTTTCGAATATAAAATAATATATCATATACTTGTAAAATGAGCAGTCACTTGGATGTTTGACCTTGAAAAGTTGGCGTATCTAACTTTCATTAGACACATAACGAGCCTGAATCCTCAGTTCTAGAAAATAACCACCGTTTCTACATTTGTACTAAAAAACAAATAGTATTTACA
Organism: Chamaecyparis obtusa; assembly: GCA_027943335.1. Taxonomy (NCBI): domain Eukaryota; kingdom Viridiplantae; phylum Streptophyta; class Pinopsida; order Cupressales; family Cupressaceae; genus Chamaecyparis; species Chamaecyparis obtusa. The sequence goes on from BSBK01000884.1 coordinate 572,418, forward strand.
TATTTCTTAAGTTTCTTTTACAAATAAAACAAAGAAAGAACATCAAAATCCATAATTTTTACCTTATGTCAAATGTTCCATAGGCATGCATTACCTAGGATGTGGAATGTATTTATGCCTTCCTGAACGGATAGATAGGATTGAAGGATAGAGTGCGTACACCAGCCATTTCCATTTGTAAGGAAAAATATATTTGTCCCCCAGAAGTAAACTAGGCAGTATGGATTACCTATATTTGTCCTCCAGAAGTAAATTTTAGGGAATTCCTTTCCTGTAGCCAACACTCAAGGAAGAAAAGTGACACCTTTCCATTTCTTCAAACTGATAGATTTCTACTAATCCTAGCAAACTTCAACTCTTTAAGATACCATACAGATGAAATGTACAAGATGATATGCCACTTGATAGAAACATGACATGCAAGTCAATAGAGGTAGGGTTGTGTGGCATAAGAATTTTAATTGAGATGACACCTGGAATCTTTGATGAGCCTGATGATGGTATATTCAAAATATTGAGACCAAAGAAAATGTTGAATTATGTAGTACAAAAGAAACCTATAGGATTATAAACTGCTGTTTGGGAGGATGCCATGCAAGTCAACAGAGATAAGGGTGCATGGGCATAACAAGTTTGGTTGAGATGCCACTGGAAGTCTTTGATGAGTCTGACAAAAGTAACAATTGAAATGTTGATACCATAAAATATGTTGAATTCTCTACAAAAAAAAGAATTGAACATGATAAATTTGAGGCTAGTTATAACTGCATTATTAAATCTGTTTTCATATTATTTACAAATTTATAATCTTCTAGCGTGATCAGGATGCAACGATAACAATAAAATCACTGATTTGCCAATCTTAAAAAACATTTAGTTCAATGTGCACAAGTTTATGACTTATTTGATTACAAATAAATATTTATTATTCAAACATAACAGTTAAATGAGACATATTTGTCAATTGTATATTTCATCCTTTATGTACAGTTGTTCCGTCTTGTATTCCGTAGAATATCAGAAGTATTCTATGGGCTTCCTAGAAATGCATTTCCCAACCCCAAACCTAGCTGGACCCAAGTCTTACCTACATTTAGAAGTAGCAAAGTTATTCAACCAAATTTGTTTCGTGGTCTAAATGTGTATTATCTGCCATAAACCATGCTTGAAACCAGTATCATTAACATTCAAATATTCCTTTTTTTGTGAGAAGGTTGTCCTGTAGTGGAAAAACTATTAAACAATAAAGGCCACAAAAACAGCAAAAACAATTGCATGCACAAATATTACAAGCTAATGATGAAAAATATCATTAAAGATACATTAACAAAAAGATAGCATAAAATATCGTAGAATCTGATCTTTTTTCAACCAAACTGTCATGCTTCCATCCCAAGTCATGATTCAAATCTCAGGTATTCTTGATTAACAAATCATGAAAATAACTTTAAACAAGAAGCAAATTAATAAAAATCACTGTAAGGCCAGAAAGCATAAATGCATCTTTCTATATACCTTCAATCCAACTGACCGAGCATAATTTACAGCTGCAACAAGGTCGCTGTCTGTTGCAAGTAAAACTTTATCACCTTCATCATCTTCATACTGCAACATAAATTACCAAGAGTGAAAATATATCTTATAAACCAAAATCAAACATACAAAGGCCACAATAGTTTCAACTGTGATTTGTTTCAGAATAGGCTAAATGTCTATTAACCATTAAATACCAAAATCTGAGGTAGATGAGCCTGATCGATGTCATCTCCCGCTCGCAGCATGATTGCAGATATGAGTTCTGTCAAACTATCCATACCTATTACAATAGTAAAGAGCAATCTCAATCCATGGCATATGCACAATCACCTTAGTCCATAAATTCAGGAACATGAATCTGCCAAGCATAATTCAATGAATATTGCACATACCACAGATAAATCTATGAACACGACCTTTCCGATCCTCTAGTTTAAAAGGAAAAGAATTCCCCAGGCCCATAGAGGGGTGCCCAATTTTCCCAGTTTCTGTTGTTTCAGATGTCATCCTTACAGATACATCACTGCATGCCAAAATGATCCATTAAGGAGAAAGGAAACTAGTCTGATCAATTTAGCACATGAAGCACTACAGAAGAGCAAACACATGCATTCTTACTGAACCACTAATACCTGTGAGAGTCTTCATCATAATCCACTGGGTCTAATGCTAGAGCCGAATCCCAGAACTTCTGCATCATTGTGTTTGGCATATCATTCCCAACTGCTCCAGAGCTTCCCACCTAATCACTTGTTTATGATTAGTAAAATATTTATCTACAAGAGTAGATTTAAAAATGTACGTGGAAAAAGACCCATGCAGCATTGACAATTTAACTACTCCAGGCAGTTCACTAAATATGCAGTGAACTAAATACATCAGATCAAGATATCTAGCTACTACGAAGAATATCATGCATAATATCCACACAAATGACATCAATGAAATAACAATTCATAAAAAAGAGGCCAGTTCATCACTACTCTCCTTATAAATGAGACGAAGCAGTAGAAGCAACTGTGAAAATTAATTAAGTCACTTGGCACAATATTTTATATACACGTGTTATAAAGCCATGGAACATACTTGGAGAAAATAGATAGTAGCACAAAACTAAACTGTCATCCCACATTCTACATATTTAATCAGAATTCAACAGATTTCAAAATGAGAACTGTGATTTGATGTGAGCAATTCATGATTAAAAAGAATAACAGATGAGACAGTCAGATTGTCTTCATGGTTATCTGAAGCTTTCCAACATCTTTAATTATTGAAATAAGGTCCCATACAAAGACTTCGTCACAATGTTTTTAAATACTTCTGTTGCATGTTGTAAAGATATAAATCATTTCTAGTCAACGGTGGGTAATAGATACAAACAGGGATATTCAATAGGCATTATGATTAGAATAACAGAAGCACAGGAATTTCTGATCTGGATAAACAATTATCAATTACTTGGCCACACAGCCAAGCCTCCATGTCCCATTGGACATACCTTCTGATTCTATCACCCCATTACCACATTTATTATCCTATTCCTTACCATATGAAATGTTAAAAAATAGAAATCTACAACAGGCCATGACTCCCAAACTGAATGCTCTTCATGTTTTCATGTCAATAGGATTTTAAGCATCAAATCATAAATTTGGATAGCATTCAACAGGTAAGGTAGTATCCTAGAGTAAAGTTGAAATGAGTTGCTTAGAATAATTCAAACTACTAAATATAGAGCTTCTAAAGCATATCTTACCATGGCTATTGCTGCATGTGTAATTTGCAGCACATCTATGCAGGCCACAACAAATCCATCTGTAGAAGTCAACAACAGTTAGAAACATTATGCTCATAAATTCTAAGTCTTAAACAAAGCGTGTAAGTAATTACCTTTGCCAAGTACGGGTAGGTGTAAGAACTTTCCATCATGCATTATATGCAAAGCATCAACTATTGTTGTATCATCAGTTACGCATTCTGGGTTTGGTGTCATTACCTTCATTCAACAAGGCACCTAGATGTTAATTAATAAGAACATTCTTTAAAGAACTAATAAAAGTTATAAAATCCATTTTCTTTTGACCCTGAAGTCACAGAATATCTGTATGCAACATATATACACACTAGCTCTGTTCAAGTCCTATAATATCCTTAGTTTTAGTCCATATGAGCCCTTTATTTCAGCCCCTACTGGGCCTTTGACTATTAGATCCCATGGATCCACATATCAAGCTGCAGAAACCCTTTGGAATGATATTTTTCTGTTTCAAACTATTACACCCCGTAGGTTCTATGGATCGTGCAGTCCACGCAATGTCAAGGGGACCAGAAACCCCTCAATCCTACAAGCTTTATTAGTTAGTCAGAGAAACAGTTTGCTCCACATTCTTTTGATATGTATATATGCAAATGTTACATGACCATCAAATTTGTCCAATTACAGAAACCTCTACAGCTTGTTTGCAAGCTGCATTACGTGGTAAAATGCTTACCTTTTTAATGTTTATTAAGCATGCCCCTAACCATCTGTACCTCACACAAAAGCTTCATTCAGCTAAGCTGCTAGGTGTGTAAAATTTTAACTGGATGTATCTTCTAGAACACTATAAATTTATATTATAAATGCCATTGATAACATTCATTATTTTTCTGTTTCAACCTATTACACCCTGTAGGTTCTATGGATCGTGCAGTCCACACAATGTCAAGGGGACCAGAAACCCCTCAATCCTACAAGCTTTATTAGTTAGTCAGAGAAACAGTTTGCTCCACATTCTTTTGATATGTATATATGCAAATGTTACATGACCATCAAATTTGTCCAATTACAGAAACCTCTACAGCTTGCTTGCAAGCTGCATTACGTGGTAAAATGCTTACCTTTTTAATGTTTATTAAGCATGCCCCTAACCATCTGTACCTCACACAAAAGCTTCATTCAGCTAAGCTGCTAGGTGTGTAAAATTTTAACTGGATGTATCTTCTAGAACACTATAAATTTATATTATAAATGCCATTGATAACATTCATTATATGTAGAAAGGATTCCGTCATTACAATAATTACAATGGGTACGTATTTAACACAAACAAGAAAGTAAAAATAAATACAAATGCTTTGAGGATCTTTGTTTTTGAGAACCCTCTATGTAATAATGATGATCATTCCACTTAATCGTTCAAATTAGTTTAACATAAGAAAAATGAACAGGGAAAAAAAAAGAAAAATCCTAATAAATGTTGCTTCATAAAATAAGGTGGACACACTTAGATTTAGTACCAAGTCCTAACAAGAAAGATGGCCTATAATTGGTAACTCTCCTTTGTGTAGCCTTCACAAAATAAAAGGACTTACTCAACGTAATGTTTGAAATAGAAAATAAACTTCCAGTCCCTAGTCAAAATATATCCAAGAAAAATAAAAAATCATGTTATTTATTTGCCCACAAAGTTCTATCAAACTCCATTAGTGGGGAAACACATCGGCATGATTCTTCAATGAAAAACACTCAGTACATATAACTGATGCATTATAAAGCATTGTATGTTGTTTTTTAGTAGTTTAACATTTACATTTGAATAGAAACATCCCTTAAAATTATATGTAACTCAACAGAGATACAAACATCAATCCATGCCAAAAGCCATCAAACAGCCCCATTGTATGCATCCTTGGAAAGAAACTATTGTTAGATAATCCTTACACATCTAGGAAGTGACTTAAAACACATTATGGCATACAACCAATTGTAAGGACGTCATGTCATGTTCTCATGTTTCAACTAACATTTCTTTGAGGGTGTTCAAGGTTGTAGGTATTTCAAATGAAAAATAATGAGATTTATGGGTCATGGTGGCTGAAAGTGTATGGAAATGACTAAGATATTAAGACTTTGAAAGGAAATGGCAACAGGGAATGCAAGTTCTGCTCGAGACTTGAAGAATAACAAAATAGAATTAAGCACACTTTGTTCTATTTGTTGTTTTTGTTAAAGTATTGTTCGTTCGTGTTTAATAAACGACGAGACAATCATGATATGCATATAAATATAGATATATTTATATATATATACTATATAATATAATTGAAAAGTAAGTATATATTAATATGCATGTGTGTGTGTGTGTGTGTATTATACAAAGTATGAATAAACTATTGGTTAAGATATGTTAACTAATAGTTATGTAATGAAGTGACATGACCATAAGTATATACGGTCATGTCTATTCATTACATGACTATTCGATATATACATATACCCTATTGTTATTGTAGAATCAATCAATAACGAAGGCAATTGTATTCTACAATATCAAACGAGTATATATTATCTCTATAGGACGATCTAGATTTCATAACATGGTATCAGAGCCTAACCTATAAGAGAATAAATTCAGAAGCAATTGATGATAAATTGGTAGTGAGATTGGTGACAAAATTCCATATATGTTCTCAGTCTAAAGGGTGAGCACTTGGAAATCATCGACAAACATATATATTAATTTCATATCCATGGATTCATTCAACATTGGAGGCAGAAATATTCAACGCATAATCTGAACGTATAGTACCTAATGAGAGATGAGGGAATTCATTAACACTAGAGGCAGAGTATATCATCTGGTTGAGTGTCGACATCTCTTAATAAATGATACTGGTTATTCAAACCCCCCGTAAATAGTCTATTACAGTCCAGTGAATTCCAAATTGTTGTATGAGTGTTGATTTATATTGCACACGATAAGAGTTTAGACTGTTCCATCACGGCATTCAGAGGAGTGGATAAGTATTGTCATTTGCATGGAGTAGAATATTACTTTTCAAGATGCCTAGCGTAAATCAATGGGTGAGGGTGATCGACGCATTAATACTTGGCTATCGTCAGGGATCACACACGGCTATTTGAACATTGGAGGAGCCTGATGAATATAAGGAGGATCAATATTTTATTTATAGTAACACACATGTAAGTGCGAGTCTAGGATTCTGAAGTTTAAGAAGGGAGACGAGGTTTACGGCGACATTCATGATGTGACTGTGAAAAAACCGCAAGGAGCTGGGCAGTGTGGCTGAGTAAACGCTGGCAGAAGAGCACGTGTTGGCATTGAAGCCCAGCAATTTGTCTTTTGAGGAAGCCGCCAGTTTGCCGCTTGCGCTCTTAACCGCGCTTCAGGCAGGAGGACAGACGTTGGATATGGAAGAAAAGATAAATCCATTCTATGCAAAAAATACAATGTTGGATAATATTAATGCACTCTGCATGCTCCAGATAACTATAGTTGTTATGAACACCTACCATGGTAATTTGGATAGAAGAGTAATTAATAAACATCTAAATGCATATGTGTGATACATCAGATCTAACATATATTGAGCCGGTAAAAGAAGTTGATTACAAATTTATTACGAAATAAAAGTTTAACTTCTCCTTTCTACATAACGCAAGCACAGGTACAAACCCATACGTGCCACTCGAAGCTTTATTCAGATTTGGGCATCGAATCAACATTAAAATAATTTGATATTATAATCATGAAAATACCGATTTGTATCGGCTATTCATATCGGTGTAGATTAATACCAATTTGTATTCGTCATACATACCACCGATGAGTACTAGTTAATATTATATTTATGACTATTCTTACTCACCGATCGGTCTTCAAAGGTTGCGACTAATAATCAGGTGATACACTATAATTGACGTGTTAAATATTATCGAGCAGTTCATTACGGTATTGGGTGACTTGGCAGAGATACCGATTAGTATCGGTTTAACAGTGATACCAATAGATATCGGTTGGGATGTGAACATCGAGTATTGTCATCGCAGATTAATATTAGTTAGTCATGAATCGGCACTGATTAATATTGTGGAAAGACATGTTGATGAACAGACATGTCTCGATGTGTGGAGATATTCTCTTCATCAACATACCTTCACTTATCAATGAAACGAAATAGGAGGATTCTCTAAGATTGATCATCATAAGGAGAGCCAAGTCAGCCTTTCATTAATTTTGGACATAAGATGGATATCGAGGAGTTCTGGGACATATGCTCGTGTAAAATAGTCAGAACGTTATTCACACATCGGGGTCACAAATGGAAGAACATCATTTGTCTTCCAGAAGAGTGACTTGTCCTTTAGGTCGTCTCACTGCATATTCCTATTTTGTTATTTCTCCCAATCAGAGTATTACTATTCCCAGAGTTTTTCTATCGAAGTTGGACAAGTATGAACGTTGTTTCCTTTCAATATGAATGTCGCCAATATACAGAATAACACAGGAACATGAGCTTTGATGTTGTCGTCTTCTGAGGTGGTTGTCGTTGGTCATAGTATGACACTGATGAAGTTACTTTGAACCGCAGAGGAATTACTAAATCCTATCTACTCTACTAATAGCGTCTTGTAGGGGATATGGGTGCGTCAAAACAGGAACTTGTGGATTTCTTTAATTTCCTGTAAATACTGTGAAGAGTCAAAGATTGCGAACAAATATAAAAGGATATAATTAATATTGTGGACAAGCGTGGTGTGACAGGCCAATGGTGCTGCAATATATTGAGGTATAGGGAATGTCTCATGGCAACTTCCAAGTGCAACCCTACTCTATTTTGAAATTTAAGGGCAAATTCAGTTAGTTCTACGATAGTTGAGCCTGTAAAATCAGCTATCTAATAATGAGTCGACAGTGAGAACACCTCGTCATTCTTAGATAGAGTAAAATATTAAGGGGAATTATGATGAGAGTTAATTCATGCATGATATTTCCTATATGGGCTCACATTACGAAAGAAAATATTTGAAATTTGAGGACAAAAGCATATGAAATTCAGATTCAGAGAATGTTTGACATTTTCAAGAGGTCAAGAAGTTGATAAACTTGAGCTTTAGAGGAAGCATATGATTCAATTAACTTGTGACAATCTCAATCGTATTGATTGAGAGGGAGTTCACTATTGAAGGTAAAACAATTCTGAGGCTATCAAAGTGGAAACTCGTGGATAGAATCACAAATGAGAAGAACATGGATAGGATCTCTGATTGAAGTAATTCATACATCTTGAAACTACAGTTTATTAAGATGAACATCATACCAGAGGTCTTCATTATCTTCCCTCAAGTCCAAGAGGGAGTGTTAATGTTGTGGCCTTGAAAAAGATCAAAATGCATCCTATGCTAGTCAATGTGAGTCGGCAACCTTATTCAGATTATTCATGTATGAGACATCGATTCTCTCAGGAAGAAAGGTATGGAGTCACATCCTGCAATAACACTGAGATGAGCATGGTATGCCTCCGTGACAGAAGAGAAAACAGAAGGATTTGCATCAGTGGACATTCGAAGATCTTGATTCAGAGGGAGTAGACCATGTTTTGTTGGTTACCTAGTGATCAAGAAACTGTAGCAGAGAATTATGATGAATTACCATGTGAGAAGGCTATGCTTTCATGTCAGTGGGAGAAGCTAGAAGATCAAATTAAGATGGCAACCCAGGATCGTAGTCATATTAATTTAGAGGAAGTATTCCTAATGTTGAGGAATAAAGTCTTAGCTGAAAAGAGATTTTCAGCCTTAGTGATCTATCATTTTGTATCTTAAATGATTCTTGTCTTTGATAGACAAGTTTAAGGTGGATGCCTTCCTCACTTGATAATAGTGAACCAAAGTGTCAAGATAGACTACTTAATTGTGTGTCCCGACTGTGCGGAGATCTTGACTCTTGTTATTACTGGATGTGTAATAACGAAACCATATCATGATAGACTACTTAATTGTGTGTCCCGACTGTGCCGAGATCATGATATTCAAGTCTATTTTCATAACGAGACTACATTAAATTGTGTGTCCCGAAGTGTCGGAAGTCATGGTAGACTTTATGGGCCCATTCATTTTGTGTTATGAAAGGTGACAATCTTTCATGTGTGTTGGGTTACTATTTCAAGGTGACGATCTTGAAAATAGTTAACCAGGCTTCAAGATTGACTCCCGAAAGGGACTGTCCCGGATGTGCCGGATATCTTGTTGCTTATGTTATTACTAGATGTGTAATAACTTGTCAAGATTGACTCCCGAAAGGGTCTGTCCCGGATGTGCCGGATATCTTGACGCCTATCATGATCGACTCCCAAAAGGGTCTGTCCCGGATGTGTCGGATATCATGATATGAAAAGATTCTACAAATTCTATTAAACTCTCTCTCAAGAGGGAGTGTTAAAGTATTGTTCGTTCGTGTTTAATAAACGACGAGACAATCATGATATGCATACAAATATAGATATATTTATATATATATACTATATAATATAATTGAAAAGTAAGTATATATTAATATGCATGTGTGTGTGTGTGTGTGTGTGTATTATACAAAGTATGAATAAACTATTGGTTAAGATATGTTAACTAATAGTTATGTAATGAAGTGACATGACCATAAGTATATACGGTCATGTCTATTCATTACATGACTATTCGATATATACATATACCCTATTGTTATTGTAGAATCAATCAATAACGAAGGCAATTGTATTCTACAATATCAAACGAGTATATATTATCTCTATAGGACGATCTAGATTTCATAACAAAAATAAATTTGTTTTCTTTCTGCTTTTCCTGCAACTCTTGAATAAGCTTTTAAAGAAAAGAGTTTTGGGATATTTCATTATTATTTCTTAAATACCAAAAAGTTATTCCTTGTAACCTTTAAATAAGCACATTTGGCACAAGTTAATCTTAACAATAGTTGAATTTAAGCTTATGCTGCAGCAATTGCAATTCACGTGGTCAACCTTAGTTGTTGTGTTCTTATGTAAGATTTTAATATGTGGATAATAGCAAAGAGTTGTGTTCAAATTTGTATTAGCAAGTTGTGTTTCATCTTAGTAACTTCATTTGTTTCTATGTTTTTTTTCTTAAATCTTACACTGGTTTTAATGATCATATTAATTTGTTTAATTCTCTCTTATTGATGTGGATCTATTGGTCACTTTTTTCAGCCAACTAGTAATCATTTGTCTTTCAGTATACTATGCTTAGTTTCAAGCTTGACATATGAAAAAGCCTCATTTATGAGATAAGAAACTCTCAAGTATGGTGCTCAACCTCCATAATCCAAAAAGATAGATCAAGATTACTTTCAGTTATTTCCTTCATGCAAACCCAATTGAGAATCCTATAAAGTATACATAACTGTTAATTCTTGTTCATAACTTAAAGTTTAGTTATTGTGTCTAGATCTTAGAGAGATTCTCCTACTAATTTGTATTAAAACACTGACAAACTTCAGTATTCATCAGCTCCATTTCACATGATTTTATTGGAAGACCTTCCTTTAATATTGTTTTTATATTGTTTCATATGTATTAGCTACATTTCCGGGTCTCTCCCCTTGACCCCTCAGGTCACAGTCTGGTTCAAACCAGGTTCGGATTCGGGCTCAATACGATGTGAGGTTGTTCATGGCATGGGAAAATGACTGAGAATTCATTTTGTATGTGCTCAGACAAACCCCGAACAAAATTTTGAAACATTTTTAAAAACATTCTCTGAGCTGAGGTTTTTTGACTTTTATTTTTTATGTTTTGCAAGTGCAGGGACTTTTTCAGTGGTTTGCTCACTGCTCAATCCAAATGGGGACTAAACACAAATGTCAAGAACCAAACAACTCACTGTGAGTATTTTGGAGCATGAACATGAACATCAGGGACTGTCATGCCACTATTGAACTGTAATGTTTTCTATTTAATATTACAATTATATTTGAATTTTCATAAATTAGTTGAAGTTTTTAATAATGTTAATTACTTTCTAAAATATTAAAATAAATACGAATATTGTATTACTAATAAAAGTGATAATTATATTGTGGTTCACCACTTAGTGTGTTGGTTAAGTGGGGTGTTGTTGCTGTCCCCACCTAGGTTCAAACCTCAGTTGGGCCATTGTGATCGTGGGCTTGTGCCTTCATTGATCCAATGTGCTCGTGGGTTTGGACCCCAGCTTTGTAATAAGGGGATGACATCCCCCATTTGTGGCCTCACTGGTTCATAGCTCCAGGTTAAAAGCATTTCAGGTGGAGCCGGAGGGTGTGTCATGCTAGTATCACCAGTCACAATAAAAAGTTTACCAGGCACTCTTTTTTTTTTAAAAGTTATAATTATGTCAACATTGACATTTTTTTAATGCCTTGTAAACTTTTTAACATGGTCAGCAATGTTGCATGACACGCCCTCCGGCTCCATGTGAAATGCTTTTGACCTAGAGCTATGAACTGGTGAGACCACAAATGGGTGACCTCATCCCCACATTCACTTGTTCAAATCCATGAGCTCAACGGCCCAACGAAAGCACAAGGCCTATGAGCACAGTGGCCCAGCAGGGATTTGAACCGTGGTGCCTGCTTCACCAACTAAGTGTTTATACCACGACACTACACATCTGGAGACATATTAATATGATATTAATACATATAATATTTATATATTATTTTTATATTTGAATTATATTAATATATTTTTATTTATATCAATGGATATTTGATGTAATTATTATAACTTATTTTACTATATTTATTTATTATATATTAAAATAATCATATATATAATTTATATGTGTTTTTGTATGTGTGTGTGTGTTTGTACCATAGTTCCCAGACTCGGACTCTCATGCTCATAAAATGGGGACATTACAGAAAAGTTTGCATGCTGCTTGTTTTTCAACTCTTTGATTTCTAAGACTTGCTACTAACTTCTTATAATTTCCCTTGGTCATTCATGAACGTTGACATAACAGTTTTCTCTCTCTAAGTTTGTGTAACAATATCGAAAATTCTAAAAGTTCCTTAATGTAATATAAATTGTAACAAAATACATAAAACAGAAAATACATATATATCTAGCTCACGGGCTTCTAAGCATATTGAACTTCAATTTTCAGCTATCTTTCCTGAAAATGTGTTTTAAGGAAAAATTCCAAAGGGAAAAGGTAAAGCTAAATCCTTAGCATCTAAAAGCATCATAGTTTTCAAATCCAATTTTTCCATCTATTGCTTATAAAATATGCATACAATGGCGAAACCCAGAACTTAGAAGCTTTATAGGTTGAATATCATACCTTTTCAACTAGTGTGGATTCAGGAGATAGATTTTGTGACACAACTCGCATCAAAACATCCTTTGAACTGCACCTCATAAAAAAATTATAAAGAATCATAGTTTTAGAATATTTTGTAAATGTAAGACTTTCTCTGCTATGGGAACAAAGAAATAAATTTAAAAATCACACATAAGAAAATAACTCAACAGCCAAATCCAGAGGACAATATAAAAAATTTCATACGTGAGGATTCCACGTGGTTTATTCTCAACTGTTACAACAGCTGCATTCAAGTGAAATTCACGCATTTTCTTTGTAGCCATGAATACAGATTCAGTTGGTGCAACTGTCAGTACCCTGATAAAAGAACATGTATGAACTAGAATTATGTTTATATTTTCATAAAATGAATGCATTAAACTGCCAAACTAAACACTGCCACTACTTCTAGATATAAGGAATAACCTACCTGGTATTTTCTGTTATAATAGTAGCCAAAGATGGTCTAAACGTTCGCTCACGCAGTATCTCAATGAAAGTATTTGAACCTGATATTATCAAATCCAACATAGATATGAAAGAATTAAAGTCAAGGGATTCATGATATAATTAAACAAGATTCCAGCAAGGGAGAAGCGCAAAACATTACCAGAAATTGTGCTTCCCCATTGCCGTTCTACCCCTTCAACAGCAGCTGCGATGGCATTGCCCTTTTCTGCAGCTCTTTCCATTCTTGATATAGCATCGTAGAGGCATTTTGTGATATCAAGCAAAGCTATGACCTCGCCATTTTCCACAACAGGCAAGTGTCGAAATTTACCTGCATTAATATTGAAATTGAACTTTTATGATGATACTAAGTTACTAACAATGAATTTGCATTCGATATTATAAATCACAATATACAATATCTCTGATAGTATTTTACCAACCTTGAACCATCTTTTGTAATGCTTCTGCTGCTAATGTGTCAGCCATTACAAATATTGGGTTCCTTGTCATCACTTTGGACACAAATATCTCTGCTGGTTTTAAACCTTCTGCTATAACCCTTGTCGTTATATCCTACAGCAGCCAAAGCAAAATTTTACTTTTTATCTCAAGAAAACTCCAAATGATCATATCACTTATATAAAATAAAAATGCCTTGTGTAAGAGAATCCCAGCATACCTTATCAGTTATTATCCCACAGAGCAGAGCATTAGAATCAGTGATTAAGGCAGCATCCACTCTACGCATAGCCATGCGACGACATACATCTAGAACTGTTGTACCCTCTGGTACCGTGAGAGCTTTCGACAATCTCAATTTTTTAACAGTTTTCTCCCCTGTGAGTGACCTGTTAATGAATAATGACACAAACATAAATTTTAAACTGAAACTCCTAAAAATTATTTCCAATTACCAGGACCAAGCAACAGTAATCAAATATTTTAACTAGTATTCCACTTATCATTCCAGCTAAATTCTAATTACTGATTGTTTTCAAACGATTCTAATCCAGAAGAAACTGGAACTTTGATAATCTCATAATACAATAGCAGTGCTGGCCATCATATGCCATCTTCACCACAAGTTGAACCCTCCCAAGAACATGTCAAACCACAAAACTCTCAACCTCTCTACATCAAAACTGCACCAGTCTGATCGTGTCAACCCTGTTCTGTGTAGCTCTTTCAGAGAGTTTCTAAAAAGCAACAAATTAGGGGAAATGAATCAACTGAGGACAAGTAGTTATGTCTCTTGTAACTCCCATGTCATCCCTTCATCTTCTATTCTTGGATGTTAATGTAACATGGTCATTGTTCAGGAAAAGATGTGAATCAAGGAATGAGCATTATTCAACTTCACAGATCACTGTATAAGAATTTTGTATAATAGAAACCTACAATTTACAATTCTACATCATGCCGCATTACTCGTGTGTTATCTTAGCCTAAGTACTCTGGTTTGATATTTACACTCTTAACATTCTGTCATTCAAATCTATGATGGGTGTGTTATTCTTTGGGCATACAAGGGCCCCATATATTCAATCATGACAATTTACTTGTGTAAAAGAAAATTGTCCAACAAAACTATTTCACAATAGTGCACGAAGACAAAATTTACGAATATGATCATTGTTGATGATATAGTAGTTGCCAACATGGAATGCAAAGAGTGACTATTATGTCCCTAATCCGCTTGGGTTATCAGTAGTCAGCTTGTGGCTACTTTAACTCTTAATTAAGTCATATTATCATTATTATATTCTTATTTAAATAATTAGGTCAGGCTAGGGACTATATGTTGTTGTCTGAGTTGGCTAGATGATATCATAGGCATAAGCAGAGTATATATAGGAGGTATAGGTTGGTTAGTAGCATCATGTTGAGTATTGAGATCTTATTAAAGACTATGGAGGTACCCTCCTCAAAGTGGATTAGGATGTTGCCTCTTCAAAGTGGCACATTATTATCAAGTATTACTATTACATCTTTTATTTTGCAAGTTACTTCATAACAAGCTTGTTATGAAACAATTTGCACAATAGAAGAATATAATTTTTTTAGTAAATCTTCTCCAAATACTTGATAATAATATGTCACTTTGAGGGGACAACCTCCTAATCCACATTGAGGGGGATATCTCCAATAATCTTCAACAAGAACACAATACTCAACATCATGATAATAATGCCTCCACCTCCTATATATGCCATGCTTATGCCAAGGATATAGCCCGGGCTGACTTAGATAACAACATATAATTCCTAGGCAGGCCTAATTAACTAAATAAGAATATAATAATGATAACATGACTTAATTAAGGGTAAAGGTAGCCACAAGCTGATTACTCATAACCAAAGACACATTATAGGGTTAGGGACATAGCAGTAAATAAAACAGGGATAATGGTAAGCTACAAATGTGAGGAAGAAAGAGCTTTAATGTCCACAGATCAGTGAAATGGGTGAAAGAGACTCAAAAAAACAGCCAGTTACAATAGCAAGGGAGCCAAAATGAGTGCTTACATCTAAAAGAAATAGGATGCTAGAGACTACAAGTTAAAAACACAAAATGAAAATATTCTAACAACCTGAGTGGCAAAGCAAAAATGTGTAAACTCATGCAAGTAAACATGTCATGTATTACATTTTTACTTTAACCATATTGAAAGGGAACCCCTTGCCAGAGGAATTGAAGCTAATGGAGACCTTGGAGTGGGGGTGGAGATTGCTCTAAAATTCTAAATATCATAATATAAGTAGGTCCAATTGAATAGTCTTGCAGAGGAGTATAAGGGGATTGAGGAGGGGAGGCAAGTACAATCGTGGTAGTCTTCTAAGTCCCTTTAAAGGCCTGATGTCTAAAGGTGGGGACTCTCAAGCTGAACAACTAAAGCAAGATAATATAATGTACATAGGAGAAAATCTTGGACTAAGTGGGTCCAGTTGAACAACTTGGGAAGTGGCAAAAAGGGGCTGTGGAGGGTAGGGCATATATAATCATGGTAGTCCTCTAAGTCCCCTAAATCACCTAATTTCTAGAGGTGATAACTCTTGAGGTATAGAGCCAATTACCTGTAATAACCACCCTGTTTTTTTTTGAAAACTTTTTCAACTAAAGCGAAGCTACAATGCAATGTCCTTGCAACTTTCTGATCACCTAGTTCCCATGATGGACAAGGTGAGAGCATATGATGTTTAGGACCATGCAAACTATCTAAAATGCAACAATATTGAAAGAAACAAAAATGGGCAGCAAGGCAGGCCAAAATATACTTCTTCAGTGGAGCGTGTTATGCAAGAACTGAAAAGAAAATACTTCTACACTTATTCACTGGAGTGTGTGATTACAATGAGGACAGGCATTTCTCAATTATTCAAAAGAGCACCATTACACAACACAGAGACTTCTCACTTATTCAATGGAGTGCAATTACACAACACAATTACTTCTCAGTTCTTCAGCAAAGTGCAATTACACAACACAGCTACTTCCATTTACTCAGTGGGGTATGCAAATATATTAAAGTACATGACAACCCACTGGCACTGCTTTCATCTAAGGTATTACAAGAAAATATGAAACGTGTTACAAAATCATCATTAGAGAATATAAGTTTGCTGATTTATGCTGTTATAAAGTTTGATTACAAACTCGACTGCTGTAACAACCCAGAATGAACCAAATAATATGGATAAACAAGTATTCAAAATACCCGACGTGAAACATACCTCTAGAAGATGACATAAGAGATTGGGGAGGTCCAATTACACTATGTTCTTGCTGGTAAATTGGTAATCAAAACTTAACCATTGCTGGTAACAATTCAGAAACTCAATGCATACCAGAAATGACTGGGCAATACTCTATATCAAATTGAGAGACATTATCAAAGAGTTGCAAGTTTGAGATTAAGAATTGTTTGCTGGTCCAAAGGGCTGTATAAGCCAAGTAAACATACCACACATGTCTTATAAACTGATTTCTCCAGAGCACAAGAGGTGGCAAGACCATAGGAGATCTAGGCACCACCAATCATATCAAACTTGGCACCACTAGTGTTCCTCACACCTCCCTCAAAGGCATAGCCCTAGAAATGGTATGGCCCAAACAACACTTCAACCTAGCCTTCTAAAGTTGTTCGACATGCACAAAGATCATTAATAGCAACTCAACAGTAGGAAAATGAATTTATTGCCCAACAAGAAGACTCTTCAAATGGTATAGCCAAGAAAGGAGGGTACAGCCATCAAGTACAACAATAGTACGGCCAGCATAAAAATTTCAAGATTGCCCTTCAAAATCACTCCAAGCAACTGAAATACTTAAGCAAAAGAATGTTAAGCCCTTGCATTTCAGAACAAATCAAAAACCTCCATTTTTTAAAACAACTGGAAGCTTCACTTGCAAGCACACTAGTGATTCTTGGATGAAATCACTCAAACTAGCTAGGAGGGTTTTTGTCACCAAAACTACTGTTTTTGAGAGGATTTTTGTCCTCAAAAAAATTGGAGATGAACTCATTTTCTCTCTAAACAAAAATCATAACATGTTAACCTCAACGATGAGCTCTCATTCTCTTTTATAACATTTTAAAGGAAAAATAATAATTTCCTCTTTCCTTCCAAAAGCTCTTTTTTCCAAATTAAATATTAATCCTTTCCATAAGAGCAAAGTCCCCCATGTGCTCAGGTGTCCCCTTGAAGGCACAACTTAAAACACATTTTTATTAAATAATTATACCTTAGTTGGCTTTTTTTATTTATCCTTTTTAGGAAAACTTGAGTTATAATTATTTAATTAATTCACCCAAGTTGCAGATAGCAACAAAATGAGGCAAATATGAATTTCTAACCATACCATAATGTTTGTGAGGACTCGGGATGATGAACCAAAGCAACTTGGTGTTATTCTAAAAATAGCTTACTTCTCCAAGAAATTTGGAAAGCTCCGAAAAGGGCAGAATCACATTCTAAAAGCATCATGAGGCTTACCACCTGAACTCGCCGTCCTGAACAAAACTGTTGCTTAGTTAATCATGTGCTCTACAAGAAAGTTGGAGTTCTCCCTTCCACACAAAATAGTTTTAGGGGAACCCACAAAATGGGCTAATTGTTCTCAAACTGATTATGGTTGAGAAGGGGAAATTACATCTCCTCTTATAAAGCTATTGGAAAAGTGTAGAAAGTGACCATCCTAAATTTTTGAACCAATACTACCTTACTCAAATATCTTAGTAGATAGGAGACTTGGAAATAAAATGTTCATCATTCTTTGCCTCCTAAATAGAGGCAACACAACATATCAACTCAAAGACTACAATGTTCTATCTTTTAATAAGGTTGTTAGTTCCATAGTTGTTGGGATCAAAGTTCAATTCAACAAAAGGCCATGAATCCAATGACAATGGACATAATCAAGAATGCTGAGGGTGTAATGAACAAACTACGAAATAGTGTTCCGCATAGAGAGCCATCTTAGAGTAGAAGAGATTTAAGTCAGAAATCTAAATTCCTTGAACATATTACCAATATATGTTTTCCCTAGCTACTTTATATATCACTGTGTTTTGCAAAAGGAGACAAAAAGTATGTAAAGAATGTCTAAAGGGGAGAATCCATGTAAATAGGTTAGCGTGGTTGAGCTATAAAACTCTAAAATTTTGTGTTGTTCCCCAAGCATCCCTAGGCTTCAAATCAAATTCAATCATGGTTGTCTTCTTATAAAGAAGAAAATGTCTCTAAACACATCTCATCATAGTGAACAGAGTCAAAATTTAAAGATGTGAACATTGTATGTGTAGTAGTTGCCAACATAGAATGCAAAGGGTAACTACAAGCTTCCAAAGGACCTTTAGATAAAATAAAGTAATAATAACAATTAGCTATAAATGTGCAGAAAGAAATTATATTATTGTCCACTAATCCAAAAAAAGATGAATGGGACTCAAAAGTACAGCTAGTTAAAATAAAAAGGGGGGCCAAAAGTAAGCTCTAACATCTAAAAGAAATAAAAAGCTACAAGCTAAAAGCACAATAATGAAATATTCAAATCACCTAGAAGACACCAAAAAATGAGTAAAGCCTAGATAAATAAGTATGTCATTTATCAAAATCATTACAAATAACTATGTGTAAGGAGAACCCATCACCAAAGAAATTAAAGCTAATGAAGACCTTAGCAATATAGTTGAGTTAGCTTTAATCTATATCAAAAGAAAAGACAAAGGATTAACATCCTCTCAATCACCATGAGAGAGCCATTTCAAGAATAGACAAGTACGTCTACTTCAAAAATCCTGAGGTATGTTGAGCACATGGTGGTGGCAACAAATACAAGCATGGATGGGAAGCATGCACAATATTGGTAGCCCTCAAAATCTTATAAAATCTTGATGTCTAAAGTTGATAACTCTTGAGGCAAAGAGACAAGCACCTCTGATTAAGCATGGGAAGCACGGAGTCTAAGAGCCTATCGTAAATCTCTACACGAGAAACAGTATCTTTCCTTAAATAATAATAAATAGGAGAATCAAAGATAAAGTTCTCATCCATCTCCATCTCCTATGGTCAATCGTGGAATAAGGTAATTAGATCTATAGTTGTTGGGAGAAAATTCTCGATCAAACAATAAGTCGTGAATCTAATGACAATGACTATAGTCAAGAATGATGAGTGTGCAATCAAAAATCTGCTAAAAAAATTTAGCAAAAGAAACCATCTTGGGGGATAGGAGAATCAAAGATAAAGTGTTCATCCATCTCCATTTCCTATGGTCAATCTTGGGATAAGGTGATAAGATCTATAGTTGTTGGGAGCAAATTCTCAATCAAACAATAAGTCGTGAATCTAATGACAATGAATATAGTCAAGAATGATAAGTGTGCAATCAAAGATCTGCTAAAAACTGTTTGGAACAAGACACCCTCTTAAGGGGGAAGAGGCTACAAGGAAGATAATATATATTTGTATGTGTGTGGGTGGGGCAAAGGAGAAAATTCATGGAAGTGTGAGACTGGAGGAGTGTTACAATATTTCATTATTCATAAACAAGTAATTACAAATGAAGACGTAGTCTCCTTATATAGAGAATAACTGAGAATGAAATAGAAACTTTCTAAAAGGCTAACAAGAAAGTTTCTACATTATCTAAAACTTAAATAATAACTAAGATGACCATTAAAGAAACATTACAATATTCTAATACCCTCCCTTAATGGTCATCATCTAACTACTCAGCAGAAGACTACACATGTCTTGCGGGCATAAATTCTTCAGAACATTTTGTTGTTGCTGGGACCCTCTTTAGATCTACAGAATGTCAATGACCAAGAGTAGCTAAAATTCGTTCAAAAAATTCAGAGAAGGCTGCCCCTTTCTTCAGAATGTTCTACAACAAGAGACAAGAGCCTATCATTGACTCTACCACCGAGATGAATCTACCACTAACCCTCCCAGAATCTACAAAACTCTTGACTAGAAATCATCACAAAGCGTCCAACCTAATGTTGGATAACAAAGTTGTCCCTCGCTATGGTCAGAGACACACTGAGAACAGCTACCACAATTTTGAGGAAAAATCAACAAACCCTCCAAACTTTTGCACATGAGCACGATACCCCAAAATACGCTGCAAAAAATCACGATTTTTAGGAAAAAAAATCGCCAAACCCACAGCTTACAAATCATCAATTTTTCGGAAAAGACAGTAAAACCCCACAAAGGAATACCACACAACTTTGTAAATTACAGAACCCAGAAATAAGTTTTGATGATACAATCAAAAAACCAAACATAATTTTTTAAGGACAAAAAAAGATAAAACCCTCCCAAAAAAATTATAGGGAAAAATTATGAAAACCCACCAATAATATTTTTTCGGGACAAAATTATAAGCCCACCAATATTTTTTTGAGGGAAAAAAATTATAAAATCTCTCATAGAAACCTTCATGCAGCAAAACACCAGACTTCGTGTGGTAAAACAGCACATACAAGCAACATGCAACTCACAAAATGAACATGCAAGTACATGCAACACATGAAATTTGTAGACTTTTGCTCAAACCAAGAAATTGCGGGACAAAAACCCTCAACCAAGCTCACGATTTGAATCCACCAATGAATTTGCAAAGTCATTTTTTAAAAAAAAATGATTAAAAATTTTTGAAATAAATTCTAGGACAAAAAGGGCTAAGAATTTTTATTTTTTTTAAATTTGCCAAATCTTAAAGAAGCCCATCGACCCGCTCTAATACTATGTTACAATATTTCATTATTCATAAACGAGTAATTACAAATGGAGACGTAGTCTCCTTATATAGAGAATAACTGAGAACGAAATAAAAACTTTCTAAAGGGCTAACAACAAATTTTCTATGTTATCGAAAAACTAAATACTAACTAAGATGATCATTAAAGAAACATTACAATATTCTAATAATTATGACAAATTTGTCATTTTTGATGACTCGATTTTTGTTCCCTCTAATAGAAGACTTATTTTTGTCATACAAGTAGGAGATGCCAAATACAACTCCACAAATGAGTATAGGAGCAACATTTACCACACTTACAACAACATTATTAGAACCTACAAGAAACTTCAATTTACAGTTCTTATCAACTAGCAACGGTGCATCATTAATCCTACTCAAAACATAGAGCTTAGGGTGTTGAAAGACTTAAAACCAATTTTATCTACCAACCTTTGTGCAGTCTGGTTAGTTTGTAAGCATGAATAAAACAAAGCATCAACTGTAACACTAGTAAAATGATAAACAATGCTTCTCTATCCATCACACCAACCCTCTTGATAATACAATTAAGCCTAGAAACCACTTCAAAAGTGCAATCAATTTGAATACCTTTTTTCAATGTAGAGGTTAGAGATTTTTATATTTACCCTTTTTTTTTACGGTTCTCTAGATTACCTCAATGTACATGTGTGCAATTTCTTCCCAGTGCTTGTTGAATTCACCTTTTTATCCTTTTTATATGGTATTCATTATACCATGACCTTTTTTATATCTGTCTGTGCTAGTATTATATTATAGATTTTTGTAAAATGAATGTTATCCTCTACTAATGAACTCAAAAAGCTGAAGCTCATGTTTTAGTTATCTTGGTTGGGATTAGGTAGATAAGTTGAGGACATTATTTTCTAACATTATGTGGTGAATCTTATAAGAATTATTGATATTTATTTAGTTTTAGGCTTCACGTCCTTGAATATTGAATAACTAGATATCTTTGCAAGCTCTAATAGACATGATTTTTGTTAGTAAAAACTTTCATATGGATGAATGGAAAACAATTGCAATGAAGCTGGTGACAAATAAAATACTTTTGTTTTTTCTAGTTAATATATCATGTTTAAATTTTCAAGGAAATTTGTACCACGAGAATAATCTGTGTAAGGGATATGTGCCTATTCTTGTTTAGTGTGTGGGTGCTTTCATATGCTTTCTAGGGTGTCTCTAAGAAGATTTAGAGTGTGAGACCAAAAAGGGAATTCTTTGATATCATCATGAAACCCATTGTCTTTTGTCTATTTGATATCCCGAATCCAATCTTAGATGTTGTTTGTGTGTGTGTTGAAAGGGTTTTAGACTATATTTTTCCAATTTTATCATTTGACTAGTTTCTTAGTGTATTTCCCAAGATGAATTGCCAAACTCTTTGACTAAGGGAAGATATTTTGTCATTTTCCATCTTCATAAAATAAGGTCTTGGGAGATCTTGCCTTGGGTTCAAAGATATCAATCCTTTTATCTTTAGATCAGATGGCTTCCATGGCTCCCCTAGGATGATGGCATTGTTAGTACTCAGATCAATTTGCTTCTTATTAAAATAATATATTTATTATTTATTATTTAATGGTCAATATTGTAACTTACGTAAATATTTAGTTTCTAATTTGCAATTGTTTCTTTAAAGAAACATCATCTTTGTAATCATTTAAATGATCATTTGATCATTCCATTTAATTCATTCAATTATTTACCAAAACATGGTATCAGAGCAGGTTTAAATTTTTTTGAAAATTGATAAGTAGGAGATATTCTCTATAGCAAGTCAAATTGTGATATTGCTATCAAGATTCAACTGTGTAGTTTTTTTGAGTCAAACTCATTGACCCATGTTTCATGAGTAGTGGTTCACATGAACCCATCTCTATGAGAATGAATGGAACACTTAGCACTCATTGCATCTAGGTGATGCTCACAAAGGTGAAGCATCAGGACTTCCCACGAGGTCATCCATCCCAATACTACTCCAGCTTGAGTACACCTAACTACGGAATTTCCTCCATGGTTTAACCCACCCAGCTTGCAACCCCATTTGCAAAACCTTCAACAAGTGTTGTGCCTTATGAACCATTCATTAGAAAGCCCCTTAATCTCATCAATTGATAAGTAGGAAATATTTTCCACAGCAAGTCAAATTGTGATATTGCTATTAGGATTCAACTATGTAGTTTGACTCAAAAAAACTAATCATTGGGTAGTAGCGAAGTGTGTGCTGCGATATGTGAAAGGCACTTCTGATTTTAGTCTTTTGTACAATAGAAGTCACAATCCTAGATTTATTGGTTTCACAAACTCAAACTGGGCAGGTTCCATTGATGACAAAGAATCAACATCTGGGATGTTTTCAATTTGGGGTCTAGTGCAGTCACATGGACTAGCCAGAAGCAGCAGGCAATGGCTCTTTCCTTGATAGAAGCTCAGTATCGAGGAACAGTTAAGGCAGCTTTTGAGGCAGTTTGGCTTCAAAGGATGCTTTCAAACATGGAGATGTCTCAAGCAGATCCTACTTCCCTTTACTATGACAATCGAGGGGTGCTCAAATTGGCCAAGAATTTAATCTTCCACAAAAGAACCAAGCATGTTGACCTTCATTATCACTTCATTCAGAAGTTGGTTGAAGATGGATTAGTTCAGTTGCTGTGTGTTCCGACTGCGGATCAAACAACGGATAATCTCACCAAATCTCTGAGCCCAGACAAGTTTGTAAAATTTAGGGGGCAACTTGATGTAGTTGATAGATTGACCATTAAGGGAGGGTATTAGAATAATATCTTTATTATTTATTATTAATGGTCAATATTGTAACTTATGTAAATATTAGATAGTTTCTAATTTATGATTATTTCTTTATACAAGCATCGTCTTTGTAATCCTTTAAATGATCGTTTGATCATTCCATTTAATTCGTTTTATTATTTACCAAAACAATAATGTATGCTTGTCATGGAAAGAAGTCTTCGAATACCCTAATTTTCATGGGAAGATGAGTGTTAACATACAAACTGTAACTAAAGAGAAAACTAATGTTGAAATAGTTACTCCATATTCAAGCTAATTTTCAATGTATCATCTGAACACTTGGGAGGCAAGGATATTTCAAGTTTTGATTGGCTTTTGAATTGTGGTACAAGCTACAAATTGCACAACTATTGTCAATTGGAGATTTTCCACCCTCATTCATCAAGTTCCAAACTTTTGGGGACCAAAAGCCTCTCTATTAGTGAGTTGTGGTATGTAATAAGATTCAAGTTTTACCACATGGAAAAGTGAGGAGTTGTGTTTCAAGTCCCAAAAAGGTCTTAAATGGCATTGAAACTTAAATTTTTATTGCATATTTGGATTTGCCTTGAAAAATTAAGCAATTTCAGAAAGAAGGTGCCTTTTTGAGTTTGTATGCAAAAGTCATGGCTTTCAGAAGGTTGCAGTGCAATAACTACCAAAGGGGGCAGCTTCAAAAGTGATTGGCAATTTTGAAAATGAATGGGTAATTTTGAAAGTATCAAATGGTTTCAAGTCACTCTAATGAACGCAGCAGTTTTACCCAAACTTAATAAAATGTCCCAAGACACTCTACTTCTCCTTTTTTCTTTAGTTTCTCAATCTTGCTGACTTATAGGAGTTTCCTAAGACTTTCTAACTCTATAAACATACATTGAAATCTCAAACTAAGCATCAAATAGAGCAAAGGGGATTTAGAGTGGCATTTTATGCATTATAAGGTCCTTAGACATATAAAAAAAGTGGGTTAACACTGATGATCAAGCACAAGGGGCTCATACTAGTTCGTAGTGCCATATGAAAGTAATACAGGCCTTCAAAGATGATTATGAAGGCCCTCTATGTAATTCATTAGTACTTAATCATCTAGCATATCTTAACTCATTTGAATAGCCCTTCTATGAAATTCACTAGTGTATTCTTCTACAATTTGTCCCTCGTATGTTTAAAATTGTCATTCCATACTCTTTTCCTATTTATAAATGTTGGAAATAACTACTACTTAATTAATTGTTCAAAATGTTCCAAATAAATTATAGATTTTTTTCAAATCCATGGAATAGAAGAGACTCTAAAACCAAGTTAAAGCATGTTTTGCAAGCCTTAGTCTTGCAAATGAGATATCTTGATCTAAAGCAAAAGCATGCCCAAAGAAATATAGCTAAAAATGCAATCCAGTTGTCCAGTTTTTCCATGTCCACATCTACTTTGAATGGCGATATCTCAATCTTGACCTCCTCCTTGAATAAAAACTTGCTTGGAAGACTATTCTTCACCTTTGGTGTTTTGTCTTCCTAATTGGAATCCTTGTCCTTGTCAAATTTTTCCAAGAGGACTTTCTTGTAATAGAGAACCTTGCTTCAGCATCTACATGTCATGTTGAATATGTTGCCATTGATGTCAAAGGTTGATGATCAAGGTCGTAGAAATTTCAGAGAATTACTCTAAGTAATAGAGAATTGGTTTGAGCTGCTCGATTGTCTGCTTGAGGTGCATGAGGTGCTTGAGCTAGTTAGTTGTCTAGTTGAGCTGCTTGGGTCTCTACTTGAGCTGCCTAGCTATCTACTCAAGCTGCTTGTGTCTCTTCTTTAGCTGCTTAGTCAGATTAATGTGTCATGTCATCATTTGAATTTTCAAAACAATCAAATTCTATGATTTTAAATGAGATGGCTAGTTTTAAAATATGCATCCATCGCATATACCCAAGGTTGTCGGCGGCTTCAGAATTTAATAATTGGCATATGAATGAGCAGTTGTGTAATGCCTCTTTATTAGTATTGAAAGACCGTTTTTAAGTAAAAACAAAAGATTGTTTCAGCTGGCAATTAAAGATTTACAATATAGTTTTGTTATATCAGCTTACTATCTTTGAAGTTGCATTATGAAGACTTCCTCTATCTATTGTCAATGCTAGGCGGGTTTAAAACAGAAATAACAAAAGAAGAAAATCCATCAGGGTCATTGTATGAAGATTACTTGGGAGTGGTATTTTTGTTGCCTACGTGGATGGAACATTCATATAGGTGGAAATATACTGAGGCGTTATTCTGAGCATTCAAACCAAGTTGTGCAGGTGTGCGTTAAGACTTGAAACGCATATTATTGTGCTAAGATTAAATATAGTGCGATGCAACTAAATTGATTATATATGTTTTTGACTGGGTGGTATGATTTTAATAGAGTAGAGTATTGTTGACGGAGTATGTTCGCATAAAAGAGCTGAGTATATATGGCTGGTTTTCCTCTGTCGTGCATTGGAATGGGCAGCGCTAATTATTGCTGGGCCATGTGGATTTATGATGGAAGGAAAACATTAGTATTGGCTATATATACTAGTGGAATTCTTTTTAAATGTGAAGGCAATGAAGCTGAAAAAAAAGTTTGATGTATTGAATGGAATGTTATCCAAGTGTGTATCTTTTAGAAAGGAGTCAATGCTCTAACAAATTAGTTGGGGCGTGTTTTTTATGGGAATATGTGTAGTTTTTTTCTGAAGATTGTTTTGAGATGGCTTGTACTAATTCCTAGAAAGAGGAAAGAGGTCTTTAAAATTAATTAGACTATGCTGGTAATGTGTGTAACAATGGGATGGCTGGACAAAGTTGTTGAAATTAGTATCTATGTCTGAATTTTCATTTCCTGAGATGTATGAAGGTGGAAGGAGATGTGTGTTACTAATTGGTGGAGCTGGACATTTTGATATGTTATCTTGAATTGAAGTGTTGAGTGTATAAATGATGTTTTCTTAGTTTTAGTGTTCATTGAGTTTTGTTTTTTGGGTTGGTACCTAAACTAGGGTCGGTACCTCAACTGACTGGAGTTGGTGCTTCAGCTGCTCGGAGTTGGCGCTTCAAAGACCGTTGGTGCTCTTTGTGAGTTGGTGATCACTTATGTAACCTAGGTTGGTGTCCATTTTTGTTAATGAAACCTATTCTGTGCCATGGTTTTTTACCTATAAGGATTTCCCACAAGAAATTTGGCGTTTGCGTCTTGATGGTTGCTCTCTTTATGTTTTATGTGGTTTCATGCATTTAAAAGTTGAAAAATCTAAAATATTGATTCACCCCCCCCCCAATATTACTTGTGTGCTCTTCAATTGGTATCAAAGTGGGGTTCCTTCAGAAATAGAACTCAAATGCTTGGAGGTTGATCCAGATTGCACACATGGGTTCTCATGAAGGTCTTGCTATGAATAAAGCACCCTTATTTGATGGCTCCAACTACGCATTTTGGAGAATCCAAATGCGTACTCATATAATGCCTCTTGGTTTTGATGTTTGGAGAATTGTGGAAACTAGTTACATTGTTTCTATAGTTCCTTCAACGAATGCCGATGGAATGAAGGCTTTTGAAAGTAATGCAAAAGATATGAGTGCAATCTTATGTGGGTTATCAAATACATCTCATGAGATTTGGGATAAACTTCAGAAAACATATGAAGGAGATGACAAGGTTAAGAAGGGAAAGCTTCAGACTCGTAGAAGACATTTTGAAAGTCTCGGAATACAAGAAGAGGAAAATGTTGTTGTTCACTTTCTACGAGTGGATGAAGATGTTAAGATTTTAGGAGAAAAGATTGGAAAGTCCACTATAGTTCAGAAAATTTTAAGGTCTCTTCTTGTGCACTTTGATGTCAAAGTTTCTACAATTGAAGAGATGAATGAACTTGATAAATAGAATTTTGATGAGCTTCATGGTATCCTAACAGCCTATGAGATGAGAACAAACTCTGGATTTTCAGCCAAAAAGGAGGCAGCCTTCAAAACTTCAAAGAAAGAAAAAAAGGAGCATGTATCAAGTGAAAGTTCTGCTGAAGAATTTGATTTTGAAGAGGCATATTTCACGAGGGAGTTGAAGAAAGGTATAGTAAATACAAAGGCTAGCTGCCTTTCAGGTGTTTTAATTGTGGCAAAGTAAGACATTTTGCAGTTAAATGACCTTACGTAAAAAGTGAGGACAGAAACAATGAAAAGAAGCCCAAGTTCAACAAGAAGTATAAGGAAAAAGAGAAGGAACAAAAATTCAAATAGGATCTCTATTCCAAGGAAGAAAACAGATCATCTAATGTTAATGATGAAGGGTCTTCAAGTGAGGAAATATTCTTCGTGGCCATCGAAGAAGTGGATCGAGAATTTGAAGATCAAACTGATGAAGAAGGAGAAGTGGATTTGGAAGAAGAGCTAATAAGTGTTGTAGGCATAATCAATAGACTTAGAAAGAAAAAACAGAAATTGAAGTTGCTAGTAAAGGAAGGAAATGAGGCAAATACCAAGATATCTCTAGCTCTTGGTGAAGCAGAAAAATTGATAATTGACTTGAAGGTTCAAGATGTAGAAGCAAAGAAAGTTGAAGAAGTTAAAAAACAGCTTAAGCTAAAGGAAGAAAATTGTGGAAAACTTGAAGCTAAGATTGTTTTACTTAGAAAGTTAGATAAATCTTCAACATACCTGAGTGATGAGAAGATAAATCAGAAAAAATTTATGTCCTTGGACAAGTTCATTGCCTCACAAAAATCATCTAAAGATAAAGGTCGAGTTGGTCTTGAAGAAGGTCAAAGATTTATGTCTACAAAAGAAGAACAGCAGAATACCAACATTGCTAGCTCAAAGGATTCAACATAAAAAATTGGAGCTAAATCAAGTAATGCTTTCAAAAAGCCCCTATCTCAAGACAAACAAGTATGAATAGGTTTAATAATTCTTTCTTTCATGGTTATTGTTTCTCTTGCAATCATTTTGGACAAAAGGCAATCAACTGTAGAATGTTTGCAAGAAATGATTTCAGACTTAGGAGTAGGAATTCTTTTGCTCCTCCAAGGAACTACAATGTTGTATGCTATAAATGTAATAATTTTGGTCACACTACAAAAGTTTGTAGGAGTGGTATGGCAGATTTCTCGAAGAAGAACAAGAAGTATAAGAAAGAGGACAAAGCTAAAGAGGTTGCTAAGGTTTGGAGGAAAAAAAATAAGTGTTAGTGGAATCTCTGATTGTGCAAACAGTCTCTCTTGCACAAAATGAAAAAGATAAATCTTACATTGGCAGTGGCTGTTCTAAGCATATGACTGGAAACAAAAGCAAGTTTATCACTTTCAAAAGCACTAATGGAGGTAGGGTAAGATTTTCCGATAATACATCTACAAAAATCAAAGGTACAGGTACACTTATTTCGAATGATGGTAAGACAAAAGTTGAATATGTCTTCTATGTAGAAGGTCTGAAACACAATCTTTTCAGTGTGAGTCAATGGTGTGATCAAGGAAACTGTTTGGTTTTTAAATTCAGATTGTTGTGAAATCAGAAAAGAAGGTAAACCTATTGCTGATGCAAGCAAGGTTGCTAACAATCTATACATTATTGATGATTTCAAAAGGGAGAAGTTGGGAGTGATTCCACTCCATTATTGATTTGCTATTTGGACTCGAGGGGAGTTCTCATTGTTATATTCTTTCAACCCCAATTTCAATTTTGCGGGTTGGTTTCAGTCATTGATGTCAAAGGGGGAGAAGTAAGTTAGGGTGAGCAGCTTTATTTCAAAGTAAGTTAGTCTATAACAATTTACTTCAGAGTTGTTCTTTGTATCAGTTTGGCTTCAAATGGAGTTGTCATCAATGAC
Source organism: Chamaecyparis obtusa (assembly GCA_027943335.1). Taxonomy (NCBI): domain Eukaryota; kingdom Viridiplantae; phylum Streptophyta; class Pinopsida; order Cupressales; family Cupressaceae; genus Chamaecyparis; species Chamaecyparis obtusa. Next base: position 602,479 of record BSBK01000884.1, read on the forward strand.
AAAGGGGGAGATTTTTTAATATGTTGTCATTGATGTCAAAGGTTGATGATCAAGGTTGTATAAATTTCAGAGGATTACTCTAAGTAATAGAGAATTGGTTTGAGCTGCCTGGTTGTCTTCTTCAGCTGCTTGAGTCGGTCAATTGTCTAGTTGAGTTACTTGGGTGTTTGCTTGAGCTACCTAGTTATCCACTCGAGCTGCTTGTGTCTTCTTCATCAGATTAATGTCCCATGTCATCATTTGAATTTTCAAAAGGATCAAATTCACTGATTTTAAATGAGACGGCTAGTTTTAAAATATGCATTCATCACATATACCCAAGGTTGTGGGTGGCTTCAAAATAATTGGCGTATGAATGAACGGTAGTGTAACACCTCTTTATTAGTATTGAAAGACCATTTCTAAGTAAAAACAAAAGATTCTTTCAGCCAGCAAATAAAGATTTACAATATAGTTTTGTTATATTGGCTTACTATCTTTGGAGTTGCGCTATGAAGACTTCCCCTATCCATTGTCAGTGCTAGGCAAGTTTAAAACTAAGTTGCTGAATCGTCCAATTTAACTGCCAATTCCGGGTACGGTACATACCAGAATTGGGTACTTCTTGGAATCCTTGCGGAATCTTAGTAATTTATTATTAAAGTTGTATTTATTTATTTTATCAATTCAAATTGTTATATATTTTAATATTAACATTATATAATATATAATTGTTTAATTTATGCTTATTATTTCTTGTTATAATATGAATTTGTTAAATTGTATATCAAATAATTAATATTACAAGTATACTATTTCTTAATTCTTGTTTTTACACTGCAAAATATATATATATTTACGATTTATATATATATTTTTGTACGGACGTATCTAAACGTACCCAACCCCTTAAAAAAATTATGTCGTATCTACGTATCGTATCCATGTACCTATATCTGTGTCCGTACCCGATTCGGCAACTTAGGTTTAAAATGGAAGTATCATGAGAAGAAAATTAATCAGGGTTATTGTATTAAGATTATTTGTAAATGATAATTTTGTTGCCTGCGTGGAAGGGAACATTCATATGGTTGGAAATATACTAAGGCGTTATTTTGAGCATTCAAACCAAGTTGTGCAAGTGTGCGTTAAGACTTGAAACACGTTATTGCACAATGTTTAAATATAGTGTGATGCAACTAAGTTGACTATATATGTTTTTTTTGACTAGGTGGTATGATTTTAATAGAGTCGAGTATTGTTGGAGTATGTTCGCAAGAAAGAGCTGAGCATATATGGCCGGTTTTCCTTTGTCATGCGTTGGAATGGGCAGTGTTAATTATCAATGGGCTGTGTCAATTTATGATGGAAGGAAAACATTAGTATTGGTTGTAGATACTTGTGAAATTCTTTTTATATGTGAAGGCAATGAAGCTGAAAAAAACAGTTTGATGTATTGAATGGAATGTTATCTAAGTATGTATCTTTCAAAAAGGAGTCAATGCTGCTAACAGATTAGTCATCGCATGTTTTTTATGGGAAATGTGTATTTTTTCTAAAGATTTTTTTGAGATGGCATATGCTGAACCTTGGAAGGAAGAAAGAGGTCTTTAGAATGAATTAGACAATGTTGGTGTGTGCATTGGAATGGCTGTTATGAATGGGAACACTGAGAAGGGGGGGCGGGTGAATCAGTGTTCACTGTAATTTAACTTTTCACTTTAATCTTTATGCTGAACTTAAATGCATAAGTACTGAATTAAACATTCACATAAACATGAAACATGAAATCAACACATGACACCAATATGGTTACGGGGAAACCCAAATAGGTAAAAACCCCGGTGGGAATTTACACCCACTAATATTCAGCACTAGTGTTTTGTGATCCTTGTTAGAAGATCCTTTACCCTGTTAGGAGTAGCTTTACAATGCTTTAAGTACAGTAGACCTTGTTAAGGGTCGGACCCTGTTAGGAGTCTTTTACAATGATCCCTGTTAGGAGAGTGGACTCACTGTCCTAGAGCTCACTGCTCAAATGGTGAAGGCTACAACCTTCTGATTTCAGATACACACTATATCTGCAGGTGGACTGTCACGGTGACACTGCTTGTCAGATCAGTTCCTTTGGTGCGCTGATGCTTTGACCTCTAGCAAAGCTCTAATACATCTTATGTTGTCTTTGCATACCTCTGCTCTGCTTATCACAACTCTATATCATCTTCCATACCGAATACAATGGGCGCATCTTATATTTATACGCTCATACAAAATAAACAACTAGGTCGTCCTTATAACTAATTACAAACAACGCTTCCAAATGAATTGGCTTAAGCGTGCTTACAAACAAACAAGTATATATGTCGGCAACCTAAATACAATGGGCGCATAGCCTTTACAACATTACATTATCATCGCAAACCAAAATAGTAACTGTCGGCTCCATGCTCTGTTCTCTGCTGGCACACACTAGCTATGCAACTTCAACTGACTGTAACTTTCACATCTTTGCATATCTACTTATGTGCTCATAGACTAAGCATAAGCATAGTCTAACAAACTTAACTTCCAGGGCGCACACCATAATTCGTCCGTACACACGTGCGCTAATGCTCTGAGCTGCAAGAACTCTGTACACTGTCCAGTCTTCAACACTTAGCTGATTTTTGATCTTCTCATTAGGTGCGCTGACTCCAAACTGCTATATGACTTTGTTGCCATAATGACAACACTATATCTAGTCATATACCTTAGTATAGACAACTTGCCAACAATCTCCCCCTTTGTCATTGATGGCAACAAAGGAATATGGCCAAGTTGCTAACTGTCCCTTAACACAAAAACTTTTGTCTTCTATACATTCTTTATACATAATCTTATATCTCCCTATACATATATATACTCCATATTCTATACACAACTCCCCCTTTGACATTAATGACAAAGGTGTATCAAAAAACTGTATTTGCACATACTCACTGAGGGAAAACATCCCGATATGCAATCTTGAGGTTCTGGATCTCCTTCTTCCAAAAGGTAATCAATGAATTGACTATTTGGAGATGGGCGCATAAAGCATACTGTAGCTTCTCCATCTTCTCCAAAACTATGCTCGGGCCTGGATCATAGGTTATCATGGTGGCATCAATCTCCTTTATATTCTGATTGAGAATGTCTAGTGAGGGCGCAAGAGCATTCCTCAACTGAGTTTGTCTAGACCTTATCTTTTTCATCTCTTTCTCTACCTTTTCAATCTTGTCCATCCGACCTTGGTAGATATTTTTGCACATGTTTACATCAGTGGATGTGTCTGTCACTTAACTCTTCACCTGCTCAATCATAGCTTTTGCTTCTTTTATTTTCTTGAAATGGGCATCAGTAAGCTTATCCTGATCCATGCAGTCTGCAATGAATTTCCTTCCTTGAACAGCAAATTCTTTTAAAGATGCTTGTCCTGTCTTGAGTGAATTCAGATCTAGAGCAAAGTTGCTCATCAACTCATTCAGTCTCTTCTCCAAATACTTCTCTTCTACAACCTTGGATGCAAATTCTTCAAGGCTTGAAAAATTACTTTTAAACTGTGACATAACTGTACTCACATCATCAACCGAGTGTACTTTTAGCACTTTCTTATCCTCTGGCAGTAGACTATTCAAAATGTTAAATGGTTCTACCAAGAGGGGCTTTCTCATTACTTGTTTTTCTTTTGCCTTCTCCACAGCCAGAACACTGAACTTAATCAGGTCTTCTTCTTTCCACGAGTCCAAACTGCTTGTGTCATGTGTCAAACTTGACAACAATGCTGAGGAGGGAGTGATGGGAGTGCTATCCATCACTTATTGTTTCACCTTGACCAGTTTATCTGATGATTCATCCTTAAGTTCACTTTCTTTTTCCTCTTCTTCTTTCTTTTCATCTTCTCTCTTATCAGATATGTCTTCAATGAGCACTTCTTCTCGATGAGTGGGAGGTGAGCTGCTGCATAAGATTTCAGCTTCTTGTGTGCTCACAAAAGCTTCCTCAAACTTGTCCAATTCTGTGTCAGTGGCCGCCATGGCTATCTCTACATTGTCAATGACAATGGTGCTGTCCTTGAGTGATTCTGGCATGGGCGCAAACTTATCTACCTCTAATTGAGTTCCATCTGTGGGCGCAGAGTCCTGTGGACTTGTCACTGGTATATTAGAGGTCTCTACTATTTTGTCTTGCTTACTAGATGCATGAGTGATGGGTGCAAAAGGAGGTTTCATGTGTTGTTCTAAGAACACTTTCTCAAAAGCCTTCTCTATTTCCTTTGTTATCAGCTCATAGTCTTTGTTCATAATGTGTAGAGTCCTCATCTTTGTCCTTAAGTGCGGTTTCACTAAATTTAATATTAGTGCCTTTTCTTCATTAGAACATACTGGCAGACTATCTTCTAATATCTTTTCTCTGATCCTTAGATCCTCTTCATTTGCTTGTCTCTTTTGGAATTCTAAAATATCCCATACTTTATCTGGCATAGCGGTCTGCAATTCAAGAACTGTCTTCTTGAACTTGATCATATGTTTGACAATCATACTATGTATTTCTAATTTGTCAATCTCACTGTATGTTTCATAATACTTCCCTACTTGATCAATCCTGCCCTCATCAACAATTATTGCATTCAAAACTTTAAGGCTTGGTTTGAATCCTACCTTGGGATGTGCTTGAATGTTTTTCTTGCTCCTTGTTGCTCGCGAGGATGGATGACTAGTGCTAGCTTCTTTCTTCCTCTTGACTATTGGCTTATACTCCGGAGGAGTGGTAAGGTCAATAGTATCTTTGGGCACAGAAGGAGTATTATCTTCTTTACCCTTCTGACTGTCATCTGATTCAGTTTTCATCTTCTTCAACTTAGGATCTTCTTGTTCTTCCTCTGCTACTGCGCTTTTCAATTCTAAGGCAATCTTTTCATCCCTTGCTTTATCAAGGTCTGCTTGAGACACACAATGTATTCTCAAGATCTCAGATGTGACCTTAGCAACCTTTCTTTTTGTTGTTGCGCTGTTTAGCTTTGCATCTACTTCTCTTGTCTTTTCCTCATAAGTTGCCCACCTAGGTTCATTAGGATCTTTGGGGGCTGATAGAAGTACCTGTGCATAAGCTTCAAGGACTTGTTCCTCTACTTCATAGCCAAGTGGATGAATCCACTTAGTTCTTGGCTCAACAGCTTCCATACAAGTTGTATCTGTCTCCACCATAAAACAAATTGTATCTTTGTACTTTTCCACAATGCTCTCTGGAATCCTGTACCTCATTTGCATCTTGACCCTGAAGGTCTTCAATTCTAATGTCACATAATCTCTTAATGTGCTCTTTGTCGCTCTCAATTTGAATGCAATGAGCAATCAAATAACTTTCTATGTACTTAAAAGTGAAAATTCCGCCATTAATGCAAGTCACGTAAACCAGGTTGTCACTTCAAAATTTGCAACTCGAGTTCTGTTCACAATCAGCATGTGCGCTCTTGCACATAGGTACCTTTATACTCCAAAAGCTTAAGTCCAAAGGCGCATACTCTGAGGATGAGTATACCAGCCACACAGGGATCTAGAGCTAAATTAGCTCCCCCTATGACCCTGACGGCCATTCATCTAGATGTAGAGGGTGCGTCCACTACGGATGCATCCAATACATTCTCATCAGTCGTGTCCTTTTTCTTTGACCAAATCATGCTCGCATCATCTGAAGCTTTGACAAAATTAACTTCTCCTACGGGATTCAAAACTGGTTCTTCGGCCTTTTTAGGGCTTTCCTAACCTTGCATCCTTGATCTACAGAACTTTGAGATATGTCCAGCCTTGTTACAAGAGTGACAAATGACTGGAGGCCTTATATTCCTCAACGCATTGACATGAGTCACCATTTTACATTGTTTTGCTGTGTGACCATTATAGTTACATATCTGGCATGTAACATTCTGAGAACTTCTTACATTTGTCTGATTCTGATTTCTCTGATCTTGTTGAATCCTATTCTTCTTACTAGTCTTGCAATTCATAGCTCTATGACCAAACTTGTTGCATGAATAACAGTAACCATTAAAAGGTCTTACCTCTGTACAGTTCCTCACAATGTGTCCATGCTTGTTACATGCAAAACAAGTGCGTTCTACTTGCTTGCGCTCATTCTTAGGTGGTCCACCATTATCTTTGGTTTGATCTTCAGTCTCCTTAACATCAGTAGAGTCCTTTTGTGAATCCTTTCTTGCTCGCATATTGTTAATCTGATTTTGTGGTTCATTGTATCCAATACAACTGGTGTCTCCTTTGGCTCTTCTTGCATACAACTGAGATTCTACCAAATCAAAACTGGTGTGTAACTTGTCAATATGATTCTTTGTTGTGTTCAATTCAGACTCCAAGCTTTCTTTGCTATTCCTTAGCTCCAAGATTTCCATGTTTGCTTGCCTTAGTTCTTCATTCAACTGAAGGTTCTCTTTGATCTGTTCATCACAGACTTTCTGATTATTGGTCAGCTTATCATCAAACTCTTCAAGTTGTTCTTTTAAGGATTTATTTTCTTCATTCAGCTTCTTTACCATTGTCCCTAGATCACTAGTAGAGCATTCTTTCAAATCTTTCCTTAGCTTTTTGATGACTAATTGAGCATCACTGAGTTTATCCTTTAGTTCTTCAAATTCTCTTTTTGATTTGTCCAGGTTTTCAAGAACAGCTTCAAGATTTCTTTTCAGATGTTTCATTTGAGCTTTGTCCATGATCTCCTCAAGTGGTTAAACTTATTTGTTGAGGACTAGAGCTTTGATACCAATTGTTAGGAATGGGAACACTGAGAGGGGGGGTGTGAATCAGTGTTCACTGTAATTTAACTTTTCACTTTAATCTTTATGCTGAACTTAAATGCATAAGTATTGAATTAAACATTCACATAAACATGAAACATGAAATCAACACATGACACCAATATGGTTACGGGGAAACCCAAATAGGTAAAAACCCCGGTGGGAATTGACACCCACTAATATTTTGCACTAGTGTTTTGTGATCCTTGTTAGAAGATCCTTTACCCTGTTAGGAGTAGCTTTACAATGCTTTAAGTACAGTAGACCTTGTTAAAAGTTGGACCCTGTTAGGAGTCTTTTACAATGATCCATGTTAGGGGAGTGGACTCACTGTCCTAGAGCTCACTGCTCAAATGGTGAAGGCTACAACCTTCTGATTTCAAATACACACTATATCTGCAGGTGAACTGTCACGGTGACACTGCTTGTCAGATCAGTTCCTTTGGTGCGATGATGCTTTGACCTCTAGCAAAGCTCTAATACATCTTATGTTGTCTTTGCATACCTCTACTCTACTTATCACAACTCTTTATCATCTTCCATACCGAATACAATGGGTGCATCTTATAGTTATACACTCATACAAAATAAACAACTAGGTCATCCTTATAACTAATTACAAACAACGCTTCCAAATGAATTGGCTTAAGCGTGCTTACAAACAAACAAGTATATATGTCAGCAACCTAAATACAATGGGTGCATAGCCTTTACAACATTACATTATCATCCAAACCAAAATACTAACTGTCGGCTCCATGCTCTGTTCTCTGTTGGCACACACTGGCTGTGCAATTTCAACTGATTGTAACTTTCACATCTTTGCATATCTACTTATGCGCTCATAGACTAAGCATAAGCACAGTCTAACAAACTTAACTTCCAAGGCACATACCATAATTCATCCATACACACGTGCGACAATGCTCTGAGCTGCAGGAACTCTGTACACTGTCCAGTCTTCAACACTTAGCTGATTTCTGATCTTCTCATCATGTGCGCTGACTCCAAACTGCTATATGACTTTGTTGCCATAATGACAACACTATATCTAGTCATATACCTCAGTATAGACAACTTGCCAACAATGGCTGGGCAGAGTTATTGAAATTAGTATCAATGCTGAATTTCATTTGCTGAGATGTGTGAAGGTGGAAGGAGATGTGTGTTACTCATTGGTGGAGCCAGATATTTTGCCCCTTGTGTTATCTTGAATTGAAGTGTTGAGGTATGGTGTTTTCTTAGTTTCAGTGTTCATTGAGTCTTGCTTTTTGGGTTGGTGCCTAAACTAGGGTTGTTGCCTCAGCTGATTGGAGTTGGTGCTTCAGCTATCCAAAATTGGTGCTTCGAAGAGGGTTGGTGCTCTTTGCAAGTTGGTGCTCACTGTTAATATTATGGGCTTTTCGGCTAAGATCAATTAGGACAAGTTGATAATAATAAATTATGGTTATATATTTTTTATTATTACACCTTTGGTTAATTAATATATATGTGGAAGTGGGATTTTATAATAATAAATAATAAGGCATTAATTATTTTTATTATAAATAAAATAAATTACTTGGGAGGGCCCAAGTCGGCCACCTTGAGGTGGAAGAGTTTATTTAATGATGCTCATATATATTGGAGTTTTTGATGAAGGACAAACATATCAAAAACATAACATGTGAATGTCCTCTTCATCAATGCTTGGAGCGAATTAATGTGCAGATTCAGTTAGCATATTATGGAGTGAATTAGTTCAGCATTATGGGGCAAATCAAACTAGCATTTATGGACCAATCTACACCAGCATTGGTGATGATAATCATCCGCACTAATAGCAAATTAGTTCTGCCCTTATAGTGCAACTATGCATTCAAATAAGGCTTGAAATCTGGGCGGATTTGTCTATTGATGAGGTACAGATCTAGGGCAGATCTAGTGCGACCTAGGGCAGATATAGTATGATCTATACATTCAACGAACTAGGGCTGATCTGAAGCAATCCTAGGATCAGATCAGTGGCAAATTTGGAGCAGATCTTGATAGTGAATTAAAGAGCAGATTGGAGGCTCCTAAGAACAGAATTCAAGGATAAATTAAGCTGCTCTAAAAGGTTGAATTAGGGCAGAATTGGTGCAGCCCTAGAAGAACGAATTGAAGACCTTCAAGAGCTGGTTCATAACAGTCATTGAGGGCAACATTGGAGGACTAATTTGAAGAATACAAAGTACAGATTTTAAGTCAACAAAAGGATAAATTCAGACCTTCAAATCCGGGTATTATCTTTCTTTACTTGAGAATATTTATTATATCTTGTGTCTTAGTATTTGAAAGACCTCTATAGATTGTATATTCTTTGCTATAATCTGAAAAATACTATCATGGTATCAGAGCCTAGGTTGAGGAAAGATTTAATTTCAGATTTAGGAATTCAGTCTAACTCTTTCAAAACTAAGAAATCTATGGCAACTAGGGGTTGGTCTGGAAATTGTAATTTAACCTTACATCTTATGAGGGTTTTGATTTGCATCAAGATCTAGGATTCTGATTATGCAAATTCATTGGTCTTTTAGCCTTCTACGCCTAATATTAGTTTCTATGTTGTGAAACCATCTCATAATTGGCTGAAAATATATGGGTAAAATTGTGTCAATACATTCTTGCATGTTTTGAAATTATACAATTGACCTTCTTAGGGTAAATTTCAAAATATCTGGAAACATACAATTGAGAGGGAGTTTAACCTTGTGGACATTATAAGGTAAACCTAAGCTTAAGAGGGAGTTTAATCATGGGCTCACATAAACCTGGTTTTGCGGTATAAACTCCTTCCTTACTTTTTGTATGAATGTGCGGGATCATTCCTATTGTCATGGCCGTTTGACATAGCTAGTTAATTGTTATTAGCTGATTATAAATGTGTAGGAAGCACATTCTTTTCTTTAGTAAATTGTGATATACTTTACAGCATTATGTATGTGTGACTGCATACTTCACTTTGGTATATGTTGTGAATGTGTGAGAACATTAACTGTTTTATATTGGATACATACATTATGATACCTTGACATGTTGGATTTATGCATATATGAGGAGCATACTTTATGTACGGATGCATACTTTTCTTGGACATATGTTATGTATGTATAGGAATATACACAGCTAATTAGCATAGTTGTTTCTTTGCATATCTAGCTGATTATCTGTCATTGGCATAATTGACACATATTTGTGAGAAGCATACATTATGTTGCAGTGTATCTTACATTGACATATTTTTGTTATGTATGTGCATACTTTACGCGCATGGCTGATTAACTTGATGTATGGATGGCAACATACATTGTTTTGTTTGTATGCATGGGAAGCATACTTTACATTGGCCTATGTTTTACATTACCTTGCTTATGTTATATACATATGAAAACACATTTCTTTTATAGTGGGAAACTATATGACATATGCTAGCATTGGCTTATGTTGGCATATGATTACATTTGCATATTTTATGTGTGGGAGCATACTTTCTTTATAGCTGAGTCTATATTCATGATATGATTATATTGCATTTAGTTTGCGCCTGGTTATGTTGGTTGGTCTTATGCTTATGTGGATTCATAAGATAAGATCTATGTTGGTTGGTCTTATTCTTATGTGGATTCATAAGATAAGATCTATGTTGGTTGTTCTTATGCTTATGTGGATTCATGAGATAAGATTTTTCTTATTCGATTATTTGATTACACTTATGCTCGTGGCTAAGTTGTTCTTATTGGAGATTTAGAGAATATCATGGATTTGATATTCTTCCCATGGATCAGGGATCCATTGTTGAGCATTTGGTGTCTGGAGACCATTGCTCTGAGCATTTGGTGAATACCATGGACTTGATATTCGTTAGACCAATGCTCATGATATCATACACTTGATATCTCGTGGATCAGGGATCCACATCTGAGTAGTTGGTGGACATCATGGACTTGATGTTGATAGACCATTACTCCAAGCACTTGGTGAATATCATGGACTTGATATTCGTTAGACCAATGCTCTAAACATCATGGACTTGATGTTATTTTTTTGGACACTTAAGTCAAGTTGACTTCTGATTGGTAAACATCATGGACTTGATGTTACTTTGAATATCATGGACTTGATATTCTATCTCTTGAGTCATGGAGACTCGTGGATCTAGGAAATCCACTTCCAGATGGTAAGTATCATATGACTTGATGTTACCATGGAAAGATGATTCTCATATGGATATGAGATGAATGGTTGGGGAATGATGAAGAACGTATGTGTTCTCATCTGGTAGATAGAGACCTACCTTCATAGATGTGAGATCTATAATATCATTGGATAAGATATCCAATATGGTTATGTTTTTGTTACCTCTATCAAGGATGATAGACAGGTTCAAAGGTTGAGTTCTATGGGTTGATCTTTTCCTCAAGTCCAAGAGGGAGTGTTAATATCATGGGCTTTTCGGCTAAGATCAATTAGGACAAGTAAGTTGATAATAATAAATTATGGATATATATTTTTTATTATCACACCTTTGGTTAATTAATATATATGTGGAAGTGCAATTTTATAATAATAAATAATAAGGCATTTATTATTTTTATTATAAATAAAATAAATTACTTGGGAGGGCCCAAGTCGGCCACCTTGAGGTGGAAGAGTTTATTTAATGATGCTCATATATATTGGAGTTTTTGATGGACAAACATATCAAAAACATAACATGTGAATGTCCTCTTCATCAATGCTTGGAGCAAATTAATATGCAGATTCAGTTAGCATATTACGGAGCAAATTAGTTCAGCATTATGGAGCGAATCAAACCGGCATTTATGGACCGATCTACACCAGCATTGGTGATGATAATCATCCGCACTAATAGCAAATTAATTCTGCCCTTATAGTGCGATCTATGCATTCAAATAAGGCTTGAAATCTGGGCGGATTTGTCTATTGATGAGGTGCAGATCTAGGGCAGATCTAGTGAGATCTAGGACAGATCTAGTGCAATCTAGGGCAGATATAGTATGATCTATACATTCAACGAACTAGGGCTGATCTGAAGCAATCCTAAGATAAGATCGGTGGCAAATTTGGGGCAGACCTGGATAGTGAATTAAAGAGAAGATTGGAGGCTCCTAAGAGCAGAATTCAAGGACAAATTAAGCAGCCCTAAAAGGTTGAATTAGGGAAGAATTGGTGCAGCCCTAGAAGAGCGAATTGAAGACCTTCAAGAGCTGGTTCATAACAGTCATCGAGGGCAACATTGGAGGACTAATTTGAAGAATACAAAGTACAGATTTGAAGCCAATAAAAGGATAAATTCAAACCTTCAAATCTGGGTATTATCTTTCTTTACTTGAGAATATTTTTTATATCCTGTGTCTTAGTATTTGAAAGACCTCTATAGATTGTATATTCCTTGCTATAATCTGAAAATACTAACACTCACTTATGTAATCTAGGTTGGTGCCCATTTTTGTTAATGAAAGCCATTGTATGTTGTGCTTTTTTACCCGTTAGGATTTTCCACGAGAAATTTGGTGCTTGCGTCTTCATGGTTGCTCTCTTTATGTTTTACGCAGTTTCATGCATTTAAAAGTTGAAAAATCTGAAATACTTGACACTATAAAAATTATGGTTGCTTGGGTAAAACATCACAATCCTCTAATGTGGCTACATCACAAAAGACTATCTTGAAAAAACCTAATTTGTAAACAAAGGAGCAATGATGGGTAAGGCGTTCTTCACAATTTGAGCTGAACCATCCAATGGTATATAATCGTTTGCAGATTCAGTCTTCAAACTGTCTCTGGAGAAATGAAGATCTTTTAGCTAGAATTGTCAACAATGAAGTGACTAGGTTGTTTAATGAACCACATTTGAGAATGGAGCAAATGATATACTTTTATTTCTGAACTAGAAGATGAGTCAATAATGGCAATCACTACCATAGCACTTGTCTCAATATCCATGATATGTCTATCCATGGTCATGCATTGTGCAGTGTGCACCACTTGTTTGTTTTTGTTTGCAATTGTTTGTTTTGTTCTTCAAAAGATATGTTCTTTTTCTAAGATTGAGATGAAGGTCATTTTCCTTGTTAGAATACATCTACATCTTCACTTAGGAGTTAGGGTATTTATTCAACAACTAATTTTATGACTTGTATGATAGGTTTTCAGTTCAAATTTGCATGCATATTTCTTTGCTTCTCTCAAGAAAATATGGTGGAAATTCATGTTAATCTGAAGATCACATCTCGAGCTCAAACTATCTTTCAAAATGAGATTTTGTTTGGACTCAAACTTTCAACTTGGAACTCAGTGCGGAATATATCACAATATTCTTGAACTGATGGGTCACAACTACAGCAAAATTAGGGATACTTGATGTATTGATCCTCATAGTTTCGAACAAGGTATGATAAGCTTCTTACAGTGCTTCCACAGAACCATTTTAGGTATCTATGAGTGTAATGTCATCCTGATGGTTAGTACAATAATTATTCCACCATTTGTTGGCAGACAAGGAAACTCTCGAAAGTGCAAAGAAAGCCTTTTCTTAATCAAAAAATTGATTACACATATTATATGCAAGTGAGGCTAAGCCAATTATATAGAGCATTTGCATTTATTTTACCCAGCCATAGGGATGTCTAGATTGACTTGTATCTTACATGGCAATTGGCCTCCAACAATCTATTTGGCGCCAATGTAGATGAGTATAAAGGAGGCTTGAACATGCTACAAAAATTGAGTAAGTGCTCAATGATTCCCACTCTTTCTCATACATCATGTTTCTCTAACCCATCTATTTGTTGCTGCCAAGTGCACTCCATCATTGTCCAAAACAATTTTGAAGTTAGTTTCTCTACCATAGATTTGACAGCCATCTCTTAGGATTGTGGTAAGGGGTGCAAAGAAGAATTGTCAGTTTCAAGATCAAGCTTCTTGTACTCAAACCTCTTAAGAGTGACCATACAAACTGCATAAGGATTCACATATTTGTGCACTAGAACCACCGATCTAGAGTCCAGGAGTGACCAAGGAACAGCACACTTAAACTTATTCAAATGTGTTAAGAATGGAATAGAAATACAGAAAAGATATAGAGCTGGATATTAGTCAATGTGCTCAAACAACAAGAGGAATTCATGACGGAAAAGATGCCATGTAAAACTACCAATCACAAGACTATTATGCAAATAGTTTTGTACAATATTCAAGAGATCAGATGTGTTACAAGATGTCTATCTTATGCTATATTGTTACCAACCTATTAAAATTTAGTCTTTATCATTCTATGATAGAATAGTCCTAGTACATTAATATACAATTATGGAAGGCAAAGGGAAGTCTTAGTAGAGAAACACAGACATTCAACTTCCTTCATCTCCTTTTTTGGTTATGTTGTTTGCTAGAAATGTTACAAAATGTTGTGCAGAACATGGCTAACATTGTGAAAACTGTGTGACATGATTGTGAGATGAGTTAGCATGTGGTGTTGTGCCCATGTATTCTACTGAAGCTCATAAAACTAAAAGTGAAGGCAACATATGGTACGAAGTTAGAACATTTAAGGACACATTGGTTGAATTCATAGATCTGTCTGAATCACACAGATGAAAATAAACTAGGAATAGGAAACGATTAAAGATGGAACTTTTGACAAGAACCTCATAATATAAACATAAAAATGCATGCATGTTTTTTGAATACAAAATGTCATTGTGAGGTCACCTTGGAAAAAAATTTTGACTCGATGCTTTGTTAGAGTTTCATAACTGGTTTCCAAGCTAATAAATATTTTTTGAACCATCAATTCTAATGTTCATCTAGAAGGATCCAACCACAAATCATTGTTTTATATTTTTATGTTGCATTGGTAATTGTAACAACCTATTACATACCATTAGTTTTTGGTCCCAATCATCTCATCTCCACTTGAATTGGACATATTATGACCCATTTGTGACTTTGTGACCCTAGCCCCAATTTTTTACCAGATGTACATTTGACTCATGAAAATTCAAAATTTTGAATATACACAATGGCAATTAAAAGAACAATCATATTGAAGCAACGAACCCATTCTTATCTTCTTGGATGCCATGGTGAAAAACTAACTCTTCAAAATGAATTTCATCTTTAAATGTTCTATACCGCATTCTATGTTACATGTGGGTTGGTAGAAAGGAGGCTTACTTGGATAAACTATGCCACTTAATAGCATTCTCTTCTACTAAGTATAAAATCTATTGTCTAAAATTAGCTAAATAACTTTAAACATCACATAGAATGTTTGCAAGATGCCAATAAGTAGGCACTTGTTTGGTATTTTGTAAGAATGAAGTAATGGTAGTTGAATCTACTTGAATCTTAAAATTGCCAATTCAGCAATTAGTTGCTTTCACAATGCTCTGCTCTATACTGCATTCTATGTTTGTAATATATGGGTTGGTAGAAAGTAGGCCTACTTGGATAAACTATGCCCACTTAATAGCATTCTCTTCTATTAAGTATAATATCTAATGTCTAAAATTGGCTAAATATCTTTGAACATCACATAGATGTTCGCAAGATGCCAACAAGTATGCACTTGTTTGGTATTTGAAGTAATGATCATTGAATCTACTTGAAACTTTCAATGCAACAATTAGTTTCTTTCACAAATGCTCTGCTCTAGCTGCAGTTTCTGCATGGTTATTAAACATCCAAAACCTTCAAAAAATAAAATATTGTCTTGTAAAAAGTCTCCATAAATGGCAACAAATCCTAGGTTTCCTCATGAAAACCATTAGTATTGATCATATCCTAGTCCCAGGATGGTGGAATTTGCAATTCCTATTTTACATATGTACTAACTACCAATAATCATCTACCCAAGTGGCAGATAAGCTACCTTATAAGGAGATTATATATTCTTTTGGAAAACCTGTGGTGTTTTATTAAGAAAATTATACCTTTTTCAAACTGCAGTAGACACCACTTATAGTCATCCTATAGGTCCTGGGTATACTTACAAGCAATTTTCTGTAGACTTCAGCTATAGCTCCCTACTTTTAAGGATTATAATGCCTATCTCCATCTCTTTTCAATTTATTAGTTCTTGAATAAAACCTTATCTTGAAAGCTCATTCCAACCCAGACAATATTTATCTCATGCTCTTGCCTGCACTATGGCTCAATCTATTAACTCTATTAGAATTTAGAACACATAGAACGCCTGCATCAATGTTTTAAACTTAAGGGTTTCAAACTTGATTCTGAGTTTAGTGTGCAGACCAGTTTCACCTGGTCTATTCCTTATGGCATTGGCTAGCCCATTATGTCTTAAGCTCTGCTCCATTTACCATACATCAGTCCTCAAGAAAAGAATATTACCAGAGGCAGAGAGGGCGGGGATCAAACTCAAGCCTCTTCCCACCTGACAGAAAACCTCTTCCAGTATCCAGCATCTGCTTCCTCACTAGCAGAAAGATGCCATAATTTTAAACTGACTGCTTTGGTCCACAAACAAATTAAAAAAAAAATTGGTTGTGGGTACCAAGGCCCAGGGGCCCACACCATACAAGCACCTCCATGCCATGTAAGCATCCTCCGAAATGAGTGAAAGTTGACCACTTAACTATCTGTTAAGTTTTCACAATGGTTCATTTGTAGTTTGTGAGGTACAGAAGTTGACTTGAAATAGATTCAGTTAGGGGAAACATTCTCATTCAAAACATATGCAGAAAAATATATGTGCTCAAGATAGCACCTTCTCAGCAAAGATACTGATCTGTATCACTGTATATCACACAACTCTTATGTAGCAAAGTGTGCTTACAATTGTAGCTGCACCATCCCAACACTCTGTTACATCTTTAGCCTTTTCTGCAAGAAGCACCAAAAGACAACATATATATTGCAAACTAAATTTTTCTCTGCATCTTGGACACCCTAGATGTTTCTTGATGTAAACATGGCCTCCCGGGACAAAACGTTGTAGCTGTCTCAGTCACTTGTCACAAAAAGCATCACTTGCAAACAATCTTTAATGTGTCCATCCTTGCATGCACACACACACAATTATATTTTCCTCCTCTTTTTTCTGAACCATATTTACAATCAAATTCCAAAATAAACTCTGACAAAAAATGCTTTAATCGAGAGGACTGAAACCCATTTCTTAGACTCCTTTTCTAGATTAGCCTTTCAATCTTCCGAACAAAATGATGAAATTGTCATTTCTTTAAATTCAAAACACTCACAATATCCTTATGCCACAAGGCCAAGCACTACCCAATCTGATACCATAATGAAGTCAATAAACATCTCAATAACAATGCCAGTGCGCAACATAATGAACTAGGCACAAAGAAACAATAAAAATAATGTTGATTATTTAGTATTTACTATTAAAAATAGCTCAAGATAATTCAAAACCAAGACAACCAAGACATATAAATTCATTATCCATATATGACACAAAAACCATGGACTTGATTTGGCTGACTTGACCTTTAAAGTTAGCCAGAACACCTAAACGAGTTTTATGTTCTACCACAATGCTACATTGGAAGGTCTGGATTTACTATAGGATCCAAAAATTGAATTGCCTCTGAAGATTAGAGTCTGTTTCCAGTGGAGAAGAAATCAACAATGAAAAAGAGATGATGGGCAAAACACATTAATAAAAATATTCTAGAAAGTATATGTTAGTCTTAGAATTTAAGAAATATACGGTCAAATAAATATAAAATAGGCCAAAATCATTTATGTGGGATATGATTTAAGAAAATCCTTAGCATATAACTATATGCAAAACATCTATGGAGACTAGTCTTTCCAAGTGTAGTGTTCTAAATCCTCTTGGAGTATCCTAGAACTAAAACTTCCCCCGATATCTTATCAGGGAAACTTGTTCAACCCTATGAATTATTTAGAAATGCCATCTCCATTACAAATAATTTCTATTTGAACTCTTTTCAAACTTCGGTGCTGATTTCCTTTACTATATAAATACATTACGTCCTTCTCGCAGAATTTTAAATGTCAGCTTTCAAAAGATAATTTAAGATTTCAGCTCTTTCTGTTTAGTTATTGGTTATACCAAGTTAAAAAGAAGATTAATGAAAGCTGTGAAATCCTAAGAAGCAAAGGGCTGACAGGGTCTATGGTGAAGATATGGACCTCGATATCTCATCCTTTTGTCAATGACAAAATTCAAAACCCCTGAACTCAAACCTGCGTCCACCTTATGTTTAGTGCAGCCAGAGATATGGAAAATCTGAAGGGCAGTAATCTACAGTGAGCTGTGAACAATTTAATGCTGGACTAACATAATTTGAATTATGAAGTCAAATGTGTGGCAGCAAACCTATCTTATTGTGGGATTCATTCAAATGCAGCGAGCATTTACATGCTCCATCGTGACAAAATGAACTTGCAAGAATCTGCAATGATCACCACAAGGATGTCAGAGATGAGGTGAAGTTTCTTAATGAGGAAAAAGGAGACAAATAGATATTTCCAAAGATAGTTGTAGTGTGCTAACTTGGATTTTCTGTTTCTAGCCTTTGGGGGTGGAACATGAGACCTTGCATGGGTCACGAAAGCACCCCTGAGTGCATAGTGCAGAGTGAAATGGAGCAGAAAGTAATTATAGGATGGTTATTGCTTTGTTTCTGGATTCCACTGTGTAAGATTTAGTTTGCATCAACATTTTGGATCATACTCCATGAACCATCACCAAGATGAAATCATGTAAGATTTAATTTGCATCAATGTTTCGGATCATACTCCATGATCTCATCGTGGTGATGGATCAAGGAGTATGATCCGAAACGTTGATGCAAACTAAATCTTATACAGTGGAATCCAGGAACAAAGCAATATATTTTATGGACTGTGAAAATCCAATCTCTCTTAATTACAGGATGGCTTGAGCATGGCTGAAGAAAAATATCTTATAAATTGACCTGTGCATTTTCTACTTTATGTAGGTGAAGTTTAAGGAAATGGCAAAAATTAAAAAATTATTGGGCGTTGTGTGAGGAATAGATTGCTTTTAAGAATGTTTTTAGAATCTGAATAACTGAGCTTCAAATGTGAGACTGTGCAGATGAGTAAACTTTGCCTATGCCTACAGCCCCTTTACAATGAGACCAGATAATGAGAAGGTTGGATTCAAATCTTGGAAACAGACATGGAAAAGATAAAGGTTTCCAGCCTTCGTTAAAATCCTCACAAGCCGAATTTAAAATTTAGAATGAGACATGGAATAAAGCAGGATTCCGGCCTTAGCTAAATCTTCATTTTCTGAAGGTGGGTTTCAAGGATATGGAATGATGATAAAAATTTAAAGATAGTATTTTTCTACCTATGGCGGTTCGGTCCAGCCTTGGTTGAGCCAATTGAGGCTGAGCTTGGGTTAGCCTTACAGGATTCCCTTATTTTGCTGGTCTGGCAAAGAGAAAGGATTATAAAAAAAATTGTGAATTTACTTGAAAAAATTTATATTAGAATATATACAAAACAAGTTAGTTTCTTTAAGATTAATTTTCATGTATTTAAATTGACGACATAGAATAAATTTAAGTTTATGTAATGGTTTTCTGAGATTTAACTTCCAAATTAATCTTATTGACCTATATTTATTTGGTGGTGGCTCAGAAGAACCTATCTATTATACTACTATGATGCTCACATGCATGAAGTACGTGGACTTTCAGGGAAATCCAGAACTACATAGATAAACTCCTAAACTTTCTCGGCTTGTGAAAGCTTACTGAACGTTTAAAAAAGCTTTAGGCCCTGGAATGGATTCTATGTTATAAGCTGTGCTCAACATTTCCCTTTGTAATTGCTGGCAAATTAAAAAAAATATGAGTGATGCATATGATTACAGTCATGTCTTAAATAAGTGAAAGGAATAATTACATACGGTTGACGAGGTGTCCCCAGAGATTTTCGGGATGGCTCAAGTTTTCCGTTGCCAGATAATGAGGAAGGCTTCTTCTTGTTTGACTCCGAAGCCCCAGGAGGCCGTTTCTGATTTAAACTCTGCTTCCTGCTTGGCAGCGACGGAGACATGTCCGCCGCCTCGTTATTCTTCATCTCCTCAATTCAATTTGACGATCAATAATAAGTTGCAAATTTAATCCTCAACCTGCGAAAACTCTTGATTCCAATTTTGTATATACCACGCTTCAAGGAAGCGATTCCCTCTCTCAATTGAAGAATTCAAAACGAAAACTCTGTTTAATTTCCAAAAGTTAATTCTTTTATAGATAATTATAAATCTGTGATAGATTTGTGGATTCCTGAGAAGGAAATTATGCCCAAATCCTCCGATGAAGAGAAATTCAACCCTAGCTATTTATTAATCCTCATCAACAAAAACTCATATTAATATCCACATATTTTGGAGGCCGAACTGCATGTTTCCTCCCATTCTTTCTGGTTTGCATTAATTGTAAAGTCAAAACGGGGAATCTCTTCGTCGTAAACAGAAGGCCTGTTGGCGAATAGAATATAATAAAGACAAGTGGAAAATGCACGATTTAGCGACTACCTCATATCAACTAATTTACTGGACAATGGGAAACCGTCAAACAAAAGATGTGGGGCCAAATCGGCAATGAACATTTTGAGCCTTTCCCGCCTACCAAATTTGACACGTTTATGTTTCTGCTTTGCTCTCAGACATTCCGATGCCTTTCATTTTCTTATTTTTGCCCTTTTCATACGAAGGTTCCTTTTGTATGGACACCACCCTGCCTTGAACTCTCATAATCTGCGGAATTTTATTATGTTTTGAAATGGTTGATTGTATGGCGAAGAGAAAAGGTGAGATTTGCTGCTCTCCACCAATGCGATCCACTCGCTCTCTATTTCTTTGTCATGAAGATAACTCTATCCAACAAAAATGTGGGCAAGCTTTTAATATATGTGTGGTAGACTATTTAAGTTATGATAAAAAATTTAGGATATAGAGTTGGACTAAAGAATAAATGTGAAATTAAATTTATAGAATTTAAATAAAGTGAATATGATATATAGTTTAATTTTGGATATATTGTTGAAGCATTAAAAATTGGTTTGTCAATGTACTTTAAAAATTGTCTTCGTCAATATGCTTTTGGTATATTGGTAGAGTTGAATGGTTCTGACCGAGCTCATTAAAGATCAAGTCTTGATGAGTGCAACGCTCTAACATCATAAGGGATGAGGTCGGGATCATGCTCGGGGCAAATTTGGTGGAATGAATACGCCTCAGTCCTTGCCTCTTAGTTGAAGAGGTTTCAGCGCATAGGATTATACTCCAGTATCAGGTAGCTAAAATTACTTCATGAAGACCCTTGTTGGGTTAGTGTGCTTGTGGCCTTTATGTCCTTCAATCTAGACATAGGGAAGTGTATTGATAGGGAGTTGATGACTATGGAGAATGTATGTCAACATGTTACATCTTCTCCTAAAGTGGATTAGTGTTTACATGCATTGTTAGACAACTTGGTAGAGAAACGTTTGTTATCCTTTGGTCATGCTCATATGTGAACAAATTTCATAGCGATAAATAAAGGTCAAACATAGTAAGAAAGCATGTAATATGCCTAGGATGATTAAACAAGCAAACATTGTAGAATTGATAACCTTTAATGCTCTTGATCTAGATCTCACACATTTCAACATCATTTGAAATGAATGAGGAATATCTTATCAACAACAACATAGCACATAAACTAACAGAAACATGTGTTAAGTTACATTGTAAAAAGTAGGAGGAGGTTAGGTCATAAAAAGTAGTAGGAGGTAGTCAATGAGGCTTAATTTGAATTTCTATATCTAAAATTGTGAGGTTTGTGTATATGATTGGGAAAATGACCTTAGTCAATTCTACATTCATAGAGCTAATCCAAGGTGGCAAATAAAGGGATCTAAGCATTAGATTCAAATTCTAAGGATGAATGATGATGAAAGATTGGGATAATGTCATATTTCATACAAGAATATGTCACTTGTAGAATTTTATAACATAAAGGGTAGGTCCAACACTATATATAATGAAACACAAATTATTTAAATACTAAGATTAATAAATGTAATTAATAATGAAAGGTTCAAGATGATATTAGCTTTATAAGTTACTCATGGGAAGTCAATGGTTGAGACTCTAAACTAGATTATGACAAATAACCAAAAGGCAACTTTTAAAATTGAATTACCATTGTTTTAACTATTACAAATCTATCTAGAAGTATGTGTATACAAAGATGGGTGGTTTTGAGAATAACTTGAGGAAGACTAGTAGTGTGCAACATAAAAGTGTGAAACTTCCTCAGTAGCTCAATCATCATTGTTGATGATGAACTTAGAACACACACCAAGCAAAAGTTCAAGATTCCTAGATGATAAGTCATCTACATAGTATTTGGTTATGGAAGTGTTGATGTAATATGAAAATGATTCTAATGCAAAAATTCCTATTGATGTTCCAATGTGATTTCTCTTTATGAACTAGGGATTCATTAAATAAGTGTTACTCGGTGCTCAAATTGAATTGATTTGGCATGCAAGCCAATAGATGATGGTTAAATTATTCAAAAGAATTGAAACAAGAAAATTAGAAAAAAGATTTAAATTAGGAGAACAAAGTTGTGGGTTGGTCTTGTTCATGGAGACAATGTTAGTGTTAATTTTGTATATCTTGCGCAAATACTGCCTATTTTACAATTACATATGCCAATAACTGATAAGTGTGTAAACCAAGAAAGAATTTCTAGAAAGTTGGAAGTTTAGTAATATATGAATTGCATAAAATAGTATTGATAGTAATCTCTTAGAAGTAATGGGCTTTTTGTGCTTAAGAGTATTATGCATCAATTTCAAGTGTAGGAGAAAGCTAGGCTATAGATAAATAATCATTGCAGTTGAAGCAGTGTTGGAGAGATACAAATCACTAGTCTACATTTTTTTATCAATATTTCCTCCATTGTTGAGACCCTAGTTGTTGGTGGTAAAGAGAGGACCAAACCTAGTGAGAGTGTTGTGGGGAGAAAAACTTCAAAGGAAAAAATATTATAGATGAGCATAGGAGCAATTAAAATATTGTGTGCTAGTTCATACCAGGTCCTAACCCTTAATGGATAAGCCCTAGGGGTAATGAATGGAACGAGGGGGATCCTAAAAAAGATGTGATGATCAAGTTAGCTCTAACTCGTGTCATTTATGATGAAATGGGGATAGTGCAAAATCAAATCAAGAGCACCCATGGCCAAAGGAGAAAATAAGAAAAAGAGAGATTATTGAAACGGCCAAGATGGTATATCATGAGATGAGCATTAAGGAATAAAGTGTATTAAAAAATAGTTAAGAGAGAGAGAGAGAGAGAGAGAGAGAGAGAGAGAGAGAGAGAGAGAGAGAGAGAAGAAAGATATTGCAAAAGGATTGAGAAGGCTAAGGAAGCCTCATTTGAGCACACCAAGAGGGTTGCTATTGGATATTTGGAGAGCTTGGAATCAAGAGTGCTCAACCAAGGCCTAAAAGAAGGGGTATTCAACCATGTAACTTTCTAACTCAAGAATCAGCTTCTACTCTAAATTTGACAAGTCCCTAGGTCAAAATCAATGAAGGGGTTTAAAGGTTATTAACCCCAATTTGTCAATTCAAATCTCTCATTTGTAGTTGTAGCTTTGTAAAATGTTGTCGCTTAGAATTTTAGGCTATTGGTACTCAGTTTAGCATGTGTGTTTGATGTTCTTGTTTCATCCCCTTTTTCGTAAATTTGGCTAAGTCCTTTGTTACCAGACCCTTTGATTGGGAATTATGTTTAGGCCCTAATGTGACATGCTAATATCATGATCATACATGCCAAAAGATTTGAATTCAAATGTTGGCATAGTTATACAAGATAATGTGACCTTGTTTGTTGACCTCACCCAAATAGTCCCTTGAAGATGTGCTTAGTTTCATATATAAGTAACCTTATCTCTCCATCACAAAGGAGAGGAGGGACAGATACAATACATATAAGAGAGCACACACAAAAAAATGACAAAGGAGAAAAAAGAAGTTTTGGAATCTACAATTTGTGATCTACAAGTTTATAGGTTCCATTATTATAGTGAAACTCTTACCAAGTATTGTTTGATTTTCTTTGTTATTATTATCATTATATATACTAATGTTTTGTGGGTTCTCAAGGAAGCCCATTCTATTTTTACTTGTGTAAGATTTGTGTGGCAACATCAACCCAACAAAGGCTCCAGATTTGTATGATAAAATTTATCCTTGTGTTGTTTAGTAGGATCATTGTTATTGGTTTACACTATGCCCCTTGTAAGAAAATACTCTTTATCATCATCATTGTTGTTGTTGTGGAGGCGGGAACACCTAACATGGGATTTGACTAAGGCAAGCTCATGTAGAGTACAATCCTTTTCCTCTTTCCATTTTGAAGGTGTCCAAGTTTTTGTAGTGGGAGGAGGATTCAACATCTCAAGCCTTTTGGAGACTCTTAAAAACCTATCTCTTGTCTTTCTTAGTTTATCCTACATAGATTAGGTTATTCTAATTATTCAAGTAAATTCACAAATTGATTTTTTATTATTCTCTGAAACACATCTATAGAC
This sequence comes from Chamaecyparis obtusa, assembly GCA_027943335.1. Taxonomy (NCBI): domain Eukaryota; kingdom Viridiplantae; phylum Streptophyta; class Pinopsida; order Cupressales; family Cupressaceae; genus Chamaecyparis; species Chamaecyparis obtusa. Next base: position 626,913 of record BSBK01000884.1, read on the forward strand.
TATGTTGGATCAATACAGATAAGCAACCCTAATTCTCTACACCTTTTAAACTTTAGTTTGGTGCATTGGTGTCCATGCAATATTCAAGCATCAATTACAGTTTTCCATAATCTTTGGTGCTAAGTTATTCTCTTTGCTATCTTTTAGGATTTACTTTGTATTTCCATTTATTTGTCATGTACAGCATCTGCATTCAATTAGTTTACTTAATACGTTCATAGTCAACCTAATCCATTGCATCATCCATCAATTCTAGTAATTACAACAAAGGAGCCAAACCCACCAACTAGCTTGGCTCTTCCTTGCGATAGTAGCCAAGCACAACCCCTTGGTTGCTTTTGTGTTTAGATATTTCATTGTAAAGAATGACTTAGATTTATTCATTTAGTCTATATCCTCCTTTTAACCATCAAAAAATAGTCAAATATATAGATTATGTGGTGAGAAGGACATGTAAACCTACAAAAGAATAAAATCTTGAAAAACCTAGAATTCTAGGAACAAAAGGGAAGAGGTGGGAATATAGATTTAAAAGAAATCTTCAACATTTAAATTTTTCCATCAACACAATAGAATAATTTGAAGAAGGATGTAAATTCAAATTTATTTAATGAAAATATAATATGTAATGATAAGTTACCAAAAGGTACCTCTAAAAAGTAAAAAGATCTTATGAGGACACAAGCCTCTCAAAACAAGAGTAAACACATGCCAATTAATTATTTAAAAGATATATTTAGCGGAACCTTCTAGATAGAGGAAGAGATACTTAAGAAAATATTTTGTGAGTGAGAAAATATTGGGAGAATACTTTTGAGCTTGAATTACCCAAAGATATGGGTAAAGTAATTAAATTGGTGAAACAAAAACAAGTAATCGAAAGTGATAAGAGGGTTAGGAATTTGAGAAGAAAAGGACCCAATATTGGACCAACAATTGGAAAAGGAAAATAGAAAAGAGTAAAGAAAAATTATCAAGGATCCCTTGTGTCATCATTCTTGATAAGAGAACCTATGGGTTTATTGATTAAAAAAGTATGATTTGTGCCTACAATTCTTGTATGAATATACTTTCCACAATAAAAAATTGTTTTTTTGTTGTTACTACAAACTCTACTCATGCTAAAGTTTTGTGAATAAGGTAGAAATCCTTATTATTGACTAAAGATTGAGTTGATATGTGCAATTCGAAAACATGTCAAAAGTAGGCCAAAGGAGTATTTTGCTAGACTCAAGTCAATTGAGTCTTTGAAGACACCTTTTCCCTTCTCAATCAAAGATCTATGGATGATGACGTGGGTGTCCTTGATCTTTATCTAAACTCTAAGTTTCACAGTTGTGTAGGATGGTATAAGTATTTGTAGTGTCATAAATTGCACTTCTTTAATTAATGAGTTCATTTTCACACTCTCCTAGCACTTATTTTAGCTTTCATCTCATCTAAGCACTCTTGGGACCATTTAAAAAAAAATTTAAATTTAAATAAAGAATGAGTCATATCTTATTTTAAATCTCAACAGGGTCCTCTTTAGGGCAGCCTTATTTTAAGTGTGCCCTTTGTCTTATATCTTTTTAAGCTTATGTAGGTCCTATCGTATTGTAAAGTTCAATGCAACTAAAGCCCCACTTCGTTTTGTCAACACACATGGATTTTAGATCTAATAACTAGGCATTATTATCTTTTCATCCCCAATATTTGAGTTAAAAACCTTGTCAAACTATGTTTGGATGTTGGAAGCATTCGACCACCTATTTATGATCTAAAATTAAGGTTGGATAATGTGTAGGCCTTGAGATTCCCAAATCTAGCCTTGATATGCAAGTGTGACCATTGTAGGTTGACCTTGATGAAAAATACCTTAAGGTCCCTATATAAAGAAGGATTTTCCCTCCTTGTTATAGTTGTTGAATTGTCGGCAAGGATGGTCTGTCTGATTCATGTAACAAAGGATGGTCAGGAGACAATACTTGAAGGTAAGCTTAGTATTTCGATTGGCTAGCTAATAAGAACTATCCTGGTGCAAAGACCTCATTTCTAACAGAAAGAATCTAGTCTCTAAATCCCCTTAGAATAGTAGGACTAGGTAATGAGAGCTACTGTTGGGTAGGGAGAGCTACCGTAGTTAACACCTTCCTATGCACTGGTTGCCCAACACCTCTCCTAGTTCATTTCATCATATCTATCAATCTCGCATTCACATCACATGTACAAGTTCATTCCAAGAGTAAATATTATTCTCTAAAAAGATGCTTAAATGAGACAAGATGCGAAAGGGAAAGCCAAAGATGTTGAGTATGCAATTTTTTCCTTGATCTCCTAGTAGTTTGAATTGGCTTAATTTGAAGAATTCTTTGGTCAACCAGAAAAAGAAGGTTCTATGTAAGCAGAATTTGATGCCTTGGAAAAGAGAAACACATGGAAGCTATGTGAATTGCCTCATGGCAAGAAGCCTATTGTTTGCAAATGGGTGTACAAGGTGAATTACAAATCAAATGGGTCCATTAACAAGTTCAAAGCTCATCTTGTTACCCAAGGATATGCACAACAAGAAGGCATAAACTATGAGGAGACATTTGATCATACAACTAAAATGGCATGTCTTCACCTTGTTTCTTCTCTTGCAACTTAGTATGGGTGCACATTGTACCAAATGTCAAAAGTGCATTCTTGAATGGTGACTTAAAGGAAGAAGTCTACATGGTCCAACCAGAAGGGTTTCAAGTAGCAGGAAAGAAACATCTTGTTGTTAGGTTAATCAAGTCCTTGTATGGACTAAAGCATGTTCCTAGAGCTTGGCATTTTAAGATTGACAATCATCTTTTAAATTTTGGATTTAGCAAAAGTCCTTTATGTCCTGATTTCTATGTACAAGTTTTTGGTGAGGACTTTGTTATTCTCATTGTATATATGGGTAACCTATTCATCACAGATAGTGGAGCCTAGCTCCTTGAAAAAGTCAAGGATGATCTTTGTTCCATATTTGAAATGAAAAACCTTGGGCTACTTCATTATTGACTAAGTGTATAATTTTAGAAGTGAAGTTGTATGAATTTCATTTCTCAATCCAAGTACCTTGGAACACCTTTGGAGAAGTTTTGGATGCTTGATTGTAATCATATTGCTACATCTATGTAAGTTAAGTTGAAATTATCAACCCATTCAAATTCCTTTGTAGTTGTGTAGTTGATGAGACCATTTACAAACAACTAGTAGGTAGTTCGATCTATCTTACTATTACTAGGCTAGACCTTTGTGTTGCAATTAGCTATTTGTCCAATCCACAAATAGAACACTAGCTTGTTGCAAAAGAGAGTGTGGATATATATCAAAGGTGCACTCAACTATGGTATATTGTATCTACACAAAAATGAATTTCATTTGAGTAGTTATACAAATGGAGATTGGGAAAGTTCTATTGATTATCGTTGATCAACTACTAAATATGTGTTATCATTTGGTCCTTGAGCTATTTCTTAGCAAAGCAAATTACAATGAATTGTTGCACTATCATCTGCAGAAGAAAAACATAAAGCGGCATGTAGTATTTGTTGTGAAGTTATTTTGTTGTGTGAATTTCTTTATGATATTCACATATATCAAGATGAGCCAAAACCTAATCTTTGTTACAATCAGAGTGTTCTTAAGATGGTTAAGAAGCCTATTCATCATGCCTACACAAAAAATATTAAAATTAATCATCATTATATCTAGAAGGTTACAACCCACAATAGAGTTTTTCTTTAATATTTTTGAACCGATAAATAAGTTGTTGACATAATGACAAAACCCCTCAATTTATTCAAATTTGTAAAATTTGGGGATAAGTTAGGCATTCTTTAATGTTTTGGCATCAAGAAAGGGGTATGATCACACTATTTCTCCTTTTTTGTATTATGAGATAGCTATGTCAACATTCATCAAACAAATGCTTAAGTGTGTTCCTAATTATGCATGTTCAAATTGTTGTAATGACAAAACCTATTAGATTTGTCATTAAGGGAAGGTTTTGGTATATTTGTTTACGTTGACATAGTTTATTATGGGTTTGTTTGCATTTTGTAGACTATTATAATATATTAGTTGTACATATATATGTTTGTTGAGTTGTTAAAAACAACTTGTATATTTAGAGAATTTATTTCCTCCAAAAAAGATTTGAGAATCCTATAAATATGTAAGTAATTTGATTAAATAACGACATTTTTTTCTGTGTCCTCTCAAACTTAATATGGTATTAGAGTGGTGAGAATATCATGGGATTGATTTTATCTTTTGTAGTTGAGATTAAAATTATTTTCCTATAAGTTTTCTACTCATATATGCAATGTTCTTGTATAGTAAAGATATTTTCTTGATTCTGCCCATGCCACCTAGTTTCCTCTTGTCTCGTTGCCTTTCTTGTTGCACTATTTTCTTGTGATTTAATATTTCATACAATCAGGTTTAATGTGTGTTTTTGTGTTGTGAGTGGGAAAGTAGTACAAAAACAATCATGTCATGAACCTCTGTGCATGCAAGTCAAACAAAATTTGATTAAATAACAACATTTTTTTGTGCTCTCAAACTTAATATCCTGAAGAGCTCTAATGATTCTTAGCCATAGGTGATGAACCAACATTTTTGGAAATCATGTGATTTCTTTCTTGTCAAATTTTCCAAATAATAAAAGTGAGTCCAATATTCCAAGCAATGAGAAGAAAGGAAGTCTTAGGGGATTCCCTAGATGACCCCATAATTCAACCAAAGATGAGTCATGAGTACAAGCTCGGTTCCAAGCCCCCCAATAAAAGTGCTAAATCTCCCTAGAAAATAAAAATTAAAAAATTAATGTGAGGATCATTCCCCATTGTTATTGCATAGAACACATATAGAAGGACCTTGAAAACATTTCTTTTGTAAATTCTCTCAAGTGAGGCATCTATTCTTCACAACTAATAATGTGAAAAAAATTGCAATTAGGCCAAGAGAACTTGTTCAACACCTATTTCCACCAAGGAACACCAGTTCTTCCATAAGTATGCATGTCCATTTATTAATAATCTAAGGCAACTAAGAACTTGCCCTTCAAATCTAGGCCCTTGGCAAGAACATCTTTCCCTAATAAATAATTGCATTATGCATGCAAAAATATTAGCAAGATCCTAATAAGCCTCCTTTAAACCCCCGAACAACCACTCATGAGGTTATTTCTATAGAAACACTTTCACTTGACCTAGGTCTTGAGTTATTTTCAAGTCCTATGCCCTACTTGAACTTGCATCAAGAAAACTATTACATAATGATTGCAAGTATATATACATTGATATGATAGGTGGGTGCCTATCTCAAGAATCAAATCAAAATATCTAGCCTCAAAGCCTCTCTTACAATTCTAAAATAAACCATAATTGATTAACTTGGAGCCCATTTTAAGAGTGCCTAGACCATAGAACTATTGCCCAAAAGATTGGAGGAAAAACATTACTCTCCACTTCCCTCAAAATACTTGTTGCAAAATTGAGCAGAATAACTTGTTGGCTAAGTAAGTTTGGATGATTGATGAGTCAATATGGTTGTCATTGATGTCAACAGGCTATTGTTGTTGGTGGTGATTTTTTTTGTGTAGTGGTGTTAAGAATATTGATCCACATATTCTTCATGTTGCAAATATATTAATGAGATTTTGGAATGTCGTTGGACAGTGGTTGAAGTCATTGGGTTCAAGTTTTTGTGCTTCAGATTGCAGTGTAGTAGAATTGGTATTTGTCTGAGTATGACTATGGCTTATAGTTTTCTGTGTGAAATGCATGCTTTTCATTTCTCCATGTGATGGTTTTTGATTTTGTGATTTTGGAACTAAGCTTTAAATGTACTTATCTTCATTCAATTTAATGGAAACTAGTTTTTGAGTTTTGGAGACATGGTTTCAAAGTTCGATGGTGTTCTTGATCTAGGTTTGGTCGACCTCAAGTGTTTACACTTTAATTAATTGTCTCAACAAATGCAAGATGGAATGTAACATGTATGATGTTATTTTTGGTCCCAAAGATGACATATTGTGGTCCACTTCTCATTCCTTTCTACTGCGAGAATGTTTAGTGGCAACCTAATTCAAATTTTGTCCAATTACTTGCCTAGCCAACACTGGGAGACTTCACAAATGAAATAATGGTATAAATAAAGGATGAATTATTGAGGAAATTTCTTGGGATATGTGTATACTTGTGTGAGTGTTATGAAAGTGAGTGTTTATGTGATGGGGGTGTATGAAAGAGGACCTATCTCCCTACGTGTATGAGATAGTGTGAAGTGTGGTACACAACAATGTAAAATTTCATGTGTTAGCTATTGGAAGTAGTGAGGCGAAGGTATGTACAAATCATTCAGTTGTGTTGTAGTTGTGCATCAGTGATGGAACTATTCTCTTTTATCCTTCTTCATTCAAGCAGTGAGCCCTCCAAAAGTGAGCCTTCTTTCTTCGGACAAGGTGCTTTTCTTGTAAAAATCACCTTAACCTGTGTCACCCTAACATGTGTTCATATATTTGAGAAGTAATCTTCTCTGTATTTTTTCCCTTAATAGGGTTTTCCATGCAAATCTAGTGTTCCTTTTGCATGATGGTTTATGTTCTCTTTCATGTTTACATCCTTATATGATTAAGGATTAAAGTAAGTTTGGTGAGTTGATTAAAGGATTAAAGTTTCAAGAATTTATTCACCCCCCCACCCCCCCACCCCCCTCTCAGTTGTCTTGTACATTCAACAATTGGTATTAGAGCATTGGTTCCTTGGAGATCTTAACCACTTAACAAAGGATTGACAACCTTTCAAGTGCCATGTGAGATCCAATTTAACTTTTGACAAGTAGACCTAGTTAAACAATCTTGCAAGAGGTTGAGTAGCAGGTGGAAAGCACAAGTAATGACATGGAGGGGAAGCATGTACAATTTTACTATAGTGTTGTAAATAATGATGTGGATGGGAAGCATATGCAATCTTAGTGTAGTGTTGTAAATTATGCTTGTTAATATTGAAAACCCATTTTCACACTCTTCTATGTATGATTATATTAGTTTTTGGATTCGATTGTGTAGAATTTTTTCCCATCAACGATTTGGATCATAATACATGATCCATCATCAGGATGTACTTGCTTTAGCGTTAATTCACTCAGATCATTTCACGACCATTTCTAGCCTTGGCTTTACCCTTAACCTAAAAAGATGTGTCCTAAGCTACCCAAAATATTTATAGTTTACCCCACACTTAATTCATTGTCAAATGTCAAAAGTGGATTGGATCCTATGTCACAAGCCTCAATATTTGGGTTTCCCTTTCATAGAGCTCATGTTGGGTGGACCATGGTGTCCAATGCCCTAGTCCTAGCAATTCAAATGTCACCCTTTGCATTTTGCAATCTAGTCTCAATATTCACATTTGACCATTATGTGTTGACCTTTTATCAAAAATTAACCTTGTAATCCATATATAAGCTAGTTGCTTTCTCATTTTGAAAGATATGATTTCTATGATAGCAAAGCTTTTCCAAGTTGTTCACTCAGCTCTGCAATTATGAAATATTAACTAAAAATCTTCATCTACATTGATCATTCACCATTATTACAAGATGATTGAAGCTTTGAGGAATGTTGAAAGATGATGGTGACTATTAACTAATGAATAGCTTGTATCTCTCCTCAAGGGTTTGGTATGATTCTATGTTGTTCTCACATTCTTGAGTTCTAATATCTTGATCTACATTGTTGTTATTTTTCCTTTATGCATATTATGCTCTCTTGAGTTTTATTTGCATCACCTATATTGAATCACTTAGGGCTTCACCCTAACGCACTTCAGTGGGGTTTTTATGTTTATGTGTTTCACTACTTGCCACAATCTTAGACATAGTTAAGATTCAAAGCACGTACTTTATTTCAATATCAACTTGGATATTAGTGGAGATGGAAATACCAAAATAATTGATTGAGGCAAGCTCCTATATAGTCACAACCATTTTTCCTCTTGTGTGTGCATGTGTGTACATATCTAGAATTTTATGGTAAGGAAAAAATACATGATGATGAAATTTATAGTGACAAAGAAAGTCATTCAAAAGTTGAGACAAAACTACCTTCTACGCCTGAAAAAGTTGAATCGGGGCCCATAGACAGATAAGAAGTTGAGGAGAGCTCATCTAACTTTAAATCTTCAAAAGAAGGGGAAGAATCTCCAACTTGGCTTGTTTAAAGTTCTACAAGGCATAGACAACCACCTGAAAGGTATTCTCCTCATGATTGGAGATGTATTTTTGCATTAAATACTAGCATGGATGAACCTATATCAATAGAAGATGCATTAGGTATGAATAATGTAGAATCCTGGAAAATTTCTATGGATGAAGAAATAGCATCTTTGAAAAAGAATGATATGTGGGATCTTGTACCATTGTCTAAAGAACAAAAACTATTAGAATATTGTAATGTTTCTTTAATCATCATCTTAGTTAGTATTTAGTTTTTAGATAACATAGAAACTTTCTTGTTGGCTTTTTAGATAGAATTATTTCGTTCTTAATTATTCTATATATAAGGAGACTACGTCTCCATTTGTAATTGCTCATTTATGAATAATGAAATATTGTAACATGGTATCAAAGCAGTTCAATGGACTTCTTTAAGAATTGGAGATTTTTTAAAAAGAAAAATTTGTAGCCCTTTTTGTCTTGGGATTTATTCTACAAAATTTTAATCACTTTGTGAATTCATTGATGGACTCGAAGACTTTTTGCTGAAAATCACAAACCTGTTTTGGTCATGAGATTTCCTAGTTTGAGTAAAAGTCTACAAATTTTGTGGGTGTACTCACATGTTCTTGCATGTGCATTTTGTGAGTTGCATATTGCTTGCATGTGTTGTTTTACCACACAAAGTTTGGTGTTTTGCCACACGAAGTTTCTATGAGAGGTTTTATAATTTTTTTCCTTAAAAGATTGTTGGTGGGTTTATAATTTTATCCCAAAAGAAATTATTGGTGGGTTTTCATAATATTTTCCCATAAAAAATTTAGGAAGGGTTTTCATTATTTTTCCTGTAAAAAGTTATGGGAGGGTTTTATATTTTTTTGTCCTTAAAAAATTATGTTTGGTTTTCAAATTTATCCTCAAAAAAAAATTCTCAGTTCTATAATTTGCAAAGTTGTGTGGGATTCCTTTGTGGGTTTTTACCCTTTTTTCTAAAAACAAATGATGATTTTTATTCTTGGGTTTGTCATTTTTTTCCTCAAAAATTGTGACTTTTTGCAATTTATTTTGGAGCGTCATGCTCATCTGCGAGAGGGTTTGTTGATTTTTCCTCAAAGTCATGGCAGCTATTCTTGGTGTGTGTCTCTAGCTATAGGGAGGGACAATTTTGTTATCCAACATCAGGTTGGACGTTTTGCGATGATTTTTAGTCAAAAGTTTTGTAGATTTTGGGAGGGTTAGCTACAAACTCATCTCAGTGGCAGAGTCGCTATTAGGCTCTTGTCTCTTGTTAACGAGCATGTTGAAGAAGGGGGCAACCTTCTCTATTTTTTTTGGAACAATTTTGCCTACTCTTAGTCATTGACATTTTATAAATCTAGGGAGGGTCTCAGCAGCAGTAGAATGTTCTGAAGAATTTATGACCACAAGACATGTATAGTTGTATGCACCCAAAAATGGTCGCCTAGACTTTGGGCCCCATTTATTTGATTTATCAACCCTGAATCATTTTTATCAATAATCAATATTTTTCAACATTATCAATTCCTTGATCAAATCTTAGTTTCGATCATATATTGGATTTTTATCCTTGGATTAACCATTTTATCCTAAACTTTTATTTACTTAAAAGGAATATTTCCTCCCTTTTATTTGAATAAAAAGCCCCACCTTTTCTCTTATCCTAAGTTGCACAAATAAAACATTATTCCTATTTTATAAAAAGAAGAAAAACACCTTTTGTCTCATATGGACATAAAGTCAACTCCTATTTTCCTATTGGAGGATACTTGTGCACACGGATTGCTCCTCTTTCAAGCTCCACCGTTGATTGAGACTTTTGCCTCTTAATCTCCATGGTCCATTCCTTTGCATTTCTTATAAAAGGAGAGCTCTCTCCTTCATTTGCATATCCATCTCTTTCATGCCATTGTTATGCTGCAGGTTTTCTAGGTGCATTTGGAGCTTTTGGAGATCATTGCTACATCAAGCTCTTCTTGGATTTCCTCATTGCTCCATAGTTTAGACTTCATTTCTTGCATTATCTTAGCATCCATAGCTTCATTGCATAGCTTAGTTTCCTTTTATGCAATAGATTAGCTTCACAAAGCTTAATTAGGAGGGATTGTAAAACTTGTACTTTCCCTTTCATAGTTTAGTTGGCACTTTACTTTCATAGATTAAATTTCCTTTCAAGCATTGCATTGTTATCATTTAGCTTAGCTTGCATCTTCATCTTTAATCTAGTTTGAATTACATTTTCATAGTGATTCTTGGGGATATTGGCACTCTTTCCCTTGTCCTCATTCGAATCTCTCATTGTATGGTTGACTAGCAAGGTCACAAGCTCAATAGCTCTAGCTGAGAGCAAATTCATAATCTTGCAACTCCATGCATAGAGAGCTATGGATTGATTTGTGAGGGCTTATTGTTGAGTTTTCTTACATGTAAGGATCCATAGAAGTGCACTACTTTTGTGTGTACATTTTTGGCGCCCACCGTCGGGTAGAGTAGATTAGCTTTGTCATTTAATTCTACATTTTCCGTCAATTTTTTGATATATTTTTTGCTTAATTCGCGGTCTCTGGTTTTTTGGTATCAACTTTGCTTGGACATATTCTGATATGCCAGGGCTTGACACTGATCTTATTATGCATCATCTATCTATAGCTCCAGGAATAAAACCGGTTAAACAAAAGTTGAGGAAAATGCATCCTCACATAGCTCTTCTTGTTAAAGCTGAATTAGAAAAGCTCTTACATGTAGGATTCATTCGAGCTATCAACTATGCTGAGTGGATCTCCAATATTGTTCCAGTTTCAAAACATGATGGGTCCATTCGCATTTGCACAGTCTTCAGAGATCTCAACAAAGCGTGCCCAAAGGATGACTTTCCACTCCCTAACATAGACATGATAGTGGATATGACCGCAAGCTATAAGATATACTCTTTAATGGATGGTTTTTCTAGATATAACCAAATAAAAATAGCTCCCGAAGATCAAGAGAAAATAGCTTTCACATGTGCATGGAGAACCTATTGTTGGAACGTCATGCCATTTGGCCTAAAGAATGCAGGAGCAACATACCGGTGAGCTATGACCATAATTTTTCATGATATGATGCATAAGAACATGGAAGATTATGTGGATGATACCCTGGCTAAATCTAAAAAATGGGACACACACCTCGACGATCTAGAAGTAATTCTAGATCGCATGGCACAGTTTTAGCTTAGATTGAATCCAAAAAAATGTGCATTTGGAGTTGCCTCATGTAAACTCCTAGGATTCATAATTTCAGCAAAAGGAATAGAGGTTGATCCCGAAAAGGTCCAAGCTATATTAGATATGCCACCTCCAAGAAATATTAGTCAAATGAGAAGTCTTCAGGGACGTCTTCAGTCGATTAGGAGGTTTATTTCTCAGCTTGCAGACAGAGCACAACCTTTTAATAAGACATTGCATAAGGGTGCTTCCTGCTTGTGGAATGAGGAATGCCAAAAGAGCCTAGATCAAATTAAACAATACTTGGCTAATCCTCCAATTTTGATGCCGCCTATTCCTGGGAAACCATTGATTTTATACATTTCAGAAACAGAGTCTTCCTTAGGGGCATTGTTGGCTCAATTAGATGATATTGGGAAAGAAAGGGCCATTTACTACATTAGTCATACTCTAGTATCTTATGAGATCAATTATAATAGCATTGAAAAGTCTTGTCTGGCAGTAGTGTTTGCTTCCCAAAAGTTGCGACACTATATGCTTGCTCATACTATACATTTGGTTGCAAAAATTGATCCTCTTAAGTACTTGCTTAGTAAGGCCGCCCTCACGAGTAGGCTTGCCAAGTGGATGATGGTTTTATCTTAATTTGATATAGAGTACATTGAAAGAAAGGCCATAAAAGGGCAAGCTATTGCTGACCAATTAGCTGACTTTCTAGTTAAGGATAGTATGCCTATTCAGGTAGAATTCCCAGATGAACACATACTGTATATGACTACCCGCACTTGGAAGATGTTCTTTGATGGTTCCCACATGCAAAATGGATCAGGTGCTAGAGTATTATTTGTCTCTCCACATGGGTACAACATTCCAAAGTCTTACAAACTTTTATTCCCATGTACAAATAATATCGCCGAATATGAAGCTTTGATCGATGGATTGAAAATGGCTATAGAATGGAACATAACAGAATTACATGTCTTTGGGGATTCACAACTAATTATCAACCAAGTCAATGAGGAGTATCAAACCAAGGATGATAAATTGGTACCTTACAAAAAGATGGTTGAATCATTGAGACGTTACTTTACATTTGTGACATTTCAACAGATCCCTAGGACAGAGAACAAAGTTGCAGATGCTATGGCCACATTAGCTTCACTCCTTTAGTTGGAATCAAGATTTGAATTCCTGGTGGAAGAGCTACACCATCCCATATTTGACTCATCTGAAAGCAATGTCATTTGTACCCTTGTCACACATGAGTCTTCCCTCTATGGTGCTATCTATTCATATCTACGTGATGGCATCATCCCTGATACTTTCAACCGTTTTGAATGTCAAAACCTCATCCGTAATGCCTCTCGCCACACCCTTATCTCTGGTGATTTATATAGGAGGGGTTTAGATGGGACACTCCTTAGGTGCTTGGAAAAGGAGGAATCTAACCAAGCGTTAGCCGACATCCACGAGGGCATTTGTGGTGGACATTCCAACGGTCTTGCCATGGCCCGAAGGTTGCTTAGGGCGGGGTATTATTGGCCCATGATGCAGATAGACGCAGTAGCCTTTGCTAAGTCTTGTGAAAAATGTCAGAAACATGGAAACCTAATTCATGCGCCAAGTAGGGAGCTAATTCCTTCCATTTCTCATTGGCCATTTCAACGCTGGGCCTTTGACCTTGTTGGGAAAATTCATCCCAACTCATCAGGTGGACATAAGTTTATCATCACAGCTACTGATTATTTCACAAAATGGGTAGAGGCAGTCCCTCTTTCTGTTGCCTCGGGCAAAACCGTTTCACTCTTTATCCTAAATCATATTATTTGCCGATTTGGAGTACCTTATGAGATTATCACTGATAATGGAGGTCAATTCAAGAATAAGGACCTAAAGTATTTATGCAAAAAGTTTAAAATCAAGCAACATTGGTCCTCCATTTACTTTCCACAGGGAAATGGACAGGCAGAGGCTTCCAATAAAACCATCCTTAAGATTCTTCATAGGACAGTGAACAAGAATGGCAGGGATTGGCACTTGCAAATCAATCCAGCACTATGGGCTTACAGAACTAGCATTCGTACACCTACAGGAGCTACTCCTTTTTCTCTTACCTATGGCGCTGAAGCAGTGTTGCCTTTAGAAGTAGAGATACCTTCACTTAGAGTCTCACTCAAAGGATTGATAACAGATGAGGATTACCGCGCCATGAGGTTATAGGAACTTGAACTTCTAGATGAGAAGCGTAAGGCTTCATTTGATCATATGAGAGTGTATCAGAAGCGTATGTCCAAAGCATTCAACAAGAAGGTTTGCCCTAGGGAATTTCAGATAGGTGATCTTGTTTTGAGAGAGAACCCTAAGAATCAACATAACAAAGAACAAAAGGGCAAGTTCAAACCTAATTGGCTTGGACCATATATTATTACAGCTGCTTTTGGTACCGGTGCATATTTACTATCAGATCCCGATGGAGAACAGCTCCCTGATCCCATCAACATTGTGCACCTCAAGAAGTTCTATCCTTGATGCCCGTTCTGTCTAGGGGCATCCTTTGTACATATCTTATATGATCCTGAAAAAATACCAAAAATATATATATATGATGTTAAAAAAATTCTAAAAAGCATTAAAAGTCCTTAAAAAAATACAAAAAAAATAAAATAAAATAGCAAAAAAAATTCAAAAAAATAGAAAAAGTGCCTTGGTGAAAATCTGGAAACAGGTGCCTTGGTAGCAAAAATGAAAAAGAGAAAAATTGCAATAAAAATCCAAGTGGTGAAAACCTGGAAACAGGCGCTACTTGAGGCCTTTGCACCCCTATTTGTTAGCATGCATCCTCGACACTTAGCCAATTTCCATCATGCCTTGACCTTATTTGACTTGGTCTGGAATTGGTCTTTGTCTTTGTCTTTGTCTAGGGGGCATACTTGTTAGCATAGGTCCTTTAGGTGCGTTTGTCTCTTGGGGCATTTCACAACAGGTGTTTTTCAACACCACCCCAAATAGTGTTTTTCAACACTACCCTTGCGTCGAGTGTTTCTTAACACTTATCAGATGTCTTACCCAACAGTCTAGTATGATGCAACATTGCTCATTTGCAAATGTGATACTCAAAGTTTGACTCTATGACCAACACACACGCACTTAAACAATCAACTCGCTTGAGATATGTTGACTTTATTTTTCTTTGTGTGTTGTCTATGAGAATTTCTTTGATGAGTGGTCTCTCCCTGAGAAGTTTTCGATGATGCATCGCTAGAAGACTGAGGGACTGAGAACATGTTTTATTTCTTTATCTACTTGTGGGTATATTTTGTTGATCCTAACTGTCATGAGCATTTATGCCTATCTTACTTGACACTATGGATTGACAATGTATTATCCTTGACTGTTTTTTGCGAGTGCATGCTTCTAGTTATCCTGACTTTCATGTGTCTTGATACAAGCATAATCTCGCCATATCAAACATAGGTAATCTCACTGCATTAGTCATCTTGACCTCCATGTCTTTGATGCCTAGGTGGGATTTCCACATTTTTATCTGATAGAGATCATATTCATATCCACATAGTTATGCTAATGTGCATTATATGATCTTATGACGCTACCAATAACACTCGATGATGATAATTAGATGTCTATAGGCGTTGTCACCTTGTAAGTCAACCACTTTCATAGTAGCTTGCATTCTTAGGTTCATTATAGTTTAGTTTTTGCATCTTGCATATGGAGAGAGCTCTCCTTTTTATCATCTACGGACTAGTTGGTCAACTGTGCTCATTTTCTGATTCTTCTTGATCATATCTTTCATTTTTGGTCTTTCATGTCACATCATTTTCTATCCATTTTCGGACTCCAAATCGAAATCCAAGTTGTGTTTCTAAGTTTTCTCATTATTCTACGCAGTTGACTGACCTTTTGAGGCATAATTCTTCAATCTTTGATGGAATTTCTTCCTTTCCATGTCTCTCATATTTTCTAGTTTTTCATTCACTCTATTTCTAGTCTTCTATTTCTATTCTTCTACTTCATCACTGGGGTATGTTTCATCACCTAATGGTTATCCTATTGACCTTTATCTTCCATTATGATTTCATTTTGATTTGATCAAATCTTTTATCAATCCACTGTTCTCCTTTATCTGATTTCGATTTCGATTCCGAGGGGGCAATATTTATGGGATTCTCATCCTTGATTCCTTGATTTTCCTGATTCAGACATCTTTTGCGAGCTTTCGCTCAAATTTGAGATTCTTATCTCTTACTTTGAATGTGATCCCGAATCGACCTCATATTCAAAGGCCTTTGTTTATGTTTGTCCGGGTGTGATCCCGAATCGACTTCACATCTGAGTTGTTTTGTGATCCCAGATCGATCTAACATTTCAACTTCATTCTTTGACTACATGTGTTCCCAAATCGATCACACATTAGTCAAAGAGGGGCAAATGTATGCACCCAAAAATGGTCGCCTAGACTTTGGGCCCCATTTATTTGATTTATCAACCCTGAATCATTTTTATCAATAATCAATATTTTTCAACATTATCAATTCCTTGATCAAATCTTAGTTTCGATCATATATTGGATTTTTATCCTTGGATTAACCATTTTATCCTAAGCTTTTATTTATTTAAAAGGAATATTTCCTCCCTTTTATTTGAATAAAAAGCCCCACCTTTCCTCTTATCCTAAGTTGCACAAATAAAATATTATTCATATTTTATAAAAAGAAGAAAAACACCTTTTGTCTCATATGGACATAAAGTCAACTCCTATTTTCCTATTGGACGATACTTGTGCACACGGATTGCTCCTCTTTCAAGCTCCACCATTGATTGAGACTTTTGCCTCTTAATCTCCATGGTCCATTCCTTTGCATTTCTTATAAAAGGAGAGCTCTCTCCTTCATTTGCATATCCATCTCTTTCATGCCATTGTTATGCTGCAAGTTTTCTAGGTGCATTTGGAGCTTTTGGAGATCATTGCTACATCAAGCTCTTCTTGGATTTCCTCATTGCTCCATAGTTTAGACTTCATTTCTTGCATTATCTTAGCATCCATAGTTTCATTTCATAGCTTAGTTTCCTTTTATGCAATAGATTAGCTTCACATAGCTTAATTAGGAGGGATTGTAAAACTTGTACTTTCCGTTTCATAGTTTAGTTGGCACTTTACTTTCATAGATTAGATTTCCTTTCAAGCATTGCATTGTTATCATTTAGCTTAGCTTGCATCTTCATCTTTAATCTAGTTTGCATTGCATTTTCATAGTGATTCTTGGGGATATTGGCACTCTTGCCCTTGTCCTCATTCGAATCTCTCATTGTATGGTTGACTAGCAAGGTCACAAGCTCAATAGCTCTAGCTGAGAGCAAATTCATAATCTTGCAACTCCATGCATAAAGAGCTATGGATCGATTTGTGAGGGCTTATTGTTGAGTTTTCTTGCATGTAAGGATCCATAGAAGTGCACTACTTTTGTGTGTACAATAGTCTTATGTAGGGTAGTTAGACGATGATCATTAAGGGAGGGTATTAGAATATTGTAATGTTCTTTAATGGTCATCTTAGTTTGTATTTAGCTTTTAGATAACATAGAATCTTTCCTATTATCTTTTTAGAAAGTTTCAATTTCATTCTTAGTTATTCTCTATATAAGGAGACTACATCTCCATTTGTAATTACTCGTTGATGAATATTGAAATATTGTAACAAAAATCTATTGGTTACAAATGGGTGTTCAAGAAAAAGATTGGTTCATATGGAAGCATTGAGAAGTTTAAAGAAAGGTTGGTTTTGAAAAGTTACTCACAGGTAGAGGGTGTTGATTATGGTGAGATATTCTCTCATATTACAAAAACATTATCCATTATATTTTTGTTTTTGATTGTTGCTACATATGATTTAGAGGTTGAGCAAATGGGTGTGAAAGTTGCTTTCCTTCACGATGATTTGGAGGTGGATATTTATATAACACAATTTGAGCACTTTGTGGTAGAAGGTAAAAGTAATTTGGTTTGTAAATTGAATAAATCTTTGTATGGCCTCAAGCACAGTCCTAGAATATACCAAAAATTTGATACATATGTGTTGAGTTTGGGATTTGAGTGTTCTAAATCATATCACTATGTTTATAATAAATCTGATGGGGGTCATTTCTTGTATATTGCATTATGTTGATGATATGTCATTCATTGGTAAAGGGAAGTGTATGATTGTAGAACTTTAGTCTCAGCTTGCTACTAAATTTGAAATTAAAATATTAGTGCAGCTAAACACATTCTTGGGATGGAAATTAGAAGTGATAGAGTGAACAAAAAGATATGGCTAGGCCAAAGTAAGTATATGAACTTAGTTTTACAAAGGTTTAATGTGCAAAATTGTAGACCATTAGGTGTTCCTTTTACAGTTTGAACAAAGTTGTCCATTCCATATTGTCCTGCACCCCATCAGAGATGGAAAAGATGAGCAAAGTACCTTACTAGAGTGCAGTTGGAAGTTTGATGTATGCAATGGTTTGTACTAGACTAGACCTTGCCCAAGTACTGGGAGTTCTTTCTAGATATATGTTTAATACTGGTAGAGTTCATTAGAATGCAATTAAAAGACTATTTAGATATTTGAAGGGTACCTCAAAGTATTCTTTGTGTTATCATGGTTTATGTGGATTAGAAAAAAATTTCGCTTCATATTTATGGTTATGTAGATTTAGATAGGGTAGGTAATAGTGATAGCAAAATACCCACTAATGCTTACGTGTTTACAATATTTGGCTATGGAAGCTACTCACAATTGTAAATAAGTCGTTTGGCTTAAGAGACTGTCTTCAAATATTGGAATAAAGAAAGGAGCAGCAACAATTTATTGTAGTATTTAGACTACGATCTACCTAGCAAAAAACTTGACTTTTCATGCTAGGACCAAGCACATTGATGTTTAATATCATTTTATCAAAGATATAATTGATGATGGCAAGGTGAAGCTAGTTAAGGTAGAGACTTTGATGAATGTTGTAGATTTGTTAACTAAGGTTGTGAGCATAGAGAAGTTTAGATGGTATTCAGATTTTATGGGCCTCATGGCCCCTAGTAATTGAACTATGGTGTATATAAATTTATCTTTATAGATGTATGCATAAATGAGTTTGTGTTGTCTCCATGTTTAAGATACGTTCAAGGCATGCTTAAAATGTTATTGAGATGGAATTGATACATTGAATTGATGGTCAAGCAAAGATTGTCGCTTTTATCTTCATATTTATGATGTATGCATCTAGTGCGCCCATGATATTATTATATTAGTATTAGTATGTGGATACAATATGCTTCACAATTCCATTATTGAGGTGCCAATTTTACATTGTTAGGCTTCCTCTAGCTAGGTTGGATATCTTTCATGTGTCACGAATGATTATGGGGAAGCATAACTGCTTCGTGGTAGGGTGGAAATGCTCCTACAATATTCTCGCTCTCAATGTATTTGTGTGAATAGTCAAGGTTGGTCTTCATGTGTTTGGTACATTATGATTTTTGTATTTGACCCAGTGGTTTAATGTAATGACATTTGTAAACTTATATTAGCATAGTCGATGACTCATGTACCACTCTTTTGTTGATTGTGATTAAAATTTCTTATTTGATCTATTTTCTTACTTGATGTATACTAATGTATTTGACGAATTGGTCAAAGTCTCTTATTAGATGTTAGTTGTAGTTTTCAACAAGCTGGTCGAAATTGTTTTATGATTATGATGTAATATCTCTTATAAGAGGTAACTATATATTATCAATTTAATTTAAAAGCATATCTATTTCGACTTGCGACTTACCCAGTGACTTTGCATTTATTTCGGGATTTACAATCCTATGTGGCACAGAGGTCCTTACAAATTTTTGTCGGTATCTTGAACAACCCATGTATTTTCTGAGGGATACATGACCTCCTCTCAGTCGCTTGTCATTGAAAGCTTCGCTTGCAAACAATTTCTAATGTGTTCATGGCCTTGTGCACACACTTATATTTTCCTCTTCTCTTTTAACAGCAATACACCGAAACAAACTCTGAGACAAAGTGCTCTAATCAACAGACCGAAACCCACTTCATCGGACTCCTTTTCTACTTTAGTGTTTTTATCTTCTTTTCAAGAATTTACCAAAAAAAGCTGAAGTTGCTACAACTTTGAATTAAAGACACTCACTAATCTCCTTGTGGAACAAGGCAAAGCATAACCCAACCAAATACCATCATGAAGTCAATAAACATCTCAATAACGATGCTAGTCAAGGAAAATCGTTAGCATGATCAGACACAGGTAGTCTGTGAAGACTAACCTTTCCAAGTGTAGTGCTCTAACTCCTCCTGGAGTATCCTGGGCCTAATTTCCCTCGATGCCTTCTCATGAAAGTTTATTTCACTTTATGAATTATTTAGAAATGCCATCTCCAGTACAGTCAATTTCTGGTTGAATTATTTTCAGATTTCGGTGCTGATTTCCTTTACTGTCCAAATACGTTACATCCATTTCACAGAAATTTTATGTCAGTTTTCAAAAGATAATTTAAGACTTCAGCTATCTCTGTTTAGCTGTTGGTTATACCAAGTTTAAAACAACATTAATGAGTGTTGTAAAATGCTAAGCAAAGGGCTGACAGGGTCTATGGCGAAGATATGGACCTCGAAATTTCATCTTTTGTTAATGACAAAATCCAAAACCACTGAGCTTAAACCAGTGTCTACCATAGGAAAACGCCTTATGAATTGACCTGTGTGTGTTTTACTTTATGCAAGTGGAACTCAAGCAAATGGCAAAAATTAAGAAATTCTTTGAGTGTTGTGTGAGGAATAGGTTGCTTATAAGAATTTTTTTAGAATAACTGAGCATCAAATCTTAGGCTATGCAGATGAATAAACATTTGCCTATGCCTACAGCCTCTGTGCAGTGAGGTTAGATAATGATAAGGCTGGATCCAAATTTTAGAATGAGACATGGATAAGGGTTTCCAGCCTTAGCTAAAATCCCATAAGCCGGCTAATTCAAATTTTAGAAAAAGACATGGAAAAAAGCAGTTTTCCACCCTTAGCTAAAATCCCCATTTACTGAATGTGAGTTTCAATGGCATGGATCTAAAGATAGTATTTTTCTATCTACAGCAGTTCAGTCCAGCATTGTTTGAGGCAATTGAATGCTACCTTGGGGTTAACCTTGCAGTATTTCATTCTTTTTCTGGTCTGACTCATATTCGAAGAGAGGATTTTTTTTTAAAATTGTGAAATCGCTTGAAAAGATAATAATGAATTTGATTCTGACTGAAATTGCTGAAAAGTTGCTTTGAGATTTAAGATTAACTTTCATGTATTTAAATTGATGACATTGAGATTAACTTTTTTAATTTAATTGACCTATATCACATAAGCGGTGGCTTATATTCTACTAGAACACCGTAATGCTCACCTGGACTTTCAGGAAGATCGAGAACTACAGAGAAATCGAGAGCTACAAAGAAAAGGTTATGAACTTTCTCAGCTTGTGAAGGCTTGGCGAATGTTTATAATATTTTTAGGCCTCGAAAAGGATTGTATGGCATGAATTGTGCTAAAGCATTCATCTTATAATTGCCGACAAATTCTAGAGAAGATTATGAGTGAGAAGCATTTGCATAGCATACATGTTATGAAATAAGTGAAGGGAATAATTACGTACGATTGAAGAGGCGGCCCTAAAGACTTCCGCGATGGCTCATGTTTTCCGTTGTCAGATAATGATGAAAGATTGTGCTTGATGGACTCCGAAGCCCCAGGAGAGCGTTTCTGATGCAAAATATGCCTTCTGCTTGGCAGGGACGGAGATATGCCTCTCACCTCATTATGCCCCATCTCCTCAATTCAATTTGGAGATCAATAATATGTTACAGATATGATCCCCTCCACCTGCGAACATTTCTGGTTCCAACTTCGTGTATATCACTTCAATGAAGCGATTGCCATTGGCGAGCAGGATTTAAGTGCGGGATTTACTGGACAATGGGTAACAGTCGAACCAAATTGTTGAGCCCACTTGGCAATGCCCATTTTGGGCCATCCCCGCCAAATTTGGCGCGTTTATGTTTCTGCTTTGAAGACATGAAATGAAATGAAAGTTTTAAGAGATGTTTCGACATCAAGCATTCATGGTCTCATACAAGCCATGAAGATGTATTTTTCTATTTCTCATTTTTAAAAGTAGATTTTTTTGGTTATAATAACTTTTTGGTTATATGCCTAAGAAAATATGTGAGAACCACTCTATTTCATAGACTCTCCTTTTAATTGTTGCTCTTTAACAAGACAATCCACTCATTCTCTCTTTTCTTGTTATAAAATATGAAAAATAAATTATCCTACACTAATTTATACTAATAAATGGATATAAATAGTTGAAGTAGATTTTTAAGTAATAATGAAAATTTTAAGATATATAGTTGGATTAGAAGAAAAAAAATGTGAAATTACATTTGATCAAATTTAAATAAATTAAATATGATATTCATTGTAATTCTGGATAGAGGAACATAAATGTTGAGGGTCTTAAAATGATTTATCAATGTGTTGAAAAGGGATCTTTTGGGACAAAAATTAAAAATTTATTTAAGAAGGCTTGATAATAGTATCAATGGAAGGTTTTCTAGATGATTGTCACTATAAAAAAATGCAACAGGAAGATACACCACAAGATCTTGGCATGTAGCAATTAGTATCCATAGAAAAATCAATTCCAACCCAAGCGTAGCAAACTAACTTTAATCTTTTTGGTCATCATCCATAAGATTGAAAAAATACTAAAATTTATCATGGACTAAATCCCCCCAGTTAGTGTCATTCAATATACTTATCTCCTCATAGGCCAATTTGGCCAGGCAATCTTCCGCCCCATTCCATTATCTAGGAACATGGACAAAGCATATGGACTCAAAGTTGATAGCCATTTATATAGAATATAACTATTCTCGAGAACCACCTAAGCATCCATATAATTATTCAATTGAACACTTAATAGACAAAGAAGAAATATTAGAGCAATTCTATGCTATCCTGATCTACACCACCAACCCCTACAATACTCAAATCACCTATACAAGAACCATTAGTGTTAATTCTTAAAAAGTCATCGAAGGGTGGATGTTATTTTCTAGTTATGTATACCCTCTTGTTGATCTAAATCCTAGAAGTTGATCCATCTTGCAGAGCAGGAGAAAGGGATAATTACAAGAGATTAACCAAGTGTTGCAAACCAAATGAAGTAAGAGAATCAACAAAATATAATTTTGCATTAATAGTGTATTTAATCATTCACTTTATTTTAAGCTATAGTTGCAAGTAGTTGTTGCGATACTCTTAAGATGTGTATATTTTTTTTATTCAATCAAAACTATCAGAGACTAAAAGATGGGCCAATATCATTAGCAACCAATAAGAAGGAAGTAGATGTTAGGAGTTGACCCAAACTATCCCAAAAATCTAAAAAGGAAGTTTTATGATTAAAAAGGTCTATTCTAGAGCCTCCTCCATAAATTCAAATTTTCATTAAAATTTGAGTACTAAACAAAAAGATGCTAGTGTCATCCTCGACATTGTCGTAAAAAAATAAAAGGAAACTCTTTGAAACCCTCTTATCCCAATTTAGGCACTTGTTATGTGCTAGTAACTAAAGGGAAAAAATGTTTGAGTCAACCATAACTATTCCATTTTTTTCCACCAAGAAACCTCAACATTCTCTCTTCTCTTTGATTGAAGGTATTATACCCAAGAGCAACTATATAGTTTTTTTAAAAAATCATGAGGCCAATAAGGAAATTAGATTCCTCTGGATATATAAAAAGTTTCTTAGCTAAACTTAAAGCCATCTTTTCACACTCCTTCGTGAAGCCTCCATCAAGAAAAGTTGCAATCTCTTTTCATAGATGAAAAAAGGATCTCCAAAAGAAAAGGAATACTTAAAAATTAGATACTTTGGAACATTTGGCCTCTGGAAAAATATCATGAAGAAATAAAGTTGGGCAAAATATGAGATGATTACCACATTAGTTTTCCCAAAATATTGCATTATTTCATTTTTGGCTATGCAAAGAACTCTCAATAAGCAAGGACCTTTTATTAATAGTATTTCATGTTATCAAGTCTTTCTCATTCAACTCTATACATGAAATATATTCATGAACTACTTATAAATATTTATAATTAGTAATTTTTGCCAATGTCTAATTTGGATTTTTGCACCATCTTCGATATATTTTGACTAAGTTAAAGGTTGAAAGTTAATTTTTGAATATCCTAGACCAAGGCCCCCAACCTCCTTGGGACTAAAAAGAAAGTCCCAATTCACAAGACTCTATTTGTGATTATCCAAATTCCATCCCATAATAATTTTTGAGAGAGAACATCAATTTCCTAGAGAAAACACTTAGGAGAGTTTAAGACAAGAAATCTATAAATAAGAATAGCTTGTAAAATAATTTCAAAAGAACCAAGTGTCCAACAAAAGATAGTCATCAAAAGGCACAACAATTATTCCTTCATAAAAATCTATTAAGAATCTTATTCTATTTATCTATTCTTTGAATTTCAATTAAAAGAGGGATATCCACATACTCCGCTGGAAAAAAAAAAAAAAAAAACTAATTTGATTAGTGAAAGATGTTTGTAGTCCTACAATTAATTGGATTTGGATTATTGAAATAACAAATAGTAGAATTATCTCCTTTGATTTGCTAGCCTAAGGTAGATTAATAAATATCTATCTAATTTTTTAAAAATTGTTGTCCCCTCAATTTTGGCTATCCCTAGTGAAAGTTGTTTCTACTGAACACCACGTATATTGAGAGGGGAGGGGTGAATCGGTATACCCTTGAATATCTTAAAATACTTAATCAATTGACCACGTAACATATTTTAACTTTGTTGTATAGGAAAGAACTAAAAGTAAAGGACACAACACATAACACCAAAAAAATTTCGTGGAAACCCAAGATGGGAAAAACCACAAAGAAAGTTAACTCTCAAGTATTATGCAACTGATTATATAATACATAAGGTGTTTCATTGTTGTTGTAGCTCACTATTGTTGTTCTCACTACGATTGGGCTCACTGCCCTTATACAAAAATAGTAAAGATTGCTAGATATACAAAATTGAGTTGGTGGATGTGCATCTACAACTGCACAAAATATAATTTTTCGGTGTAATACAAATCTTTTCCTTTTTACCAATATAAAAATTCACTAATAACTTGCATATAGTAGTTCTCATATACATACAATATTAAATATATCAACATAAAATTACATAGATCACATTATCTTCAATCACTAAGGTCATTGTAGTTATATACCATCATCAATGTATTCATTCTCCATGTTGGCTGAGACCAAAAATGAAATGTGTAATCAATATTCAATACTTATCTATTGTTGGCCAAAACAAAAATAATTTTATCATAAGAGTAATATAAGTCTAGACCAAACAAGTCATGCACTACACTGATCATAAATTATCGTCGATAATACTGCTAGATCATTTGTTAGTGTCTGTTGTCAGTGAATATTGAACCGATACCAAAGGATGCAACTATGATAACTGATACCGACAGATCCAAAATAGAGACATCAATGAAAACCAAAATGGGATAGACTAACAATCCCCCCCCCCCTTTGTCATTGATTGAAAACCAAAATATTCTAGAAAGCAAAAAATGAGCATAACAAAACTTGAAACTTCAAAAATCTAAAAACTTGTCAATAAAACTTGAAGTGCAAAAAATCCCTCGTAGAGGGACATGCCAATAAATTCTACTTCTTCTTTTTCAAAAGAAAAATTGTTCACTACTCCCCCTTTTGCTAATAATGAGAAAGGGATCACAAACTGTACAAATGGGAACATAACAAGAACTTACAAACTTTAATCACTAACCTGAATGGACTCAAGAGTCTTCTTTAACCATTGAAGTTATTCAATCCACTTATCCTTTTTTGCATTCCATTTAGAGTTAGCCAGATCTAGTCAATAAAGATGTACACAAACTGTAGCCAACATATCCTTTGCTTCTTCAATAGATATTATTTCTTCTAATGAGTACCCTTGTGTAGTAAATATCACTTTACTCAAGATGGAAATGCATGGGACACACATGTCTTGCATATTGCCTTGTGGAACAATGATACATTCCCTTTGGTGTTGAAGAAGGATGAACCTCTTTTTCATTTGTTCCAATTGATTTTTGATTGATCCATCAAGATCATTGGTTATCTTGTAAGACTGATAGGCTTTTTTTATTTGAAACTCAATAGAATCCATTGCCTATTTAATCTTTTCGGTGGCCATAGACCACTATAGTGTGTAATCAAACAACTCATTTCCATCTTCCAATAGTTCTTGACCTTCTTGAATCAAGGTTTATAAATCCAAAAAAAAATTATGATACTTTTTCTTCAGTTGCTGCAAAAACATCTATTTAATTTCTTCTTCCTTCAACTGAACTTTGTGATCTACTGAAACTATTAAGTCCTTCACTGCATTTACAAGAAATTTACACTTGTCTTTTATGCTACAAGATGGGTCTATAGTACATGAGGGAACCAAAATCCTAAAGAGCTGACATAGTCTCTTCAATAACCTCCTCTTTTTCTTCAAACTCTTTTAGTAATTCTTCTTGTGTAGAAACAATGATACTCTACCCTAACGGAAGCTTTTATGTAGGAGTAACTTTGTTGAAATCTATGAGATATGTGGAAGTGGTGATTAGTTGAATAGAAAGTGGTGACGGTATAAAGTTTCTAAGAAACTTATGGGAACTGGAATCGATATATGGTCTTCAATTAATGACTTCAATCTTAGGCTCTTTTCTTTTCAGACTTCTTGTCACAATATTGTCAGTAGAGACTGACACCAAAACATATTTGTCTAACTTTTCCTCTTCTAGCTTCACTTCTTCCCATTATCTATTTCTTTCTCCTATATTTCCTTCTAATCTTCTTTTTCCTTTTCCAGTGTCTCAATTTTCTCTCTCTTTTTCTTTTACTTCTAACACCTCAACTTCTATTTCATGTGTATTTGCATATGTCAGTTTCATAGTTTCAAGGTTCACAACAGATTCATCTAACCTACTTTATTTCATTTATTTTCCTTTATCCTTTTATTTTTCCTCGTTACCTTTCTCTTCGTGAACTTCTTCAATTTTGATAGAAGATCCTACTGGAGCAACATTAAGTAGCTCAATTTTGGGAGGATTATTGTCTAAGTTGTATGCTTCATTATCATTAAATTATGTAATAATTGTTTCTTTTCTGAGGGAGCAATGTGATGTAGAAGGTTCACAACAACAACTTGTGCTAGCATATTCAACTCACTGACAAGAGTGGTTAAATCAAAAATTATTTCCTCTTTCAATTCTACTACAATAGATTTATCTTCCATAAGAGAGTGTATTCTCTTTCTTATTTTTTCCACCTATCCTTTTGTTATAGTCAAGAATGTAGAAACATTTTGTTTTCCTACTACATCTTTGCAAACCTCATCTGAAGTTGCCTAATATAAATCTTTGTCTATTTATTTAGACTCTTTCCTAATTTTATCTAGCTCATTCCAGAAGGACATGGGAACCTCTTCCTTATATCTTTCTAAATCAACATTAACTCTTGCACCATATTGTAAAATGCATCAATATTAGTTTGTTTTCCATCATCGAATGTTGATCCATACATATTGTCAACACTTCTTTTCTCACCAATTAGTAAAGCATCAAGTACTATGTTTGAATCCAAAGGATTGAAACCAAACTCAAGTTCAAGACATACCTCTTTCTCCTTTCCTTTATTGTTTTTCCTTAATTTAATTTGAAATTGTTCTCTATCATTGTTAGAATCGGTGGATTCATCCGACTTGTTTCTAGAATCAACAATCACAAGAATATCACTCACTAAAAATTTTAGTCTTTAGCTTCTTTGAAGCAACATGAGTTGACCTTGTCTTCTTTCTCTTCTTAGCTCAGGATTCTCTTTCTCTGCCTTAACCATAGGAGTAAAACATGTTATAGTACTAAAAGGATTTCTGGTAGAACTGAGAGTAGCTCTCCTCATCATGTATTTAGCCTACTCTTCTTTAGTAAAACTAGAAAATGCCTTGGCCTCCAACACTATTTTATTCACTTTCTACTTGGCATCTTTGGATGCCTTCTTGTTGTAGATTTCACAACTTTTCTCTTCAGTTGTGTCGAGCCTATCATTAGTGGTGTCAATAGGGATAGCAAGAAAAACCCTAGCGTACTCTTCAACTTGTTGTTTGGATATCTCATAAGAAAGTAATGGTAACCATTTTTCTCTTGGTTGTCAACTTGCATAATGCAATGATTAATGGTAACAATAAAAGGTATATCATTCTTATATTTTCAATCATGAATAGAAGAATTTTGTCCTTTTTGTGCATCTTCTTTTATAGAACTATGAATAACTCTATGAACTGGTCATCTCTATCGTCCAATCTATTTATCTTCCTCAACCTCATATCAATTCGATATGCGATGGGTTTATCTTCATACCAAAATACACCACCTTCACCTGGTACAGTATCTGCAAAGCATAACAATAGACAAATACCTAATGAACTGAAACAAAAAAGATACATTTTTCTTGCTATTCTTTAAAGCTTTCAAATTTTCAATAAATTGATCCTTAATAGGAGTGAAAAGATCATAGTCTATACCTTTCACCATTTGATAAGCTACATAAATTACAATTGTCGAGACCAAATTCTCTCAATTGGAGTAGTATAATTTTTTATTGATAACCTAGAAATCATATTTGACTGTATGATTAGTAATGGTACTCACTTTTGGTGATCTTCCATTAGGTGTAGCACTTGTTAGGGATTTCACTTCATTAGTTTTGATAGATTTTATCTTTGGTACTTCTCCAACGTCACATAAACCAATAACCCTTTTCATTTCTTCCTTAGTTATCAAATGAAAATCATCAAGCCATAAGGTTTCATGATATTGACTAATTTCCATTCTCACCCAATTTTCATCTCTCCATAAATTGAAAATTTTGTTGAAAACATGCAACTTCTTATCTACCAAAACTTGAAACCCTGTCTTTACCTTCCCATTGTCAGTTGATAATTTTTTTGCCCAAATGTCACAAAATTTATCATGATCAAATTCATCTGTTAGGGATTTTGCTTCATCAGTTTTGATAGATTTTATCTTCGGTACTTCTCTAATGTCACATAAACCAATAACCCTTTTCATTACTTCCTTAGTTATCAAATGACAATCATTAAGCCATAAGGTTGCATGAAATTGACTAATTTCCATTCTTACCCAGTTGTCATCTCTACATAAATTAAAAAATATGTTGAAAACATGTAACTTCTTATCTATCAAAAATTGAAACCCTGGCTTTACCTTCCCATTGTCAGTTGATAATTTTGTTGCCCAAATGTCACAAAATTTGATCATGATAAATTTTATGACATTTGGGAAGCAAAATTATCAAATGATAATGGGAAGGTAAAGCCAGGGTTTCAAGTTTTGGTAGATAAGAAGCTACATGTTTTCAACACAATTTTAATTTATGCAGAGATGACAATGGGGCAAGAATGGAAATTAGTCAATTTCATGAAACCTTATGGCTTGATGATTGTCATTTAATAACTAAAGAAGTAATGAAAAGGGTTATTGGTTTATGTGCGTTGGAGAAGTACTGAAGACAAAATCTATCAAACTAATGGAGCAAAATCCCTAACAAGTACTACACCTAATGGGAGACATCCTCAGTCGGGACAACACCATGTGAAATTCAAGACAAATAACCTATCATGTTGTTCTCCAATGAAATATTAGGGCATGGTCTGAACATTGGTTGTGCCTCATGTGATTCATCCAATAGCACGAGGGTGAAACTTCAAGCCATTTCATAAATATTGAGAAGTAACTATAACACTTCCTTCGAATTTGCTAAAAAAATATGAAAACCCTTGTAGTAAACCCTATCTCTTCTTTGTCACAACTTATCTCTTCAAAATCATTTTTGCAATGTGAGAAATGACTAGTGAAAAGACACATTTAAGGTGTAATATCAAGGTAAAGAAGTATTAAATTAATTAAATGTGACGTAAGCCCACTAACTCCACTTTTACTGAAAGGAATATTTTTCTTTTAATTCCTTCTATTGATAACTCCATACTTGCATTTCTCCAGAATGGGAGACAGATACAAAGATATTTCTCCCCCTAACTGCCAGTCATGAGGTTGCTCAATTTTTGGAGTGTGTTTCTGCACCATAGATGGTGCTACTCCTATCTTTCTTAATCCAAATATTATTCATTTCCTCTCTGGCTTCTTCCTTGTTAATTATCTTTGTTGTTTTTTACCTTTCAACATTCACTGATTTGTAGAACTTTGGAATGTGACCAATTTTGTTGTATTTGAGGCATTGGTCCTCTTCTTTCTTTTGTCTTGACCTATACTAGTTAGCTTTATGACCATATAGAAATCATGTATAATAATATCCAGTAAACTTTTTGTTGTCATTACTAGGTTTCCTACATTAACTTGCTTTATGACCAAAAATATTACAATTGAAACATCTATGATAAAAGATCTGTTATTTAAATTTTATACTTCTATAATTTTTTGCTTTATGTCCTAATATATTACATTTGAAACAATGACCATTAAAGAAATGAGAATTCATACTTACTTGGGGTCTTACTGGAGCCTTACCTTTATCCATTTGATCAGATATGATTTCATTTTTTCTTTCTGAAACTGATTTATCTTCTTCTTTGAATGAGTAGTGGAACCATTCACCAGTATCACATCCAATCCCTTTCTTATCTATCGAAGAT
This sequence comes from Chamaecyparis obtusa, assembly GCA_027943335.1. Lineage (NCBI taxonomy): Eukaryota > Viridiplantae > Streptophyta > Pinopsida > Cupressales > Cupressaceae > Chamaecyparis > Chamaecyparis obtusa. Next base: position 657,237 of record BSBK01000884.1, read on the forward strand.
ATTTGAAAACCCAAATTCTCATCTAATTTCTATGAACTAGTTTTTATCTTTTCTTCACTCTTCTTGGTTTCTTCCTAATTTTATTTGAGAAATAAGATCTCTTTTTCAAGCTTTTGGAATTCATCAGATTTTCTCTTAATTATATTTTTTGGAATGTTCTTGGTTTGTTCATCTTCTTCATGCTTTATTCTTAGGTCGGTGCTAGTCTCATTTGCCAATTTGAATTCATTTCTTACTTCTTTGTGTCTAGATTTGAACTTTAGGATTTTCTCCTTCAATTTTTGGATGCAATAATTTGCCAATTGAAGATTTTCTGATAGGACTTTATTTTCATCTTCAACTAATTCTAGATCTACATATATTGACATGAATTTATTCTCATCAATGGTGGATGTTGGTGATGAATGTTAAACCTTTGAGATCTCCTTTGAGCGGTTAGAATCTTTCAAAGCAACTAGCTCTAATACCAATTGTTGAACATCTGGTATACTAAGAGGGAGGAGTGAATCATCATACACTTGAATATCTTAAAATACTTAATCAATTTACCACATAACATATATTAAATTTCTTGTAAAGGAAATAATTGAAAGTAAATAACACAACACATAATACTAGGTTTTTTTTCATGGAAACCCAAGATGGGAAAAAACCATAGAGAAGATTAACTTTCAAGTATTATATAACTGGTTATATAATACATAAGGTGGATCACTATCAATGTGGCTCTCTATTGATGTTTTCATTGAAATTAAGCTCACTTACCTAATATAAAATTAGCTAAGATTTCTAGATATACAAAATTGAACTAGTGGACATGCATCTACAAATGCACAAAATACAGTTCTTGGTGTAATAAAAATCTTTTCCTTTTTACTGATATAAAAATTTACTAATAATTTGCATATATCAATTTTCATATACATACAACATTAAGGATATCAACATAAAATTGCATAGATCGCATTATCTTCAATCATTAAGGGCATTATAGTTATATACCATCTTCAGTGTATTCATTCCCCATGTCAGTTGAGACCAAAAATAAAATATGCAATCAATATTCAATAATTAATTGTTGTTCATTAAACCAAAAAATGATTCTATCATAAGAGTAACATAATCCTAATTAATAATTTGAGTGAGTTTAAAAAATATAAACAATTTTTTGCACTCTAAAAAAATGGAGCGAGCGAAGGCAAAACAGGCGCATGGAGCGAAATTTGAGTAGGCACACGGAGCAAAAAAGGAGCAGGCACATGGTGCATTTGGTAAAGGACATCATGTGAAAGGAGTTTGGAATATAGTTTTTCATGGATATCAGTCCCAAAGAGCTCGTGGCTGGAGACAGGGTAGTCATGGTCAGTTTTATGCTTCCTCATTTCAGCCTAGGGTTTTGCATTTTGGCAATTCAGAAGCTAGATACTAGGGAGGATATGGGTCCCAGACTAGGGCTTCACATTTCGGCAATTCAAAAGCGAATATGGAAAAACCACCACATGCATTTTCGAATATCTTCTCTACATCCTCCCTGGATGCTCAACTAATTTTCTATGGTAAATCCAAGTATGCTCTCTGCTCCAAGTCTCCCTTAATCTCTCTACATAACAATGCCAGGGCAGTCAAACAATCTCCTCCTAGAATCATGTCTAGGGCTCCATCACGGGAATTGCTTAACCCTAGCTAGGACAATTTATGGCTGCCAGCACGCAAGCAGAACATCAGGAGGGCAAAGCAGTATGAAAAAAAGAATAGAGTGCAAAATTTCTCCCATCATCAGGCACCTTTTTGTCTGCCCCTTAGCAACAATTTTGATAAGTTCAGAGAAGAGAAGGTGGCCTTATACTCTCCTCATAATCGGCTTATGAGACCTGCTCCAAATAGTAAATCTCCTAACCCTAAGGATATGTCATGCAATTTGTCCCAAAATCCCCACAGTTCCATCAATATTGTGCATCACCAGTAGGATGCGAAGCCTTACACTCCTCTACATCATGCCAATAAAGGTATGTGTAAACAAAGTCACTCTGATTCTGATTTTAGAGTAGATCTTCCTGATAAATCTACGGTTGCAAATAACAATGGAAAAGTCAATTTTTCTCATCATACACTCAAGTGAAACTCGGTTTACTCTCCCCCTCATAGGAGAGTTGATAATATTAGGATTAACCCTTCTGTAGTTATTGAACCTAAGAATCTTAGCATTATACCCTCAAATCCAAATCATATATTTTATGAAGGGGAGATTACTAATCTTAATCTTAAAGATAGCTGTATAGAAAGAGTTCAAAGTGCCTGTGCAGATTTCAAAATTATTTGCAGATGGAATGGAGTTGGAGCATCAATCTACGACATAGCCACATGGTTGAAATCACAATGGCAAAAAAATGTAGCGGTAAGTATTCTTACAGATTCTTTCATTTATCTTGATTTTAGTAGTAAAGAGCTTAAGAAGAAGATTCTAACAGAAGGATGCCCTAAATATAGATTAATATCATTCACTATCTTTGATTGGATTCCCCTTTTCAACCCTGAAAAACATACTGGATTTATAGTGGACAAAGCAGTTCTCATTAAAAACCTTCCCTTGGAATGCGCTTGGCAGGAAAATCTTAGGAAAATAGGTAATTGTATTGGCAAATTTACAGGGAAAGTTCAAAATGAACATAATCAAGCGGAAAAAATAATCATAGTAAAAATGAACCTTCACCAAAAAACTATTCCCCCCATCAGATTATGTTTTAAGTCAGGCACGGTGGTAATCAATCCCACTATTGTCGATGACTACATAGAGGAGATGGAAGGTTTCCCTAAATGCCCTATTGGATTAACATCTACCCCTAATCTCCTAATGAAGAACATGGATTTTAAGATAGATTTCTTTGAGAATAAGGGAGGGTTTGCTATCAGTAACTCGCAATGTAATCTTCAGACTGCAACCTTGGCTGCAGGATATGTAAAGGAGGACCAGAGTAAGATTAAGAAAGGGAAGGATATCAGAAGGTAGTATTTCTCTAGAAGAATTTAAAATTATAGAAAATGGACCAGAGATAAATGAAGAGTTAAAAGAAAAATCCCCAAAAAGGCCATTAGAAGCTAATAAGATCTTAGCAATAGAAAAATTTGAGAAATACAAAGATTTGGCCCAAGAGAGCTTTGACTTTTCACTCTCATTAAATGACAAATCTAGTGACCCTGCAGAAAAAAATAGGAGAAAGAGCATACTGATCGATGCATTAATGAAAGAAGATACATCCTTATCTTTCCAAGATATTTTGGAAATAGCAACATTACCCCAAGTAATAGAAAGCAATAAGATCACAAAATCTGATAACCTAAATAAGGAAGGTCTTATAAAAAATTGAGTTCTGATTTACAACCCAACTCCTTTAAATATCAAAGAACCAAACTTTGAAGAAAATAGAAACCAAGACAAAAAGAGTACCAAGGATATGGAAGGAACTGAAATCAAGGAGTGTCTTGGTTTTAAAAGACAGAAGGAAATCAAAGACATATATCCTGAGAGTATTCCTCATATCAGTGATATAGAAGTGAAGGAGAAGGTAGAAATCCCCACAAACAACCTTTCCTTGGACAAGTTAGAGACTGGCAAATATTTAATCCCAAACAATAGTGCAACCTACATGGAGGAGCAGTCAGATATCTCTAAAAATTTGAAATCTAAAAAAGAAAAAATTGATGAAGAAGTTAATATAATAATAGATTACATGAAAGAAACATTACATGAAGAAGTAATAGAAAAACTGAGAAAAGTAATTGGGGACTTAGAAGATGTTAAGCATCAAGAGGATCTCATCGAGGAGATCATTAGACTGAACAGTGTCAACTTAGAAACTCCTATAGAAGAACTATTAATCAATTTGGAAGAAAAGGAGGTAAAAGAACAGATTCCTCTAGGCATAGCACAAACCATTATAAGCAAGAATTCTCCAGACTATGCAAACAAACCAAAGAGAAGAGGTAGAAAACCCAATGCTGAACTAAGAGGCTTGGTAGGGGAAGCTGTAGGACAGGTAAAGATAACATCGATTCTGAACGCTAGGAAGGGGAAGAGCCTTCCCACAACATCATGAATGTCCTCTCCTGGAATGTTAGGGGTATGAATGCCCCTAACAAGAAACGGTTAATAAAATGTTGCATAAAAATTCACAACGCTAAAATTATGTTAATTCAAAAAACTAAGTTAGACAATACGGAATTAAATAACTTTAAAAAAAAAATAGGATTAAGAGAAATTGAAGCCACGGAGGCTATAGGAGCATCAGGTGGCCTAGCAATTATTTGGGATCCTCATAACATTTCAATATCCATCTCAGAAAGAAGACAATACTTGATGGGTGGGACAGTCAGAAACTTTAGACTTAATCTTACTTTTAATTTAATAAACGTGTATGGACCTATTCAAAACAAAGATAAACTTAGGGTCTGGAATGAGATTGGTGCATACATGGATCAAACTAAGGACACTCTGTGCTTTCTAGGAGGAGACTTTAATGTGATAACTAAGATTTCAGAGAAAAAAGGGGGATCAAGGACCCTTCTAATAGCAGCCAAAGACTTTATACATTGGAGAGACAACAAATACCTCTTAGAAATTCCAACAGAAGATAACTCCTTTACATGGAATAATAGAAGGCTAGGCTTCTGTAACATTGCAGAAAAATTAGATAGATTCTTCTTTAGAGGGAGCTTATCCGACTATGATGTTTCACTTATAGAAAACATCATCCCCTTATCCAGACCAGACCATTATCCAATTATCCTCAATATCTTAACATAAACCAAACCTAGGAAAAGTTCCTTTAAATTCAAACAAATATGGTTAAGAGATCCAGAACTCCTAAAGCTAATAGAATCCTAGTGGTCAGAACCCCAGAGTGAGGGCTCTAAGTTATACAAATTAGTAAATAAACTCAAATGGATTAAAAAGAGACTACTGGAATGGAACACATCTAAATTTGGTAACATCTTTGAGAAGAAATTGGACCTGGAATCAAAACTAGGTATAATCAACTCCCAGCTCATTAAGGAGGGGATGAATGACTACCTCTATCATAAGGAAAAGGGGTTACTAAAAGATTATGAAGAAATCCTCGCAAGAGAAGAAATCTTTTGGAAACAAAAATATAGAGAAACTTGGCTAGAAGCAAGGGATAAAAATATGAAATTTTTCCACAACAACACCAAGCAAAAAAGAATTATGAATAGGATTTCCTGCATAAAGAATGAGGAAGGCAAAATTATTGAAGACCCCAAAGACATAGCTAATGAAGTAGTAAACTACTTTGATAACATCCTAAATAATAGAGAAACTTCTAATATAGGGATTCAAAGAGAACTTCTTATAAATTTACCTAAAGTCATTACTAAACAACACAATCAAATGCTTAACAGTAAATTTACAATAAATGAAATACATTCAGCACTAATGCAAATGAATCCAGATAAATCCTTAGGACCAGATGGTTTCTCAACTATTTTCTTTTAGAAATGTTGGCACTTCATAGGTGAAGAAGTCACGGAAGCATTAGAGGGGGTTAGGAATTCAGGAAGAATACTTAAAGAAGTCAACAACACTTTTATAGTTCTCATACCGAAAAAAGAGAAACTGGTGAGTCTCGATGACTTCAAACCTATAGCTTTATGCAATACCTTATATAAACTACTTACAAAAACAATGGCACTAAGACTCCAGAAAATTCTCCCCTTAATTATCAGTGAAGAACAAATAGGGTTTGTTCCAGGAAGATCAATCTTTGATGAGGTAATCATCGCACAAGAATCCATTCACTCTATCATCAAAAACAAGAACCCCAGTATGCTAATTAAATTAGATATTAAGAAAGCATACGACAAGGTTGATTGGAGATTTCTTTGTAAATGTATGGAGGCCTTTGGTTTTTCCAAAATCTAGATTAATTTAATTTTTGAATGCATATCTACCCCTAAGATTTTGGTATTAGTAAATGGGACTCCAAAGGGTTTCTTTGGTATTTCTAGAGGACTTAGACAAGGAGATCCGATCTCCCCTTTCCTCTTTATAATCATGGCCGAAGCCTTAGGAAGGTTAGTGTTGGAAGAAAGGAAAAAAAGAAAATTGAAGGGATCTCCATAACCAGTGACTTGGAGCCTACTACACATCAACGTTTTGTTGATGATACTCTGTTATACGGAGCTAGCAATCGACAGGAGGCCAGATCTTTTAAAAGAATTTTGGAAACTTATTCAATAGCCTCTGGACAATAGATAAACTCGAATAAATTAGAAATATTTTTTTTCCATACTGAGACAAATACTAAAAAAGATATTTGTAGAATCCTAAACTTCAAAGAAGGCAGACTCCCATGTAAGTATTTAGGGCTCCCCCTAGTTAAGGATAATAGGGCAACAAATGTATGGGACCCCATTATTGAAAAAATTAAAAACAAAATGAGTGCATGGAAAGGGAGGCAGTTGTCCTCAGCGGGCAGAACTAGCATGATAAGATCAATACTGGTTGCAATACCAATTTATCAATTATCATGTATGCACTTACCCTCAAATAAGAAATCCAAAATCACAAAGCATTTAAGGACATTTTTATGGCAGGGAAGCCATGAAAACAAGAAAATTCCACTCATATCCTGGGAAAATATCTATAAGTCCAAAAAAGAGGGAGGAGTATGCATTAAAAAATTAGGAGATCAGGGGAAAGCCTTAGGAGCCAAATTATTATAGAGGCTCTTTAGAAACCCTGAAGGAAAGTGGGTGAAAATACTTATCCATAAATACCTGAGAGATGGGTCACCCATAAATATCTTTAGAGAGATCCATCCCCTGAAAGGATCAAAGATATGGAATTTTATGATGGAATGTAGAAACATTATCCTAGAAAAATTATCATGGAGTCCAGGCTCGGGAAAGGAAGTACTATTTTGGGATGACTCATGGGGAGGCTATGAAATAATATCTAAGAAACTAAATAACCCAACCCTCATAAATTCATTAAAGGAGAAGATAGGTCATAATCTCATGGACTACCTCATCCTTAAGGGTGGAAACTGGGAATGGGTATCTTTGGAAAAATATGGGATCTCGGCTTCGGATAATTTAACAATCAAAGGCATACTTAAAAATAGGAAAATATCATTAAATAACTCAAAAGATAAATTAGTGTGGGATGGATCAAAAACAAGGGAATACAACACAAAAGATGGATACAAGATAATCTCCCAAAGCTATAATAGACCAAAAACCTCCTTACCAATTCACCTGTGCTGGGGTAAGGAATACTCCCCAAAAGTAGGCTTTTGTACATGGTTAGCAATGAACTATAGACTTTTAACTGCCGATCATTTTAAGAGATTAGGTTTTTTAGGACCTAGCAGATGTCCATTATGTGAAGCAAATGAAGAAGATGGCGATCACTTATTTCTAAATTGCCCATTCACAAATTAATGTTGGAATTAGCTACAAGGAAACTTAGGTTGGTCCTCATCCTTTCCCCAATCTCTAAGTGCCATGCTGCAAGCATGGCCAATCATCAAACAAAAGAGCATATTTGCCAACCTATGGTCTCTCTCCCCATCTATTTTAATATGGGAAGTATGGAAAGAATGAAATAGAAGAATCTTTAGAGGAGAAAAAATGGAATGGGGACAACTATGCAACAAAATCCAAGTAGCTATAATAGAAAAAATGAATAGTAACACACTCAAAATCCAGAAAAAAGATCTAAGGATGAGTCAGCGGGATGGAAAAATGAGAGGAAAATGGGAAGGACTAGTCTTACCACCTTTTATAGGAGGCGATCCTCAGATTTCTTCAAAAAGAAAGGAATGCATGTGGAAACCTCCAAAGAATAATTGGTACAAACTTAATTTTGATGGAGCATCCCGAGGAAATCTGGGAGTTGCGGGCATTGGATGTTGCATACATAATCATGAGGGCAAGGAAATTGCAGCACTTGCAGCTCCTATTGGAGAAGAAACAAATAATTGGGTAGAACTCTATGCTTTAATAAAGGGTCTTCAAAAATGTGTATCCTTGGGATTAAAGTACTTAGAAATTGAAGGTGATTCTCCAATAATCATAAATGCACTTAGGAAAAAAGAAACTCCGAATTGGAGATTAAATTCCCTCCTCTCCCAAGCTTTGACCCTTTGTGATTCCTTTTTAGAAATATCAATTAATCACATTTATAGAGAAGGCAACAAGAGAGCTGACGAATTAGAAAACTTAGGAGTAGATGGGATCTCCTTGACATAACTGGATAATGAAAAATTTTAGGTCAATAAGTTACAACCCTGAATGTTTAGAAATCTAGAATACTATTTTTAGAATCTATACCAAAATAGTATTCTTTCAAGACTCTCTAATGCTATCAGGTAGAATCAATGAAAGCTCCTATCATCTACTTAATTGAGCTGATGGGAACTAAGATATGAGGATTTTAGATATAGGATTTTAGGATTTTAGGGGCTTTCATAAAAGGGCATTTCCCATATTCCTTTGATTAAATATTTACGCAACTTTTTCTCTTTAAAAGCATCTTCTTGTTACTATTATTTAAACCAAAGTAGAAGCTCACATAAGATAAGATTTTATTAAGGGCAATAAGGGTTTGTTTTTCTTATCTTTCCTCACAAATTATTTCTTGAACATGATATCATGCAATTATATATTAACCAATTGCAGACAAAGCATAAAGGGTTCTAACATGGTAGGTTTAACAGAGTACTCAATGAAGGGTAATCCACAAGATTGTTCCAACGAACTCAAATAAAGATTAGACAATAGATATAGGCTCATAGAATAAATGATTTCTATAAAAAAGGGGGAGAACTCCTATAAATGTGAAGGCGGGGAATGCCCTCCTATAAAGATATGTAATAAAAATCGGACTAAGGTCCCAGGCTAGGCTGGAGGGTTTCTCTACCCCGCTCTTCCCTACCAGCACTTGCACTGAGCGGGGTTCATGTAAATATTTTAACTGATTAATGAAATCTTGGCCTTGGCCTTTTACCAAAAAAAAAAAAAAAGAGTAACATAATCCTAAACCAAACAAGCCATGCACTATGTTGATCTTAAATTACTACCAATAATACTGCTAGATCTTCTATTGGTGTCTATTTTTAGTGAATACTAAACAAAAACTGGACAATGCAACTATGATAACCAATACCAACGGATCCAAAATGGAGACATCAACAATAAAAAAATAGGGTATGTTAATATGATTTAGAACAATAGAGAGGGGGGGTGAATCATTTGTTCTTAGGTCCAGATGTATAATTTTACTTTTAAACACTTCAACAACTCAGATCTAACAACCAATAGCTACTCGATCATTATAGAATGCATATCAGAAACATATAACAGTGTAATGCACTATCCAATAGTATTTAACTTGCAAAACACAGAAATGTTCAAACCAAAACATTCACACAAGCATTAACACTAGGATTTATAGTGGAAACCCAATTTGGGAAAAACCACTTTGTAACATGCCACTGATATTTTCACTCTTCTAAAGTGAGCTCTATGAAAAGCCAACCCTATCAAAGGTTTACAGACACACTGCTAGGTGTGACCCGGTTAAAGGAATTCAACCGCCCTGTTAGGAGTGCGCCTTGTTAAAGGACTTAAGTACATTCCATTAGAATGCAACCTTGATTAAAGGATTTAAACTGATACAATGGTTAGAAAGTAACAACAGTGTTTGATCTGAAAACATACAACTCACTTTGCAAATAACATATCCAATTCTTACAAATATATGTTGGCTTACTGACTGTGATCCATTTCCATCTCCATCACTGATCTACTCGGAAATGTTAGGAATAAAGTGTCTCAACCTTGGATAATTCCTATTCCTATTATTTGTTTTGTAAATATATTTTTTGCAAATAATGAAATTAAGTGTGAGTGTACATGTTTAGTTGGCATGTTGATGTGTCACTCCACTTAATGTGTCGACATCTTGTGCATAAGGAGATCATGACTGAAACGGTCATGACAGATTCCTATGACGCGTAAGAACTATTTAAGGAATGTGCTATGACAGGTGTAAGAGCATCTTATGACTTGGGCCTATTTGGGTGCCCAAGAAGAAGTGGTTGGTGTGTGTAAGAGAATATGCCAAAAATAGGTTGGTGTGATAGATTCTCTTACACTTCTCTTGTGACCGTTATTTTTGGTGGATTCTATGACAAGCTGTCATAGTCTATTCTAGGGATGGACACCTATTCTTGGGATTGCATGTAACAGCTGTGTACATGTGGCTTTGTGCATGGGTCTTGGTGGTTGGACACCAAACTCCTTTTTTGGGTATTTGTTGGGCCCTAAGGAGTCTATATATATGATGTTGCTTCTATGGGAGAGATATAAGTTTTACTAGTCTCTCATCTCCTGAAAGAACTTGCATTGCAAGTGTGTTGTAGTCTTTGTGTTGAAGATAATACATTATGCAAGTTTTGGAGGGGTGGGGTTGTTTTACCAAAAGGTTTTTCCCCACCAGCATATCTTTATGTTTATGTGTTTCAATCTTCTCTATCTATTTTCTATATGCATGGTATATGGTTGCAATATCTTTGTTAAAGTAGTTAACGAATATGAAATTGTAAGGATTTAAAAAGAATTTGCACAATACTTTCCTTTAGAGATTAGTGTAGGAAGCTATTTCCGCACCTGAGTTTCCTTACAAGTGGTATCAGAGCATGATCAACTTTTGATCCTAGTTGTTGGGTAGTGTTTTTTGAGCTAATCTCAAGTTGAGTGGGAGTTTTGTGCAGAGCATTCTAAATCTTATTTGTAGATTGAGATGGCAAGTTCCTCATACAGTAGAATGGAGGTGGAGAAATTTAATGGCACTAATTTTGAGTTGTGGAAACTCAAGATGGAAGACATGCTTGAAGACCGTGATCTATGGGAGGCTACTTCACTTGATGTGAAACTTGCAATGATATCGCAAGTGGATTGGGAGATCAAGGATCAGAAGGCTAAGGGTCTCATCAGACTCTGTCTAGCAGATGTTGTTCTTCTGAATGTTCTTGATGAGACTACTGCAAATTCTTTGTGGCAACAACTTGGATCTATGTATCAGGCCAAATCTCTGGTGAATAAGTTTTTCCTAAGAAAGAAGTTGTATTCTTTAAGAATGGAGGAAGGTGGATCCGTAACTGATCATCTCAACACTTTCAATTCATTGATTGCACAGTTGGCATCATCCGGTGCCAAGATTGAGGAGGAGGATCATTGTATGACCCTGCTTTGTTCCTTGCCAGATTCTAGGACCATCTTGTGATGGCTCTCGGAAGTACTATAGTCACATTTCATATGGATGATGTGGTGTCTTCACTGCTATCTTAGGAGATGCAAAGAAAGACTTTGGATTCATCTAAGGAAGCCCTTGCTGTTCGCGGGAGATCCAATGATAGAGGAAAGCAGAATGACAACAAGTCAAAGAAGGGTAGATCCAAATCCTATGGGAGTTCTAAGACTCCTGGAAATTCCAAGGTGAAATGTTGGAACTATAATAAAACTGGGCACTTACGAAGGGACTGCAAAGAACCGAAGAAGAAGAAGAAAGGCTCAGATTCAGCTTCCGAAAAATCTCAAGAAGATGGAGATGCTTTTATTGCAGCTTTGGCAGCCCATGCATCTGATGATGTGTGGTTGGTAGACTCGGATGCTTCTTTTCACATGACCTCTCATCAAAACTGGTTCTCAAAATATGAAGAGTTTGATGGTGGAAAGGTGTACTTGGGTGATGATTCTCACCTAAAGATAGTTGGATGTGGAAGGGTCACTATTAGATTTCCTGATGGATGAGTAAAGGGAATCAACAAAGTTATGCACATTCTGAGTTTGGCACGAAACCTATTATCTGTAAGTATGCTGAATGATGTAGGTGTGCAAGTTGTCTTTTGAAAAGATGGATGCAAGATGATGAGAGCTTCTATGGTGCTCGCTAGAGGTACTAGGAGAGGTACTTTGTTTCGGCTTGAAGCATGCATTGATCACTATAATAGTTCTTCTATTTCAAAGAAGAGAGTGGCTATCACTTCATCCCCACCATTTAAACAAGCAGTAAAGAAGACTGTGGCAATGGGTTTCGATGGCAGTGCAGTAAGTGTACCTAAGGGTGCAAATACCTTGGAAGGCAAGCTTCCTATAGAAAAGATGATGTTGTGGCATATGAGCTTTGGCCACATTGGTGAGAAGGGTCTTAGGACCCTGAAAAATAAAAACCTCATTGAGGGGTTAAATGATTGCAATCTTGAGTTTGAATTCTGTGAACACTGTGTCTATGGTAAACAAAATGATGTTTAGTTTTACTCTAGTTCTGACAAATCTTCTGATGTTTTGGATCTTATTCATTTTGATGTATTTGGTCCTGTAAAAGTTCCTTCAATCTCCAAGTCTGTATTTTTTGTCTCTTTCATAGATGATTACAGTAGAAGGACTTGGATTTATTTCCTTAAAAGTAATACACAAGTCTTTAGTCGGTTCAAGGAATTTAAAGCCCTTGTAGAGAATCAGACTAGTAAGAAGATTAAGTGTGTGAGAACTGATAATGGTGGTGAGTTTTGCTTAGCAGAGTTTGAACAGTTCTATAAAGAATGAGGTATCGAGAGGCATAAGACAACTCCTTATACCCCACAATAAAATGGAGTTGCAGAGAGAATGAATAGGACACTGATGGAGAAGGCTAGGAGTATGCCTAGTGGAGCTAGTTTAGAACAAAGGTTTTGGGCCGAAGCTGTGGCCACTGCATGCTATCTGGTTAACAGATCTCCTACATTAGCTCTTGTTGGTAAGACACCCATGGAGGTGTGGTCTGGTAAGAAGCCCTCAATTAGACATCTTCATGTTTTTGGTTGTGAAGCTTATGCACATGTTCCAAAGGAAAAAAGATCTAAGTTGGAAAACAAAGATGTCAAATGTATTTTCATCGGATACAGTGTTGGTGTGAAAGGATACAAGCTTTGGGATCCTGTGACTAGTAAGGTGTTGCATAGTAGAAATGTTATTTTTAGAGAGCTAACATCTTCTCCTATTGTGCTACAACCAGATGAAAAAGAAAAGGAAAAAGATGTTGTTCAGTTGCCTCCTACCCTTGAGAAGACTGAACAAAGAGACCATGTTGGGCCTAATGATGAGGAGAGCTCTACTAGCTCTGATAGTTCAGAAGAAGAGGAAGAACAACCTCAACCTCAACCCTTGAGGAGATCCACGAGAGAAAGAAAGCAACCAGAAAGGTTTGGTTATTCTATGCTAGATTTCAGTTGTGCCTTTGCTTTGATTACTAACACTGATGAGCCTAGATCTGTGAAAGAGGCTTTGGGCATGGAAGATGCAGGTTCCTGGATTGAGGCTATGGATGACGAGATGGATTCATTGGAGAAAATCAAAACTTGGGACCTTGTACCTTTGCCTAAAGGGAGAAAATCCGTTGGCTGTAAATGGGTGTTCAAGAAGAAATTCTGTGCAGATGGCAGTGTTGAAAGGTACAAAGCTAGATTGGTTGCAAAGGGGTATTCACAGGTAGAGGGAATAGATTATGGTGAAATATTCTCTCCTATTGCAAAGTTGACATCCATTAGATTTCTATTATCTCTTGCTGCATCATATGATTTAGAGATAGAACAGATGGATGTGAAGACAACTTTCCTTCATGGTGATTTGGAGGAAGAGATTTATGTCACAACTTGAGCACTGCATTGTTAAAGGTAAAGAATCCTTAGTTTGCAGATTAAAGAAATCTCTATATGGTTTGAAGCAATCTCCTAGGATGTGGTACCTTAAGTTTGATGCCTTTGTGTTGTCAATTGGATTTGTTAAATCCAAATTAGATCATTGTGTTTATTTTAGAGTTGAAAATGATCGCCTTCTTATTGTTGCATTATATGTTGATGATATGTTGCTATTTGGGAAGGGTAAGGGTATGATTTCTGTTTTTAAATCTTAGTTGTCAACACAGTTTGAGATAAAAGATCTTGGGGCAGTTAGGTTCATCTTGGGTATGGAAATCAGTAGAGATAGGTCTAACAAAAAAAATTGGTTGAGTCAAAGTAAGTATGTGAAGTCTGTGTTGGACAGGTTCAGCATGGTAGATTGTAGACTACTTTGTGTTCCTATTTTTGTGGGAACAAATTTATCTATAGATGATTGTCCAAAATCTCCTAGTGAGGTGGAGGACATGAGTAGAGTACCTTATGCTAGTGCAGTTGGTAGTCTTATGTATGCTATGGTCTGTACTAGACCAGACATTGCCCAAGCAGTGGGAGTCCTGAGTTGGTTTATGGCTAACCTTGGATGGGTACATTGGGATGTAGTTAAGCGAGTATTTAGATATTTGAGGGGTACATCAGATTACTCCATATGTTATCATGGTAACTCTTCTAGATCTCCGCATTCAGTTTGTATTCATGGGTTTGTGGATTCAGATTGGGCAGGTGATATTGATAGTAGGAGATCCACCAATGCTTATGTGCTCACTATGTTTGGTGGTGCCATTAGTTGGATGAGTAAGTGACAACCTGTGGTTGCTTTGTCCACTATAGAAGTTGATTACATGGCTACTACTCATGCTTTTAAGGAAGCCATTTGGCTTAGGAGATTGTGTTCTAATGTTGGTGTTGATTTAGAATAGATTACTATTTGGTGTGATAGTCAGAGTGCTATTTGCCTTGCAAAAAATCCAACTTTCCATGCCAGAACGAAGCACATTGATGTGCAGTTTCACTTTGTGAGAGATATGGTGGAAGATGGAAAGGTAAATTTGGAGAAGGTAGATACTATGAAGAATGTTGCAGATGCATTAATGAAACCAGTGGGCACTGAGAAGTTCAGATGGTGTTCAAAGTCTATGGGTCTTTTGGCCTATAGCGGTTAAATTTCCTATTATGTTCATGTTGCTCTTACAAGGTATTCGACAAGTGGGAGAATGTTAGGAATAAGGTGTCTCAACCTTGGATAATTCCTATTCTTATTATTTGTTTTGTAAATGTATTTTTTGCAAATAATGAAATTAAGTGTGAATGTACATGTCTAGTTGGCATGTTGATGTGTCACTCCACTTGATGTGTCAGCATCTTGTGCGTAAGGAGATCATGACTGAAATGGTCATGACGGATTCCTATGACATGTAAGAACTATTTAAGGAATGTGCTATGATAGGTGTAAGAGCATCTTATGACTTGGGCCTACTTGGGTGCCCAAGAAGAAGTGGATGGTGTGTGTAAGAGAATATGCCAAAAATAGGTTGGTATGACAGATTCTCTTACACTTCTCTTGTGACCATTATTTTTGGTGGATTCTATGACAAGTTGTCATAGTCTATTCTAGGGATGGACACCTATTCTTGGGATTGCATATAACAGCTGTTTACATGTGGCTTTGTGCATGGGTCTTGGTGGTTGGACACCAAACTCCTTTTTTGGGTATTTTTTGGGTCTTGAGGAGTCTATATATATGATGTTTCTTCTATGGGAGAGATATAAGTTTTACTAGTCTCTCATCTCCTGAAAGAACTTGCATTGCAAGTGTGTTTTAGTCTTTGTGTTGAAGATAATACATTGTGCAAGTTTTGGAGGGGTGGGGTTGTTTTACCGAAAGGTTTTTCCCCACCGGCATATCTTTGTGTTTATGTGTTTCAATCTTCTCTATCTATTTTCTGTATGCATCGTATATGGCTGCAATATCTTTATTAAAGTAGTTAACGAATTTGAAATTGTAAGGATTTAAAAAGAATTTGCACAATACTTTCCTTTAGAGATTAGTGTAGAAAGCTGTTTCCGCACCTGAGTTTCCTTACAGGAAATCCCTTCAAGAAATCACAACCCCTTCTCCTTCAGCCTTTTCTTCTTATTTAGTCAATAACAACAACAACTCCAGCATCCTTTTTCAACCTCACACTTAGGTTTCCTTAATACCTCTTTGATAGGTTGATCCAACTTTTGCTGCTTAATCTCCTCTGTAGATCTTAGGATTAGGTCAGATTCATTGAATCCTTCCAGCATTATATTCTTCATCCATCCTTCTAGAAACATCTTGATCTCTTTATGGAATTACAATAAAATGGTTTACAGTGCATTAAATGCTTCCATACATTCAATAAATAAAGTCAACATGATTTACATAATCCAAGAATTCAATTATGTCATCTAGGAATCTAAATTCTTCCTCAAATGTAAATTATTGATGCTCGTCAATACTGTGTTCAACTCCTCGATCATCGCTGGGTAGCCCGGTTACTACTGAAACTATTTCCTCGGCTAATACTATCTTTCTCAGCAATAAACTGATGTTCGGTCAACACTGAATTTACTCAGCATATACTGGCTTGGTCAACACTAACATCACTTGGCTTAAACTAGATTTCTTCACTTTTGCTCAGTTAAGCCTACTTGTTTAGTCTTACTTCTTACTTAGATAACCAATACATTATCTTATCATTCTACCACATAATCAAGTACCCATTGAAGTATCAAGATAACTCAACCTTTCCTTAGGTGCTATTGTTATCACCTTTTCCCTAATCCTTCTCAATAATTAAATAGATATAGTACTTTCTTAGATAGCAACAATCTTACTAGTTAAGGTTTGACATCAATGACAATACAATAATTGCTTCAATTACAGTTTCCAACAATCTCCCTCTTTGGAATTGATGGCAACACCATATGAATAACACATGATTCACCAACCAATCCAAAACTTGTCTGTTCATCAAAACTATTTATAATATCCTTAGCTTCATTTTGATTCTAAATCTCTTAGCCTTGCTTGCATGACCGTCCACACAATAACTTCCACTTAATCTCTTATGTGTTCCTTTCCTCTGAATCTATCCCTCTTACTTGATCTTCCATGAAATCTTACCATGTTTTTTCATCTTATTCATCTCCCTCTTTGACAATAATGCCAAAGTAGCAACTAAAACATACATCTTTTAGATGTAGATGTCATCTTGTCAGTTCAGTAACAATATGTCTCCCTCTATCATCTTTGCTTATGACTGATTATCAGCTTTGCTATACTTTTAGGTTGCTCCTAAAGTGTGATCTTTTTTTGCATCAATTTATTAGATACTCTTTGCATCACATTTGATGTAGTGCTCCTAGTTTGACTAGGCAGCCTCAGTGAGGGGAAGAACCCCTAATTTGCCTCTCAGATATTCATGAGCTTCTTTAGGTAAGGCTTTAGTGAATATGTCTACTAGTTGTTCCTTTGTATTCACATATTCCATTATGACCTCTTTATCCTGTACTAATTCCCTCAAGTAATGATACTTGATGGCGATATGTTTGGTCTTTGTGTGCATCACTGGGTTCTTAGATATGTTGATAGCACTTGTATTGTCACAGTAGATGACAACTGGTTCAGTGATCTCTTCTTTCATGCCTATCAACAATTGCTTTATCCATACCAAGTTTGAACAGTTCACTGTTGCAGCTACATACTTAGCTTCAGCTGTAGATTGGGAAATGCAATTTTGTTTCTTGCTTGTCTAAGAAACTAATCTCTATCCAAGAAAGAAAGCTCCACCAATAGTACTGTTTCTATCATCCACATTACCTGCCCAATCTACATCAGTATAGACTCTTAGTTCAAATCTTTCATGCTTCTTATAGTACAATCCATAATCTGTAGTCTCTTTCAAATATCTCATTATCCTTTTTGCAGCCATCATGTGAGTTTCCTTAGGATTGGCAGAGAATCTTGCCACAATCCCAACTACTAGAGCAATATCTGGTCTGTTGTGAATAACATACTATAGTTTTCCAATCATGGACCTATACAAAGTCTGGTTTACTTCAGCAGCATCATCATTTTTAGACAATTTTTGTCTGGTAGCCATGGGAGTACTTACTGGCCTTGAATCCTCCATACCAAAGGTTCTCAGTATCTCATTAACATATTTAACCGAGTGATGAAAATACATTTCTCCATCTGATATACTTGTAAACCAACAAAGAATTTTATCTCCCCAAACATTGACATTTCAAAATCAATTTGCATTTCATTTAAAAATTTCTTACACAGGGCATCTTGTCCACCAAATATGATATCATCTACAAAAATCTTAGCTAACAAGATTCCTTTACCTTCTTCATATTTCATGTACAGATTTCTTGTGTCATTTGTCCTTGAGAATCCAATATGTCTCAAGTAATTGTACAACCTCTCATACCATGCTTTGCTTTAGTCCATACATCACCTTATTCAGTTTGAAAACCATGTGTCTCTTGTTTGGATCAACAAATCCTTTAGGTTGTTCAATGTACACTTCTTCTAATATACCATTTAAAAATGCAGACTTGACATCTATTTGGTATACCTTGAAATCTTTGTAGGCAGCATATGCAAGTAGAGTTCTCACTCCTTCTAATCTTTCTATAGGGGAAAATGTCTCCCCATAATCTATTCCTTCTTCTTGCACGTAGCCTTTGCATACTAGCCTTGCTTTATTCCTTGTGATTTGTCCGTGTTCATTAAGCTTGTTTCTGAATACCCATTTTGTTTCAATGACATTTTCATTTTTTGGTCTCGGCACCAGGGTCCAGGTATCATTCTTCTCTATTTGGTCTATCTCCTCATTCATGGCTTGGATCCAGTCTTCATTTTCTAATGCCTCCCTTGTTGTCTTAGGCTCAAATTCACACAGTAAACATGTAGGGTCTCTTAACTTTCTTTAGGTCAGAACTCTAGTTTCTTTGTCTCTAATGATTTGTTCAGGCTTGTGATGTCTTCTTACATACTATGCCAAAATAGGTTTTGCTTTCTTTTCTCCTTGCTCTTCAGGTTCACCAATAAGATTGTCAAATTCAGCTTCTGAATGCTCGACAACCTCTTCCTGATACTAGGCAGCATCCTCCTGTGGCTCGACATTTTCTTCTTGTCACTCGGCATTGGTTCCCTAATGCTTGACATTGCTTACCCAAGACTCTACATTAGGTGCAAGTTTGTCACTTGCCTCTCCTTCTTCTATATAGACAAAAGATCTATAATCTTCTGGTTCTCTTTTTCTTTCCTATTCATTTTTCTTTGCATATTCATCAACCTTGACATTTATAGTTTCCACAATTTTGTTAGTGTTAGAGTTCAAACACTTGTAAGCTTTACTCTTTGTGGAATAACCTAGGAATATGCCCTCATCACTTTTAGCATCAAACTTTCCATTCCTATTATCTTTTAGTATATAGCATTTGCTCCCAAAAATTCTAAAGTACTTTACAGTAGGTGCATACCCATGCCATAACTCATAAGGTGTAATATTTGTACCTTTTTTGATCTGTACTCAGTTTAGGGTATAAACAATTGTACTTACAGCTTCTCTCCAGTACTTTTGTGCAACATTCTTCTGGATCATTAGTGTTCTTGCACAATCCATGATAGATTTGTTCCTTCTCTCTACTATACCATTCTGTGGAGGTTTTATAGGTGTAGACATTTGTCTCTTGATTCCTCTATCATTGAATAGATTGAACTCATTTGATATGAATTCTCCACCTCAGTCAGATCTTAGACACTTCAGGTTCCTACATGTCTTCTTTTCAACCTTAGCCAAATACCACTTAAAAAACTAAAATGCATCAGATTTTTCTTTTAAAAACATTACAGTCATCATTCTGGTGTAATCATCAAAAAATAGAATAAAATATCTAGCACCACAATAGCTTTGTACACTCATAGGTCCACAAAGGTCAGTATGAACCAAATCTAAATCATTTTCAGAAGTAAAAGTCTTTCTCTTGAAACTAGACTTTGTCATCTTACCCAACTGACATTGTTTTCACATTACATTATCAGGTTTCTTCAATCTCGGTAGTCCTCTCACTTTCTTCTTTTTACTAATATCTACCAGATTGTCAAAGTTAACATGACATAGCCACTTATGCCATAACCATATATCATCAAGTTGTGCAACCAAACATGTCTCTTCAGATAGGTCTAGATAGAACAAATTACCTCTTTTCTTTTCTCCACTTCCAATTAGTTCACCAGTGGCATCAAATATTTTAGCCTTCCTGTGATGAAATTCCACTCGGTAGCCAGTGCTATTAAGCTATGAAACACTTAGCAGATTATAGTTAAGACCTTCAACCCAATAAGCATTTTCACAAGTGATCTTATCAGTCAGCTTAATCAATCCTTTACCCTTAACAAGACATGGTGCATCATTACCAAATTTAACACTTCTACCTTTGTAATGATCTAGGGTATCAAACTTACTTTTGTCACTAGTCATGTGGTGTGAGCAACCACTATCAATAATCCACTTATCATTTTTGTTCACATAGAATACAAGTGTAGTTTTCTCATCTTCATCAGACTCATCTTTCATAGCAACATAGACTACTTCAATTTCAAAATCATCACTATCAGTGTTAGTTTCTTCTCCAACAATATAACAAGATTTCTTACCTTTATCTTTGTAGTCCTTGTACCTTCACTAACCTCTGTCTTCTCTTTTATCTTTGTGCTTGCTATCTCTTTCCTCATCCTTGTCATCCTTGTCAAGACATCTTGCAGCTATATGACCAACTTTGTTACATGAGAAACATATGATAGGGAGTTTACCTTTATACTTTCCTTTTCCCCTTTTCAATCTTCTGGCCATAAGAGCTTCAAGATCCTCTAGTTCTTCATCAGAAGTGTCACTGTCACTTTCACTCTCACTGATGTATATTTCCTTTTCTTTCTTAGACTTATTCAAAACCAATTGTGACTTGAATGAAGATTCAACGTTAGCAACAGTGAAGTTATCATAATTAGAAAGCTCAAAAGCAGTAAGCTTACCAACAAGACTTTCCAAAGTAAGAGCATTACCGGGGTTACATCTAGATTCTTTAATTGCTGAAATTTTGGTTCTCAATACTTTTCCAATAATATTCTCATCATCAATAGTTCCATTAGCTCCTCTAATAGCATTTACAACTTCTTTTATCCTACCACAATATTGAGCAATATTCTCACCTTCTTGCATTTTCATTTCATCAAATTTACCTCTCAGGTTTTCAGCTTTTGCCCTTAGAACATTTATGTCACCACCATAGATGTTTGCAAGAGTGTCCCACATTTTCTTTGCATTTGTGCAATCTTTGATGTCTTCAAATTCAGGATAGCTTAAGGTAGATGCAATCTCCAACATTGCTTGATTGTGTTCTTGTTTATCTCTTATCTCCTCGATAGTCAGAGGTGCAATAGGTTTAAAATAGTCATGCTCAATATAATACTTTGCTAAGTCACCAATACCAGCTAGATGCAGTTTCATCAGACTCTACTATGCAGGAAAGTTCTCCTTATTGAGCTTCAGTATCTCCTTCTTATACATCCTGATCATATACTTCAAGTACCTTTAAACTTGTTCTCTATAAGCACCAACAACTCTGATACCAATTGTTAAAATGATTTAGAACAACAGAGAGGGGGGGTGAATCAGTTGTTCTTAGGTCCAAATGTATAATAAAACTTTTAAACACTTCAATAACTTAGATCTAACAACCAACAACTACTCGGTCATTACAGAATGCATATCAGAAATATATAGCAGTGCAGTCCACTATCCAATAGTATTTAACTTGCAAAACACAGAAATGTTCAAACCAAAACATTCGCATGAGCATTAACACCAGGATTTATATTGGAAACCCAATTTGAGAAAAACCACTTTGTAACATGCTACTGATATTTTCACTCTTCTGAAGTGAGCTTTGTGAAAAGTCAACCCTATCAAAGGTTTACAAATACATTGCTAGGTGTGACCCAATTAAAGGATTTCAACCACCTTGTTAGGGGTGCGCCTTGTTAAAGGACTTAAGTAAATTCCATTAGAATGCAACTTTGATTAAATGATTTATACAATGACTGTTAGGTCAACCTTGATTAAAGGATTTAAACTGATACAATGGTTAGAAATTAACATCAGTGTTTGATCTGAAAACATACAACTCACTTTGCAAATAACAGATCCAATTCTTATAAATATATGTTGGCTTACTGACTATGATCCATTTCCATCTCCATCACTGATCTGCTCGGAAATCCCTTCAAGAAATCACAACTCCTCTTTCATCCTTTTCTTCTTATTTAGTCAATGACAACAACAACTCCAGCATCCTTTTTCAACCTCACACTTAGGTTTCCTTAATACCTCTTCGATAGGTCGATCCAACGTCTTTTGCCACTTAATCTCCTTTGTAGATCTTAGGGTTAAGTCAGATTCATCAAATCCTTCCAACATTATGTTCTTCATCCATCCTTCTAGAAATATCTTGATCTCTTTATGGAATTACAATAAATTAGTTTACAGTGCATTAAATGCTTCCATACATTCAATAAATAAAGTCAACACAATTTACATAATCCAAGAATTCAACTATGTCAGATAGGAATCTGTATTCTTCCTCAAATGTAAATTACTGATGCTCGGTCAATACTATGTTCAACTCCTCAGTCATCACTGGGTAGCCTGGTCACCACTGAAATTATTTCCTCAGCTAATATTGTCTTTCTCAGCAATAAATTGATGTTCGGTCAACACTAAATTTACTCAGCATATTCTGGCTCGGTCGACACTTACATCACTCAGCTTAAACTAGATTTCTTCACTTTTGCTCGGTTAAGCCTACTTGTTTAGTCTTACTTCTTACTTAGATAAGCAATACATTATCTTATCATTCTGCCACATAATCAAGTACCCATTGAAGTATCAAGATAACTCAACATTTCCTTAGGTGCTATTGTTATCACCTC
>BSBK01000884.1:682500-762500 GCA_027943335.1 Chamaecyparis obtusa
ACACACACACACACACACACACACACACACACAATTTATTTTGTGTATTTTGAATTTAATTTAATCTTGGTTCATAATTAATTAATATTTAGTAATTAAATTTATTAATATTAATAATTATGTTAATTATTTAATTATATTGATTTTTAGTAATTTTATTTAATAGATTAATTTATATAAGGATTATTATAAATTAATCTATAGAGGTTTATATTATTCACTTTTGTTAAAATTTAATTATATTGTTACTTAGTAATTTTACTTAACAAATTAATTTGTATATGGAATATTATAGATTAATTTATAAAGGGTTGGTTTTATAAATATTTGATTTACTTTTGATAGAATTTTGATGTGAGTGTGCTTTATGGCATAGGGTTTTAGATTGAGATTTTCTTTTTTTTGGCCTTGTTGAATAAGGTCGGTTGAGGTAGATTGATGCCCTAGGTGGATTTTGTCTTTTGCGACTTGAATTACTTTTATGATTTTGTACTTTTATTCTCTAGGCTTGTATGGTGGGAATTTAATAACCTTCTTATGTCACTATCGGTTCCTGATTTATGACATCTTGTGTTCTATTAAGTTTTGATCATTATGTAATTTAACTACAAAAGTTGATGACCATTATTGTCTTGAGTTTTAATTAACTTGGTCACCTTGTTTTGATATTTATGATGATTTTTTGTTTTGAATAATAACCTTTGTGGATTATGTTTTACTCCATGTTTGGAGAGAGATGCTTTGATTCTTTTGATGATCATTTGATCTTGTGATATGAACTATGAGAAATGGTAACTATTTATTGAGATGTCTAGTATGGGATAGACAATTTGGATCCTTGTATAAGATTAGATATTGTTTGTTATGCTCTAACACTTGTATTTGATAACATTCACGGTTTACTAATTTATGGAAGTATTTTATGGTTTTGGTTTTGGTTTTGGTTTCTCTTTGGTTCTTTTGTTGGGAGCATTAGGGTAGGTTATTTAGGAGCATAGAAGGGAAGTGGATTACATTGGAGGCATTAGAGCCTTAAAGTGGCTGCTTAGGTATCCTTTGTAAGTCGACTTAATAAGTGATAACTTAATAAATTTATTGAGAAAAAAACATTAATAAGATAATTGTGCCTTGTTCATGCCTTGAGTGCTAGTACATACTAGGATGGGAGTGGGAGAAGATGCTTGTCCATCCATAGAGACGTTGGGATCTGGCATAGTTGGTTTTCCTTGTCTGTATAAAAGGATTGTTAATACCGCATAGAGTCACTAGGGGGCCTAGGTTCAGAGCAACTAATAGAGTAACCTAGAGTTGACTTGCGTGATGACACTTCCCTATATGTGTTCTAGGTTCCTACGTTGCATTTGGTACACCTGATTTGTGTCTTGATCATTTATTCTTGATAACCTTGTAACCATTTACTACCATTTTATCCAATGTACCTTGGCATTATTTTTTCTTTTTTTGGATATTTCCTTGAGTGTGGCATGGTGTTATCTCATTATGGTGCAGGAGCATGAAGGATATACAAACAAAACATGAAGACCATGAAGTCATTGAAGTCACATATGATGAATCAGAGGACAAAGAAGAGCCAAGGGATTCTAAGTGATGAAAATCACATCAATTATAAAGTTTGGCACCTATAATGTTTTGATGCCATGCAATGGCATTTGGATCTAAGGAAAGAATTTGTATCCTTGATAGGATTAAATAAATGTAATATGGACCATTAGTGTCCAATAGATGTTTTAGGGTAGTTAGGAGTTTAAGAGTGATGAAATTAAGTCTCCTAGGTGTTTAACAACCTTTGGAGTTCTTAAAAATCCAATTTAATAAGGTTTTCCAAGCATTTCATAGTTTAAAAATTTAAATATTCAAAATCAAATGGCTAGTAGCCATTTAGGAGGGAAATGGGGTTTTTAATGTTAAAACACTTAACTAAACCCTCTAACTAACCAAAGAGGTTGAGGAATCCATTGTACAAGCATGATGCCTGGTGTGTACGACAGAGATCAAGAATTCAATAAAAGATAACTTTCAATTAAAAATCAGTGATCTTATGATTGTTTAAAGTCTTCTCTTGGTTTCTTTCTTTCACTATGCACTAAGGAAGGGTTTCTAACATTCATACTCAACCGTTGAATGCTTGGAGACCTTTGTAACTTGACTATCCCATGTGTTAATTCCTGGATCAGAATGACTATGACTGTTAAACTGTGATCTTTTTTTGAAGTTTTGTAATATTTCTCATGTAAATCTGGTTGGTTTAATGATTTGAAAGATTCAACAATACATTAGAATAGTATATTTCATGTTGCGGAGAGTTCAAGAGCCATTTAGGCATGACTGTACCTTCAAGTCCAGCCTAATTTGTAAATACTTCCATTCCATGGGCTCAAAGGCCTAGGATCCATGGGAGTGAGTTAAACTAATAATGTATTATAAAGTACTAATACTTATACTTGCAGAGATTTGATGAAGTAAGTGATCACATATTGAAAATGATGGAGTAGGTACAATAGTGAGAGTTTGGCCTTAAGGGAAAGGTGTTTTTATATGGTGGTATGAATGGTGAATCAATCACCAATTAAGCCAAGAAGTGTTTGGAGAAGTGAGATTGAAGAAACCCGCAAATCAAGGGTTTGAAGCCACCCAATTAGGGCTTTTGATGTTTCAGATATTTTGGGTCTAATTACTCTTATATTTAGAGGTTTGGGAACATATTAAGACATTTTTAGGAGTTTTAAGTCTTGGGGGTACAAGTAACTAGGTTTTTCTTTGTTAAATCACCCCTTTTTGGTGCATTTTAGGGTCACTCAGTGAGGACAATCATACTTGGCCCAAAAGAGTCTACTGAGATCTTATAGTATGTTATGTTAGGGGAAAAAGGGTATCCAAATATATCATTACTTTTTTCCATCCTTTGGGAAAATGCAAAGTTAAGATCCATTTACTACTGGACATGGCTACTAGACATGGCTATTAGGCTCTGGGACATATTGAGAAGATTTTGAAGAATGGGACTATGATATTTCCTTAAAACCTTAAATATCATTGAATCCAAGTAAATGAGAGCCTACAATACCAAAAATATCATTGGTTTTCATTTAGAGTAACCTTGGTTGGGTTGAGTTTCTTAAAGCCATTGGGCACTTGGGAGAAGTTGTGGGTTTGTAAGCCAAATTTGTGTATATTATATTGTGTATTAGGTCTACTACCCTTTCCTCTACATCACATTAGCATGGTGGGAGTGGAATTCTTGGCTCCATGTTGTTGGGTGGTAGTGATTCTATTACCATTGAGATCCGACATTCATGACTTTGTGATTGGATGATCCTTGATGCTACTTCTATCTTCTTGTTCATTGCTTGTAGACTTTCTTGTTATTATCATGAGATGTATATCTTGTATTCCATTTTATGTATTAGTTAGTGACATTTATTCTAGATATGTATATGTATTTGGATTGTATTATTGTTATCCTTGCAACATGTGTAGTGGAAGATATATTATCTTGAAGACTATGATGTATCAATTTGTATCTTGTTGTCTGTAACTTTGATTACATTGATGTAATGGATGTATCTTATTATTTAGTTGAAATGAATATGTTAGTGCACTTTATTATTTGTGTTCTTTTCATTATTATTAAGTAAAGGATTAGGAATATTTCAATTTGGGTATACATAAGTGATGCAGGAGCATCCTGGGTGTAAGAGCAATCTTGCATCACCCAAAAATATTTATGTTTTTGTATTCAATAAGGGCTATCTTGTGCAGAGCTTCTATTTATGGAAATTTTCTATTTTTAGTAAGTTGGTCATAAATCTTGGAATGTTCTAATTTTACATGTGGAGGTTCATCTCAGTCATATCAGCCTGCCAGAAAAGTTTCATGGCTAGATCAGGTCTAGTTTTGAAGATATTGAAGATTTTCAGTATTGGCAGTAGGGTATAGAAACTTTGAACTCAGTTTTTGAAGGCTTTAGAGGCCCCAGATGAGGTCAAAAATTTGGGTGATGGGTGCTTTTGTGAGTGAGGCCTGTAGAGCGCTTCGTGGTGTTTCTGAAATGGAGTTATAATAGTCCATCGGGTCAACTGGTGATGACTTATGGTCTCCAGAAGTCGGGTCACTTGAAATGGCGGAAAATAATTTTCCTTCAAAATTTTTGTTTAGGTTTCAAAAGTTATTTTGAGCTGACTTTGATGTAATAAATTAAAAAAATAAAACAATTCTAAGTTTGGTCGGCCCTTAGGGCTAAATTTCTGGAACCTTCTCAAGCGGTGGAAAATGCCTATATAAAGAAGGCCCGTAGTATTGTCTAGGGCAGTTCTGGGTAGTAGATCTGGGTATTGTTTTGAGGCTTTTTCCTATAGAATATTGTAAGGGAATGCCCATGTGGCTTTGCATATTGTAATTCTGAAAGTTTGTAATTCCACATTTGTGGAGATAATAAGAAGCCAATTTTCTATTCTTGCATATTGTTGTTGTTTCTCTGTTTCTGTTATGTGTTTGTGGTATTAAGGGGAGCACCCTTCATCAAAAAGATATATCATGTGATTATGTTATTGATTGTTCTTAGTAGATTAATTTATATTATACGTAATTCTACATCATGGAACCCTTGAGACTTGTAATCTGTAAATGAGTTACATTTATGAGTATGTATTGTCTTATGTTATTGCTTCTACATTGTTATTCATTATTGATTGTAAAATCTTAAGAAAAAAATATTTGGTAAACTTAATAACATGTTTTTAGGTTAATTTCTCCTAGATTCCCTAGTGTGGTATTACACTTGGTATCAGAGCCTAAGTTTCTACATTAGAAACTCTGGGATTTTGTGCGCCTATTAGGTATCTAATTGTTTAACTTTAAAAAAAAATATAGACACATAACTCTTTTATATTTAAGAACCATTATATTACAACTAAAAATTTATGTCTCTGCTTTCTCTTAAGCTTCTTTGAGATATCGCTTTGTTTATTGATTTTCATAGGTGAAATACTTATTGAGGCTCAATTCATTGTTAGGACCTGTGTAAAAAATTGGGATCTCTGGCCACATTGTTTCTCATTAAGTTGGTAATCGTCTATGTGAGTTCTTTGTTGTGAGTGATTAGTTAGCTTGCTTCTTGTATCCCTTGTGTGGTTTGTGTGTGTGAATGATTGGGAACATGGTTAGGATTGTCTCATTTGACATGTCATGATACTTGATGAGTAATGTTGTATAGGATTTATATGATCCTTCTTGGTGTTGAGTGTCCTAGTTTGAGGAGCTCCTTATTGATGATCCATGTATCTTTAAACATTATATGTTCGAGTGACCCTATTGCTATGTCCTTAGTGACATGATATTATTGTTTTTTGATGACCAGACTTATATGTTATTGATTTGGTCTTATTTGACTGTTGCATACTGTATTGTGCTAGTGTTGTAATTATATTTGGAAGTATAGGATTGATTACAAATTTAGGAAATAATTAATAATAATTTCATTTACATTGCAATGCATTTCACATTAATTAGAAATAATGCACCATTTATTATGAGATATGCATTTATAAGATTAGATGGTGTTTCTTCATAGTAGACCAATTGGTTCAAGGACCTAGGCCCCCAATTGAATTAGGTATTGCATTCATATGAGAACCATTGCATCGTATAACCTAATTGTAGCATTTTGGAAAAAAATGAATAGATACATGTACATGTGATTAAAATAAGAGATGATTGTAACAAAGGATGAAATATTTAGCTATCTATTATGTTTGGGTACACTCTCTAATGCGTCTAGTATATTGGATCCTTGGATGTTGTGAAGCGGTTACTTCCCCGAGTGTGGTTGACATCAGTCACCTTGTTATGTGAAATGTTTTATGATTAATACTTTATTTTAGTTATTCATGAATTGTTTGTAATGTGAATGGATATCATTAAATATTTTATAACTTTCTTATGCCTAGATTAGTCACCTAATTCTATTTTCACTATCTATTTTGTGACATTGGTCACACTTGATTTATTATTGAAATCAGTGACTATTTTTTCAATTTGATATTTAACTTGGTATTTTTTCCATTTGGGTTTTACCTTTTTGAATTTTTGTGGTGGCTATTCCAAATGTTTGGTTTTGTTGGCCTTGTGTTGTGAAAAGTATTGTTTCTATCATGTTTTTTATGGACCTCTGATAGAATGTGTAAGGGAGGATATCGCATAGATTGTACTATGTTTGTATGTGAAAATAAAAAGCATTTTGTATCACATAGCCTTGCAAGAGTGTTGCATTAACTAGATATGCATGAACTTCTCAACTTATTGTTTGATGTAAATACAAATGTGTGATTTATGTGATTGATTACTAGATATTTTCTATAATGATGAATGAATTAAATATTTAACTCTATTTAAGAAATTGATAATGATGAATGGTTGATCAATTTGATTTTTATTTTATACTTAAACTATAATTATATTACTCTTAGTTATGGGATATGCATGTCCTTGTGTGAATGGATAATTATGAAATATTTTGTATTAGTTTTTGTGTGAAGTATGATTGAGTGATGGTTATGTTCATCTTATTCTCTGTGTGAAATCTGTAGGTAGTAGATTTTGGCTTCCAGTCTATCTTAGTCTTTATTGTTGGCTTCCAAGAGTAAGCCTAATTTAAGGGGGGGATGTAATACCCACCCCTTTAATACCATTCATGTTTATGATGTCAACCCTTTTGGACCAATTTTTATGGATATTAGATCTTCAGTTGTATTTAATTTAGTGTTATGATACTTTAATCATCTAATTTATATCATGTTAGTAAGATGATGATGATTATTTGGAGATGATGATGTTATTTATGTTTATGGTTTTTACTGACCCCATACTTCCTTGTGTATGGTTGGCATGTATGTTTTATATTTCTATAGGATGTACCTGATGTGGTTGAGGGATGGAGTTGTAGTTACTTTCTTGCAAGATCCACACAATCAAATGATCCCCTCCATTGTCTGTTATGTATATATGTGTGTGTGTGTGTGTGTGTGTGTGTGTGTACATGTTCATCTTTTATGCAAGATTTCAGGTACCAGGCATTGACCTCCCTGAATTTTCACAATGAGTGTTCCCTACCACAATATCTCAATGGTAAGAGAGGGGAGATAGCATCTAAATCTAAATCCTATCCTACGCTAATTATTTTCCTAAATAGTGGATAAGTTTCTAATTTTTTTACCTTTTGAATTTGTCAAGGTGACGTTATTTGTGAACCCATCCTTTTATCTTGAGTATTGCATGTTGATTTAGTCATTTTTTATCTTGGTTCCATGTTAGGAGGTTTGATAAGATTTTTATGTTAAAAATGCTTTAAAGGTTTAATTAAGACTAATTGAATAATTAAATCTTCATATATAGTGAAATATTAAAAATAAGGTATTTAATTAATGAAAATTAATTAAATACTTATGTTTATTTAAACAGACTTAATTAAAAAAGTCTAACTATAGAAATAGAGGATTTAATTAATTATTGAATACAAAAATTTAATTTAAAGGCATAATTAATGAATTGATATTTAACTATCAATTTGTTAGAATTTAATCTTTCCTTGGTAAATTATGTATTTAAAGGATAAACCAAGGTATCCTATTGTATTCATCCTCTAGTCCAAGTGGGAGGACATGTCATATTTGTAATTTCTTTTATTAAGGAAAATAGATATTCCTCCTTATGAGGAATCCTACACTTGTTTCACACACTAGTGAAATGTGGCATACACAAAAATGGGAGTTACAATGTAACTCCTTTCTCACTTATCTATTAAGAGATGGCTCTCCTTCTCTCATCTTATGATATTCTTCTTCTTTTTGAACATTGTATGAGCTAAGCTCTCACACACACACTCTCTCTCTTTCTCTCGTTCTTAGGCATTTTTTGCCACTTTCATTATATCACGGGGTTTTTTTTATGCTTTTCCCCCTTCAAAATATTGTCTCCTTGTTTCATTATGCTTTGGTGAATGCTCCTATCTTTGTGATTATTCATGGTAAACTTTCTTTTCCTTGCTCATTGATTAAACAATTTCCTAACTCTATATTTTGTTATTATTATTATTTTAACATGGTATCAAAGCAGGTTGGTTTAATCCATTATTGAGTGTACAGGTGAAGGAGCTACCATATCTTGGAGCACTCCAATATCGGAGACTCTTGAGAGAGTTTATTGCTTGTTTATATTTTTTGACTAATCTATTTAAAGGAAAAAAATTAAATTTTTTTTGGGGTTTAGTTTGTTTACCGCCAAACTCGGTTTATCTATTGGGTAACTTTTTTTTGGTTTGTGCAGATTTGGTTACATTATTGATAACGTAAATAATACAAATTTAATTTTATCAAAATCTTAATATTATCCTATTAAATTTTGATTATAATATTAAATCTTATTTTATTATAATTTAAAGTTTAAAAGTTTACTTTTTTTAGTTCTTATATCGGTTCATGCTTGTATAGAATCTTTTTTAAATTTTAGTTATTTGTTCTAATCTCTTATCATTGCATGTGTTTTTTTCCTCTTTGCCTCTTCATTAATTTAATATTATACTGCAATAATTTAGTTGTAACAGTTCTTTTTAGGGTTTATTTTTTATAATGGTGAGTCTTATCATAAAAATAGAGATCTTTTTGCTCGCTTCTTCCTCAAAAATCTTCATTTCTGTTTGTATTATCGAAAAAGTAATTGCCTTAACTTCGCTAGTTTCAGCATTTGTAAAATCTTCATATCTGTTCTTGCCTTGTTTCTCTGGTTTGATCGCTCTCGCCGGATATCCAATCCCTTATCTTCTTATTTTAAGTTTGCTATTATTGCTCTTCTGTTGCCTATCTTTTTTGATTGTTTCTCCATACATAGTTAAAACTGTGAGATTTGATTGCTCTCTCGTTCATGTGTTATCCTTTTTCATGTAGATCTCTTTTGGTTGCATGCTGGTTGTGTTATAACCAGTGGTGTTAGAAGGGTTATATCCTATACCATTCCGTAATCGCCTTTCAAGGCACTGAGCAGGGGGTTATATTCAACTTTGGTCGCTTCTTTTTTATACCATTGCTTTCTCTTTTATTCCTATTCTATTTTTGGCTTAATTGTTTTTATATCTTCTTTTCTTTGGTTCTTGTCTTCGCTTTTTACGGGTGAGGGCTTGAGAGTCTTCATTGGTCATCTTTGGCTTTCTTTTTTAGTTTCCTAGTTTTGCGTTCTCCCTTCCTTGTTGTTCATTTTGGTGTGGTGAGTGTGGGAAACATCTCCTTCTTTCATTGACCTTGTGTTTCATTTATGAGTCTATGATAGTTTCAGCAAGCTCGTATCTCCTTTTTTTCCTATTTTTTTTCCTTTTGCTTTATCTCTATTTTTCATTCTTGTTTTTTCTTCATTCTTTTTTAAAGCAGACTAAGGCATTCATATTCATATCTGGTTAGCCTCCATCCCAACATCGGATCGAACACTTCTCTATTTTCTTTCTCTTACTGTTTATTTGTTTGTTTTTCTTGAGCTGTTGTATCTGCTTGTAAAGATTTGTGGCTTTGCGAGTTGTTGCTTCGAGTGTTTTATAGTTCATCTCTTATCAGATTTTTTTTGACAAGCTCTCCACTTTAGTAGACACTTTCCCCACCTTGTTGTTGTGCATCCATTTTAGGGAGATCTGTATGTTAACCTTGCATTGGATCTCTGTTTTAAGTTGATGCATAGTGTGGGTTCTACATGAAGAAGGAGGTGACTGGTTTATTGAATGGGTTCATGGGTTCAAAACTCGCCTATCGCACATGCAAAAAATCATTTGTTTTTAACGTACTGTAAAATAGATCTTTTATTCATTGTTTTTGGATAGCTCTTTGATCTACTAGTATTGTTGTCATTTCAGCTGAATCATTATTTAGAATCTCCTTTATATTCACGTTTGTATAAACCCTAATTTTTTTTTCTTTTTGAGGACTTCAATTTCATTTATAGAGCGAGATCTTTCGGAAGCTTTTTATTAACTTCTTAGATAATTTTAGTATCTAAGGATCATGGGTTACATTTTTGTTAAGTGTAAGAAATTTTGAATCGGTGGAAACGTGGTACTTCAGGCTTTTTCTTTTGAATGCCTATTTTTTAACTCTTTTGAATGTCTACAGATTCTTATTGTAATAGTATATCGCAACAACATTGGTTAATAGCTTTATAAGCCTTTTAGTCACTTTATTAGTTTTTCAATAGTTTTTTTTAAGCATTCTTTTTAGCTTTTTTTTAGTTTTTTTAACACTCTTGGTGTGATTCAAGGTTAAGCATAATTTTTCTTTTCATTGAAATAAAGTTAGATTCATTTTAATTGCATTTATTTAATTGCTTAAGTTGGTTAGAATAAATCTTGTTTAATTGAAAGGATCTTAGCATTGTGTTTTATCAGTTTTTTTGCGGAATTTTTTTTCCTTAACATTTTTTTTGCAGGATTTATTGGGCTCTTTTATAACTCTGTTGATCCTCTTAATTCATATCAATCATTTTTTTTTTCACATGCACAATAACACTTAGCTTCAATTTGTCTTCTAACTCAAGTTATTAATTAAAGTTTTTTTAGATTCATTTCAGTTTTCTAACGTTTCTTTGTAGGTTCAAATCTTTTAGTATTTAGTTCCTATTCTTACATGCAACATATTTAGTTATCTATTAATTAATAATAGCTTAACCGAGATCTGTTAGCTTTTAGTGCTTTTAGTTTTAGTTTTTTCCCTCTGGTTGTTGCTTTTCCTTGCATGCCTCCTTGGCGTAAGCTTTTATAGCTTTCTGCTATTGCATGCAAGTGCATATAGTTGATCTAAGTTATTTTCAAGGTTGTGTTAAGTTTTTCATTCTTTTTAGTGTTCTTTACTTTAAATCTTGTATTTAACCATGACTACCCTGATGCTAGAAATTAAGTTAACTAGTACAAATTATCATGCATGGAAAACTCACATGACCTTCATCTTTAGATTCAGACATATCTTAGATATTGCTACTGATGCCAGTTCTAAACCTTCAACCTCTGCTCCTCAAGCTAACCAAACTGCTTGGCAGACTAAAAATGAGGAAGTACTTGGTTTAATTGGGATTTCCTTAAGTCCCAAATTGTATGTCTTAATTTCTACTTGTACAGAAGCCCATCAGGCTTGGGACATCCTGAAAAATACCTATGACAGTGTAGACAAAACCAAAAAAATCCAGCTTCAAGACCAACTTGAAGACCTCAGGTATACCAACTTCAACTCTGTTGATGATTTCTTGCTTAAGTTTGATTCCATTAAAGTTTTACTAACTAGTTTACAAGTTCCTCTTTCTGATTTAAGAATAATCCACATAATTATTCTTAAATGCTTGCCTAGACAGTTCCAACAATTTATTACAAATATTTACTCTCAATTAGCTATTCCTTCTTTAGCATCTCAACTAACTTATGTTATCTTTCAAAATATGTTGCGTCAAGAGGAAGCTAAATTAATTCAGTTTGGCATACTTAAAACTCATGAACATGCATATATCTCTCAAAGTCACAATAACAATAGATCTTCTAACACTAATCAAAATAACCAAAACTTTCAACGATCTAACAATACTAATAATTCAAATAATAACTTAGGCCAATAGTTTAATGATGATTACAATTCTAGGCCTTCCAATAACTAGCATAGTAATAATCAGTCAAATAGGCCTCATTGCACCTATTGCGGTAAAGATGGTCACTTAATTCATAACTATTTTAAGAAACAAAAAGATGATCAACATAATTCTCAAAATTACTCAAATGGAAAACCTAATGGGAATCAATCTCATTCTACTTTTATTGGTTGTTTTAATGCTTCTAAACCACTTGAATGGATTATTGATAGTGGTGCATCTCAACATGTTACATCTCATAAGGAAGTCTTTGATTCTTTGCAACCTGATTCTATGAATATTCCTATTTCTTTAGCTGATAATCATTGCTATCAAGTTGAAGGAACTGGTAATGTTTTTGTTCCAAATGGTAAATTACATGATGTGCTTTATGTTCTTGATTTGAAAGCTAACCTTATTTTTTTTCCTCAATTATGTCAAGATTATAAGGTCGAGTTTCATAAAAATAATTGTCATATCATTGATCCTAACACTGATCAGATAGTTTCTGATGCTAAATTAGATGATGATAATCTCTTTAAATTTTATCAATTTGCCTCTCCTAGATATTCTTTACTTACTACTGTTGATTTTCACATTTAGCATGAGAGGCTAGGACATTTAAATTCTGATTATATCTCATTAATGCAAAAAGAAAATATGGTAGATGGGCTACCTAAGTTTACTACTTTTAAGTTTGATTGCAATGGATGTATGAGTGGTAAAATGCATAGAGAATCTTTTCCCCATAAATCATCTTGGAGAGCTAATAATAAGTTAGTTCTGATTCATAGTGATTTTTTAGGCCCCATGGAAAATACTTCTATTTCAGGCTCTAAATATGCTTTAACTTTTGTTGATGATTATTCTCGTAGAACTTGGATTTATTTCTTACATAGTAAAGATCAAGTCCTTGATATTTTTGTTGAATTTCATGTTTTTGTAGAAAGACAAAGTGGTTGTAAAATCTAGATTCTTACGACTGATAATGGCACTGAATATGTTAATCATGCTTTCTATTCTTACTTAAGATCTTTTGGTATCAAACATGAGCTTACCGTTCCTTATACACCAGAACAAAATGGTGTGGTAGAACGGAAGCATAGAACAATAGTAGAATGGCTACATGCTTTTTACATGCTAGAAATATAGATTATAAATTTTGGGCTGAAGATATGGCATGTGCCACCTATAATCTTAATAGAACTCCTACTAAGGCCATACCAAATAAAACTCTTGAAGAAGTTTGGTCAGGAAGGAAACCCAATTTGTCTCATTTACAAATTTTTGGCTCCACTGCTTATGTTCACACACCTAAATAGAAAAGGAAAAAGTTAGATCCTAAATCCTCACCTCATATATTTGTTGGCTATTTTGAGAACACTAAAGGTTATAGAGTTTATTATCCTCTTACTAATAAAGTTCACATAGCTAGAGATGTTTGCATTGCTGAAAAAGGTGTCCATGACTGTTCTCAAATTTTAGATTCTGATTTTAGTCACAGCAACATAGTTCTTATGGAGGACCAATCTCCGTCTCTCAACCCTACTCCTCAAATTTTTGCTCCTAAAGTTTCTGTTCCTTCTGTTTCTGCTCCTAACACTAAGGATAATACTAGTAAAAAGGATAATGATGAACAAATAGATAGTAATGATACTCCTAATGATTTTGTTCCTTCTAGTAGTAGCAGTGATGATGATGATGATGATGGTAATAATCTGTTTACTCCTACTAGTAATATTTTTGTTAATTCTAGGAGAAATCCTAAATGGTTTGAAGATTTACTTAATGAGGGTGATGATTACATTTCTAGAATGGGTGGACTTAAACCTAGAAGGATGAATTACTGTAATTATGCTCTTATGACTTCTCTCTCTAATTCTAATGATCCTCAAACCTTTTCTCAAGCTAAAAATCAACCTCATTGGAAAACTGCTATGCAAGAAGAATATGACTCTTTAATTTCTAATAATACTTGGGATTTAGTTACTTTACCTCATGGCAAAAATCTGGTTTCCTGTAAATGGTTATATAAAACTAAGTTAAATTCCAATAATGAAATTAGTAAATTTAAGGCTAGATTAGTTGCACGTGGTTTTTCTCAAATTGAAGGAATATACTATAATGAAACTTTTGCTCCTGTTGCTAAAATGCCTACCATTAAAGTTGTTCTTTCTTTAGCTACTAAAATGAATTGGCTTATTCACCAAATGGATGTTAAAAGTGCCTTCTTAAATGGTGATTTGCATAAAGAAATATATATGTCTCAACCTCCTGGTTTTATTCAACAAGGTAATGAATATTTAGTCTGCAAACTAAAGAAGTCTATTTATGGTTTAAAACAATCTCCTAGAGAATGGTATTCCAAAATTAATGCTTTCTTTATTTCTCAAGGTTTTGAAAGAAGTAAAAATGATCCTAACTTGTATATCAAGCATAGTGAAGATGACATTATTATTATCATTCTATATGTTGATGATTTGATTCTTACTTCTAGTTCTAACCATTTAATTTCTAATATTAAGTTCCAACTCAACCAAAAATTTCAAATGACAGATTTAGGTTTCTTACATTATTTCTTAGGAATGCAAATTTGGCAAACCCCTAAGGGTATTTTTAT
Organism: Chamaecyparis obtusa; assembly: GCA_027943335.1. Taxonomy (NCBI): domain Eukaryota; kingdom Viridiplantae; phylum Streptophyta; class Pinopsida; order Cupressales; family Cupressaceae; genus Chamaecyparis; species Chamaecyparis obtusa. The sequence goes on from BSBK01000884.1 coordinate 696,779, forward strand.
CTCTCAAAGTAAATATGCTAAAGATCTCCTAGATAGATTTCATATGAATGATGCTAATCTTGTTTCAATTCCATGTGATTTAGGAACTAAGTTAATGATAGATATGGAATCTCCTTTCATAGATGCTACTCCTTATAGAGAACTTGTAGGTAGTTTAATTTATCTAACCCTCACTAGACCTGATTTATCTTTTAGTGTTGGTTTAGTTTCAAGATTCATGTCCAAACCTTAGCAAGCTCACTTGAAAATTGCTAAGAGAATATTACATTACATTAAAGGTACTATTAACTTAGGATTATTTTATGATGCAAATTTTGATTTTTCTTTAAAAGGCTTTACTGATTTAGATCTAGGTGGAGACCCCAATGATGGGAAATCTACTTTTGGGTATTGTTTTTCTCTTGGTTCAGGTTCTATATCTTGGAAAAGTAAAAAAGAACAATCTGTGTCTCTATGTTCTACTAAAGCTGAATATAAAAGTTGTACTTATGCCTCTAAAGAAGCTCTATGGCTTAGAAGAATACTTGAAGATTTGGGTCTACCTCAACAAGAACCTACACCATTGTATTGTGACAATCAAAGTGCAATAGCCTTGGCAAAGAATCCAGTTTACCATGCAAAGTCAAAGCACATTTCTCTCCACCACCACATCATTAGAGAGCACATTACAGAAAAGAAAGTTTCCCTCTTCCATTGCAAAGGTGAAGATCAAGTTGCATATATTTTGACAAAACCTCTTTCTAGAGAGAAATTTGAATTTCATTGTAACAATTTGGGTTTGATACCCCTTGATGTAATTACCCCAAGTAAAGATTAAAGGGGGGTGTTAGAATTTAATCTTTCCTTGGTAAATTATGTATTTAAAGGATAAACCAAGGTATCCTATTGTATTCATCCTCTAGTCCAAGTGGGAGGACATGTCATATTTGTAATTTTCTTTATTAAGGAAAATAGATATTCCTCCTTATGAGGAATCCTACACTTGTCTCACACACTAGTGAAATGTGGCATACATAGAAATGGGAGTTACAATGTAACTATTTTCTCACATCTCTATTAAGAGATGGCTCTCCTTCTCTCATCTTATGAGATTCTTCTTCTTTTTGAACATTGTATGAGCTAATCTCTCTCTCTCTCTCTCTCTCTCTCTCTCTCATTCTTAGGCATTTTTTGCCACTTTCATTATATCACGAGGTCTTTTTTATGCTTTTCCCCCTTCAAAATATTGTCTCCTTGTTTCATTGTGCTTTGGTGAATGCTCCTAGCTTTGTGATTATTCATGGTAAACTTTATTTTCCTTGCTCATTGATTAAATAATTTTCTAACTCTATATTTTGTTATTATTATTATTTTAACACAATTTGCATATTATTAATATGCTAAAAATAACAATTGTCAATTAAATACTAATATGCAATTAAAGTTACACATTCAATATTAGTAAAATTAAAATATAAATTTAAGTTAAAAGATATTAGCTAAAAAAGGGCATGTAATTATTATTCAATTAAAATTAAATCATGTAAACAACCCCATAATAGGTAATAATAATCACGCAATGGATTCTCCTAGGAATAGTATATTTGTTAGAAGAAATAAATGAAAGAAAACAAGATCAAAATCATTCCAAGAAGTGAAGTGCAAGAAGAGTTTTACCATAAATCAAATGAGAGAGAAATGCAAGATCAACCACCAAAACCAAGATAAGACTCCAAGAATCCAACAAGAGCTAAGAGATTTTTGTAAGGGGAAAAGCAAAGAAAAACCCCTTTGTGTATTATGAATGAGGCATGAAAATCTTAAAGAGAGAGAGAAAGAATATGAGCAAGAAGCTCAATACAATATGATAGAACTACTATGCAAGAGGAGAGAGATTGTGTGAGAGAATTGTGAGAAAATTAGTGTTGAGTGTGTGGAGAAATATCTCTTTAAGTAGAGATGAGTGAAGGAGTTTGCATGTAACTCCCTATGTGCATGAGTGCCACATTCATACTTAGTGTGTGCCAAGTGTGAGCATCCTCATAAGGAGGAATAATCTATTTTCCTTATTAAAGGAATTACAAAATATGAGTTGTCCTCCCACTTGGACTAGAGGACAAAATTACATGTAGAGATTCCTTTAGGAATATCGTAAAATAAATAAAGGAGGATACCTTGGTTTATCCTCAAATTAAATAAAACAACCAAGGAAAGATTACTAATTCTAACAATATTCAAACTAAGTATCATTTTCCCTATCATTAAGTGCATTTAAATTATCAACCCAGGGATGTATACTTGAAATGGGACATCATAGTTTGTGCACAAAGTCTCTCATGGAGTCATTTTGCTTAAGCCGTAGGAAGGAAAATACATGAAATAAACTTACACTATTGTTGCAAGAAAGTAAACACACACATCTACTAATGAAAATGGTGATGACAACTATAACTTCAATCTTAACCTATTCTATCAACCCAAAAGCATTCACAATGATTATTTATGCAAGTGCTACAAGAACATACACAATGTATAGTGCTATAGGAAAGAACAATGAATTCTACTTGAATTGTTGTAAATGTTTAAACAACTTAATCTAATCTACTCTAATCCATCTTCGAAGTGGGCCCCCTTGGTCGGCTTAATCTAGCTACCAACACAGAATAGAACTCAAAATCACTTCTTCATTGTATTTCCAGAAAATTGATTACATTATTATGAAACAACACACGGAACTGGAAAAGTAACTTTGCTTAAGATTATAGCAATAATAAAACCATCTAAATAACTTTATATCTAACAATCAACTCCCTTTATATAGAGGATTGATGCGTATTTAAACACAAAAGATAATCTCTAACTAATTTGCGCCATAAAGAAAGGAAAGTGCAATAGTCCATGACAAAATATCATAAAGTGTCATGCCCAAAAAGTGAGCAAAACACAACTACAATTTTTATTTTAAAAACCCACTAACCATCTATAAACAACCATACTATGCAACTAAGAAGTGAAACACTATCTGGCACAAGACCCTATGTGCACACAAAATGGTGCAGAGAGAAAATAGATGACTAGAAACATTAAAGTGTCTAGCAACACTCCAAGGGTCAAACCATACTAGGTTGACCATGTTTGAACAAGTTTGACCAAAAGTCAAACCTCATCAAACAACTCCAAACAAAGCTACAAGGTTCCCTAGACTACTAGCTTTGACCGACATGCAAATCAAGATAGTTGACTAAAAAGTCAACCATCACCGAAATATACACAACCAAGCTAAAGGGAAATAACACGCATCTAAGAATACTTGGGCATGCAAATTGAGGCATTTGACCAAGGTCTGAGTAAGGGTTGACCAAAAAGTCAACCATGCAATAAGACAACCAACAAGTTCGATAAGATCCAATTCATTAGAGACTTGATCATAAGGGTCAAACCAGATAAGGTTGACCAAGTTTGACCAAAAGTCAAACTTCACCGAACAACTTCCAAACTATCTTCACCGAACAACTTCCAAACTATCTTATAAGGTTTCCTAAACTGCATGGTTCGACTAGCACACAAATTAAGATAGTTGACTAAAGTCAGCCAAAGTTGACCAAAAAGTCAACCATGTATTGAACAACGTACAACAAAGTTAAAAAGGTTCAAAACTTAACAAGAAATACTTGGGCATGTAAACCGAGGTGTTTGACCTAGGTTTTACCAAGGGTTGACCAAAAGTCAACTATGCCCAAATATGACCAACGATGATCTCCTAAGGTTTAAAACATAACATCGACTATTTGTGCATGCAAACTGAGGTAAATGCCTAGGTTTGACCAAGGGTTGACAAAAAAGTCAACTATGCACAAAATGGTCAACATGACCATTAAGGTCAAATTGACTTGAGGCTTGACCCAAGGAAGAAGAAATAAAACCCTAAGATGACTATAACGTTCCCTAGTTGAAAACTTACACTTGTACTAAAAGTTTGATATTCTAATTAATTAACTCCAAATATAAAATTATCCTATTTACATAGTTACAAAGTATTAAGAAATAATCTAATGCAACACATCAAAATCCAAACATTACGATATTTTAATCTAATACATTTAGGCCAATGTTTTTAAAAATAATAAGCTAAAATAAGTTCTTTAATAGATTTAACCCAATTTAACGTTGAAACGTCTAAAATGAATTAAGAGTTACTAATTCTAATTTAAACTTAAATAAAAATTTAATTTAATTCTAAAACAAAATCGATCTAAAAATAAGTTTAAGTTCCCTATAATGACTTAGACTTTACTAAATACAATTTAATCTTCATAAAATTTAATTTATCTAATATACTTGAAACACCAAAATACTTAATAATAATAACACCCTTATTATATTCTTATTTTTTTAATAATTGCTGGTGCAAATTTAATCTCCTAAATTTCAAAACAACAAGTATGTAGATAATTTATTTTTAAAATTAAATTACATAATTGCATTCATATGAAGTGGCTAAACAACTTGTAGGAATCAAAATTTCGATTTAGGCCTTTTTATTTTTTGAATAATTTTCAAGAAATTTTTTAAGTACAAAATATAAATTTAAAATAACATTTCACAATGTAACATTCTAATTAATTTATTTAAATTATCACAATACAAGCAAGATTATGATAATTCAATACTATTGAATTTGAATATACCTTATAATACTATAAGCCATAATATGCATAATGATGCCATAGACGATCATGGAGTTTGTGCAACTAAAATGACATTTAAATCTTCAAATTGCTTCATAATCCATTAAACCCAAAATCTAATCCATAATTTCATTTCCAATACATTAAAAAACAATAAAATTTATAAATTTAAAATGTATGATTTACAAGGAAATCCTTGATTTTTGAATTTCAAACATAACTTGAAATGCAAGGTTACAACAAATTTTACAATTTTGAATTTCAAACTCAACAATATTACCAGCTCCTTTAGCCAGCTGGGTACCTGATAGAGTGAGGTTGACCACGGAGGCTCACATCCCAAACTAGGCCTTTACAAGGCCACCCTCGAGCTAGGGGATCCAGTAAGGAACATGATACAAACAGAAAATACCAACCATGAAGGAAATAATCAAAACATGAAGACACTTAAAAGATTTTCCCAACAGGGTTTTACAAGAGGAAGGTCTCCAAGAGACCTTCTTGAAAACAAGGTAGAGGTGGACTACTAGGAGGAGAAACCATAGTATAAACACAAATTTCCCAAGCCACACATGGACTTGGGAAGACCATCTTCAAAAAGATGTGGTCTAACTCTCCTTATGCCCCCAGGTGCCCTGTAGGCCATACTTGGCATCATGGGTATCGTGGAACCTCATGTTTATCCCTCCATACATGGAATACTCTACACAATCCTGGGTCTTCTTCTTACTACCCCCTTCAAGGTTACTCCACCCTCCCTAGGGTGAGTGAGCCTTGAAGAATCCCATCCCAAATTGAATACACAAAAGGAAAACAACAATTTACAAAATTTAAATTACAAAACAAAAACTTTAAAAATCCACGGACTCCATTAATGGACCTCCAAGCTCAACACATGCAAGCAATGTAAAGAAATCACAAGGCCCTACCTTTATCCAAGCAAAGGTTGAAAATCTGAATTCTTCAAACTCCTTCCAAGCTAGCCTTTTCCTAAGCTCCTTCCAAAGTGAATGGTCTCGAAATCTAGAGAGTGGGTGAACACTCAAACCCTTCTCCAAGCTTTCCCTAAATAGACCAAACTCCTAAAATCTAGGAGCCAATCAGAAGAGAGGAAGAAACTTCCATTCCCTTCTTCCCACTTGCCTTCCTTCACCATAAATGGAGTTAAAGGCAAATTTGGGAAAAAGAGAGAGGTTAACCAAAACCTCACAACTCTTCAAATCCGCCCAACTTTGAAATCTTGACTTCAGGGGAGTCGTAAATGAGTTTTAAGGCTCTTAATGGGTTGAAAAAGACCCCTAACCCCTAAGGTATCAACCTGGGTAGTTAAAATTGACCCCGGTTAACCTATGGGAGCCCAAATGGCCCTCCTAAACTCCACCTAAAATTTACACACGAATTTCAAGTCTTGGTTGACTATCTAGAAACTTCCCAACCCAAGGTAAGTTGATTCTACCCTAAGGTAATCCCCTAGTCAAACCCTTGACCTGACTAATTACAAATTACTAACCATGCCAACACATATGCTACAATTTTCCAAATTTGGCATATTTAATTTAAAACAATGACATGGCTAATTCACATAAACATTAACTAAGTTAAATACACACATGTAACCCACATTCATGAATTAAAGATGATACAATAAGATCCATATTTATTTATACAAAGAGGACCTTGGAATGCACGGTATAAAACATAGGTTCCACTACTAGATCCCCGCATTTAGATCCATGGTCAACTTATCCTGCACACTCATTGCACACATCAGTAGGTCCAATCAACATGATATAAATACAATACATCATCAATACTGCATGGTTTAAAAACTATGTCTGTAAATGAATCAACTAATCATAACTTCAATTTCCTAAACCATCTTTGCATCGCAATAGTTTTAAACAACATAAAGCATCATATGTGACATAATCATAACTGGAACTAAATCAAAATATATAGTATCTTGAGTGTACCTTGATTACATAATCAGGTACCGAACATATAACATAGGATTAAACAGATCCTGAAATACATAAGTGTCCCAAATAGTCAAGTATGTCTGTGAAATAAGTATTGAAAGCATGGAAAATAAAGTAGTATAAATCTGACCATCACGTAGGTCTCACATCCACCCCCTTTAGGCATGAACCTCCTCCTGGAGTTCATGAAAGAGTTGGGGGTACTGTGATCTCATCTGTGTTGCATTCTCCCATGAAGTTGTGACCTCATCATAATAATCCCACTGGACCCTAACCTGGTCCAGTGCCCTGCCTCGAAGTGCCAGTGTTCATCAGGCCAAAATATGAGTGGGCTCCAATGCTAGTTCCCCATCTAACTCTACCTGCAAGGCATCCCAATCTATCACATGAGATTCATTATAAACATACTTCCGCAAAAATAAAATATGAAACACATCGTGGATGTGTGACAGGCTAGGTGGCAAAGCTAAACGGTAAGTAATTGGTCATATCCTCTCAAGGATCTAAAAAGGTCCAACAAAACAAGGTGCTAGCTTAGAGGCATTTCCAAAATGGATTGGACTCTTATGCAGTCACACTCTTAAAAAGACCATGTCTCCCACTAAGTAAGCTTAATTGATCTTGTTCACATCGACATACTTCTTTTGTCTATCATGAGCCTCTTTGAGATGCTGCCTAATCAAGGTCACCTACTTCTCCATCGCTCTGACTAACTCAGGACCAATGGAAACTCTGTCCTCGATCCTATCCCAACAAAGTGGTGTCCTGCAAGGTCTTCCATAAAGAGCTTGGTATGGAGGCATACCCAAGAACGTATGATGCCTATTGTTATAGGAAAACTCCACCAAGTGTAGGTATTCCTCTCACCGGGTTTGATGGTCCATGACATACATGTGAAGCATGTCCTCTAACACCTAATTGACCCTTTCGGTCTATCCATCTGTCTCAAGATTATAGGTCATAATGAATTTGAGCCTAGTACCCAACGCTGCCTGCAGTTCTCTCCAAAAGGATGAAGTGACAAGAGAATCTCTATCCGAGATGATCTTACAAGGTACACCAAGTAGTCTGACAATATCTGGCAAGAACACCTATGCCACTAATGGTACAGTAAAGGTAGTACACACTGGTGAGAAATGAGCCACCTTGGTCAACTTGTCAACTATCACCATGATGGCATCATGACGACGAGATGACATAGGAAGACCAACAATGAAGTCCATAGATATGGTGTCCCACTTCCACACTGGTATCTCATGGGGCTGAAGTAGACCACCTGGATGTCGGTGTTCCACCTTCACCCTCTGGCATTCTAGGCACCTAGCTACCAACTTAGCAATCTACATTCTCATGCCTGGCCAATGATATAACTATCTCAAATCGGCATGCATCTTCTTCACTCCAGGATGCACTGCATAAAGGGATTTATGGGCCTCTTGCATGACAAACTCTTGCAATCCTCCGGAAGAAGGTATGTAGATGCATCCTCTATGACGTAAGAGTCTATCTGACTCCAAAGAATAATCTGCATCCTTCCCCTCAAGGGGTCTCTGAGACTGAATCAAATCACTCACTTCTACATATAACTCATCATCATGCAAGTGATGAAGAATGCGATCTCTCAAATCTGTACCCATAGACATAGAAGAAAGCTCATGCCGTCTCCTCCTCAAAGCATCCACACAAATATTCTCTCTCCCCTTGATGTAGTGAACATCAAATCATATTCACACAAGAAATCCATCCATCTATGTTTCCTAGCATTAAGGTTCGGCTGAGTGAAGATGTACTATAGAATCTAATGGTCTGAATGAAGTTAAAATCAATGTCTTAAGAGGAAGTGTCACCATCTCACTAAAGCATGCACCACTGCTGCAAGTTTGAGATCATGGGTAGGATAGTTGAGGTCACGAGTCTTGAATTTCCTGGACTCATAGGCTATAACTCACCCATCCTGCATAAGGACTACCCCTAAACCATCTAAGGAAGCATCTGTGCAAACTACAAACTCCATTGAAGGCTTTGGCACAACAAGAATGGGTGCACTGGTCAATGCTCTATTGAGCTCCTGAGAAGCTCGATCACACTTCTCAGTCCACTCAAACTTCTTTCCCTTTCACTGAAGAGAAGTAATAGGGTGTGCCACTTGAGAGAACCTTTCAACAAACCATCTGTAATAACTAGTTAAACCCATGAAACTTCTCACTTTAGTCATTGAGGTAGGTGCTGGCCAATTCATAATGGCTTCAATCTCAGATGGGTCTAATGAGATCCCATCGCCAGAAATCACATGGCCCAAATACTTGACCTCTAATATGAAGAAAACACATTTCAAAAAGCTGCCATAGATTTGATTATCTCTAAGGCACTACAAAACTTGTCTAAGGTGCTCTTCCTGCTCTCTCTCATCCTTCAAATAGATCAAGATATCATCTAGGAATACCACCATGAACTTGTCAAGGAAAGTATGAAATACTCCATTCATAAGACTCATGAATACAACTGGAGCATTTGTCAGACCGAATGGAACCATGGTGAACTCATAGTGGCCATATCTAGTGTGGAATGCGGTCTTGTGGATATCACTATCCACTATCCTCAATTGGTGATAGCCCAACTTAAGGTCAATCTTAGAGAACACTCTGGTGCCCTGAAGTTGATCAAAAAGGTCATCAATCCTAGGAAGTGGATACTGATTCTTGATGGTTACCTTGTTCAATTGTCGGTAATCCATAAATAACCTAAGAGATATGTCCTTCTTCATGAAGATCATAGGTGTACCCCAAGGAGAAACACTAGGATGAATGTGTCCTTTCTCTAACAGTTCCTCAAGTTACAACTTGAGCTCATTAAGCTCATTAGTGGGCATCTTGTAAGGTGTTCTAGAAATTGGTTCTTCTTCTGGTACAAGATCTATGTAAAATTCCACTACCCTACAAGGAGGCATACTAGGTAGCTCTAAAGGAAACATATATGCATATTCCTGCAAAATGGGATGGTCATCTAGTGAGGCTTCTTTCTCTGCCTCATCTTCCCTATCGCTAATGGTGATAGAAAACAACTGACATCCCTTCCACATGCTTCAGTTAAGATGCATAATGGAGATCATTCAGAGGGATACTAGCATCTGGATTCCTGAAATTATAGTAGCACTTCCATCATCATCCAAGCTTTTGATCAACTTCTTACAATAATCTAGCTTGGCCTTGTGAGAATATAGCCAATCCATTAAGATACAAGTCCATTCCACACACTTTGGGGTGTTAAATACAAAAGGGGAACCAGGGAAGCTCTACATCTTCCCTTCGATAAGGACTAGGCTCACCCCAAAAACCATCAAGCCAACCCAACATAATAGTTTCCTACCACTCGATTAGACAACTTCATAAGGGATCCAATATATATAAGAGAGCATTGACAACTCTAATTCATGTTCTTCACATGCTAGAAGAACAAATATAATCATGGTCCTCTCCACTTAAGGTGTAACCAAACCCTAAATACTTCACCTTGAGGCACTTAATAGAAGACATTGTCCTCAAAGATATCGCTAGGGTTAAAACACCAAGAGGTTCCAAGTCATCAACTCAGAATGAGGAACCAAAATCCTCTTTCCAAAATTGCACTCTTTAGGGAATTATTGCACCCTATTCTAGTGTATCAAGGGATACACCCCAAAAGGTTTATCATACAAGCCAGATTACTTCCAAATAGGATACCTTTGAAATTCCAAGCGTGTGATCAACATGATCAAGTAGAATGAAAATCTTATACCACATCCTTCCTAAAACATAGGCACAACATAGTATGTTCTCTTTGGTACTCCCCCTTTTCGTATTGTCATTGGTCCACAATGTTAGAGTCAGAAACATAAGACTGGCTAGTAATAAAAGAATAAGGACATTTAGGATAGTCACCAAGATCAAAAAGTAAACTCAAATGGGGAAATTGTTAATTTGATCAATAAATTCATAAATGAGCTCAATTCAATAATAAATTAAACGTGTCAACTGACACAAAGAGACAAATTTTTTTTTTGGTGACTAACTCCCACACAAAGGAAATAACCAAATAAATAAAATGCTAGCCTACACAACATGTGGAAAGATCCACCTTAAAGAAACAAAAAGAAGGAAGTCAAAAGAACCATTCACAAACATTGCGATAGAACCTAGTCAAGTAAGAGGGAGAACCACCACTGAATACTGAGGACACCACTCCTCACCAATCTTAGAGAACATACCAAACATACACTCATCGAACAACTTTCCATCACAAATCGTACCTAAGCATCACAATAATCATTGTAGTTGAAATAATATCCTTCTCCTTTCAAATTTCCTTTACAACTTGATGCAAAACTTTTAATGGGAAACTTAATGGTTCAAGGTCTCAAGTGTTGAAACTGTGCTCTGATACCAAAATGTCATGCCCAAAAAGTGAGCAAAACACAACTACAATTTTTTTTAAAACCTACTAACCATCTACAAACAACCATACTATGCAAGTAAGAAGTGAAACACTATCTGGCACAAGACCCTATGTGCACACAAAATGGTGCAGAGAGAAAATAGATGGATAGAAACATTAAAGTGTCTAGCAACACCCCAAGGGTCAAACCATACTAGGTTGACCATATTTGACCAAGTATGATCAAAAGTCAAATCTCATCAAACAACTCCAAACAAAGCTATAAGGTTCCCTAGACTACTATCTTTGGTCGACATGCAAATCGGGACAGTTGACTAAAAAGCCAACCATATTTGACCAAAAGTTAACCATCACCGAAATATGCATAACCAAGCTAAAAGGAAACAACATGCATTTAAGACTACTTGGGCATGCAAATCGAGGCATTTGACCAAGGGTTGACCAAAAAGTCAACCATGCAATAAGACAACCAACAAGTTTGATAAGGTCCATTGATTAGAGACTCAATCACAAGGGTCAAACCACATAAGGTTGACCAAGTTTGACCAAAAGTCAAACTTCATCGAACAACTTCCAAACTATCCTATAGGGTTTCCTAAACTGCATAGTTTAACTAGCACACAAATTGAGATAGTTGACTAAAGTTAACTAGAGTTGACCAAAAAGTCAACCATGTATCGAACAACATGCAACAAAGTTAAAAAGGTTCAAAACTTAATGAGAAATACTTGGGCATGCAAACTAAGGTATTTGACCTAGGTTTGACTAAGGGTTGACCAAAAGTCAACTATGCCCAAATATGACCAACGATGATCTCCTAAGTTTTAAAACATAATATAGACTATTTGTGCATGCAAACCGAGGCAAATGCCTAGGTTTGACCAAGGGTTGACCAAAAAGTTAACTATGCACAAAATGGTCAACATGACCATTAAGGTTAGATTGACTAGAGGCTTGACCCAAGGAAGAAGAAATAAAACCCTAAGATGACTATAACGTTCCCTGGGTCTTCTTCCTACTACCCCCTTCAAGGTTACTCCACCCTCCCTAGGGTGAGTGAGCCTTGAAGAATCCCATCCCATTACAAAACAAAAACCTTAAAAATCCATGGACTCCATTAATGGAGCTCCAAGCTCAACACATGCAAGTAATGCAAAGAAATCACAAGGCCCTACCTTTATCCAAGCAAAGGTTGAAAATCTGAATTCTTCAAACTCCTTCCAAGCTAGCCTTTTCGTAAGCTCCTTCCAAAGTGAATGGTCTCGAAATCTAGAGAGTGGGTGAACACTCAAACCCTTCTCCAAGCTTTCTCTAAATAGGCCAAACTTCTAAAATCTAGGAGCCAATCAGAAGAGAGGAAGAAACTTCCATTCCCTTCTTCCCAATTGCCTTCCTTCACCATAAATGGATTTGAAGACAAATTTGGGAAGAAGAGAGAGGTTAACCAAAACCTCACAACTCTTCAAATCCGCCCAACTTTGAAATCTTGACTTTAGGGGGGTCATAAATGAGTTTTAAAGCTCTTAATGGGCTAAAAAAGACCCCTAATCCCTAAGGTATCAACTTGGGTAGCTAAAATTGACCCCAGTTAACCTATGGGAGCCCAAATGGCCCTCCTAAACTCCACCTAAAGTTTACACACGGATTTCAGGTCTTCGTTGACTATCTAGAAACTTCCCAACCCAAGGTAAGTTGATTTTACCCTAAGGTAATCCCCTAGTCAAACCCTTGACCCAACTAATTACAGATTACTAACCATGCCAACACATATGCTACAATTTTCCAAATTTGGCATATTTAATTTAAAATGATGACATGGCTAATTCACATAAACATTAACTAAGTTAAATACACACATGCAAACCACACTCACAAATTAAAGGGGATACAACGAGATCCACTTTTCTTTATACAAACAAGACCTTGGAATGCATGGTATAAAACATAGGTTCCAATACTAGATCCCTGCATTTAGATCCATGGTCAACTTATCCTACACACTCATTGCACACATCATTATGTCCAATCAACATGATATAAATACAATACATCATCAATACTGCATGGTTTAAAAACTATGTTTGTAAATTAATCAACTAGGCATAACTTCGGTTTCCTAAACCATCTTTCCATCGCAATAGTTTTAAACATCATAAAGCATCATATGTGACATAATCATGATTGAAACTGAATCAAAACATATAGTATCTTGAGTGTACCCTGATTACATAATCAGGTACCGAACATATAACATAGGATTAAATAGATCCTCAAATACATAAGTGTCCCAAATAGTCAAGTATGTCTGTGAAATAAGTACTAAAAGCATGGAAAATAAAGTAGTATAAATTTGACTGTCAGGTAGGTCTCACATAAAGACTGCATAACCACTTCAATAAAACATTAATCACAAAGAAAATATAGTGTAAGCATGTTCCTATATTTCTTGGAATGATTCTACCTTCAATTCATTAGGCATGTCCCACGGTATAATAAAAGCTCTCCATCATCATGACTGAGTTTTCCCCGCTCTTCATCAATGCTCACTGATCAATTCTTTAGTCATTCCTCTTTTCCTACTAGGTTAGTAGCACATGCATATATTCAAGCTTTTAACTATTCAACTTAATCCAAATATTAGAATACACATTCAAACAATTATATGAATACTGTAATATATATAATATTTGTCAAAGCATATCAACTATTATCTACCCATGGGTTTTGTTGGTTTGACTGTACTTATAGCTTGTTCATAAGTTTAAATACTGAAAAGTCATAACAAGTGTTTTAGCAATGCCTAAAATAGAGTGTAAAAGTATCATAAAACAAAGACAAATTATTGACCTATCATCTTCCCCCTACAAGCATAATGCTTGTCCTCAAGCATTGCATTTATTAGCTATCCCTCAAAACTCCCCAACTTTAGTCTTTCCTCTCCTCTTTCTCTTGAAAGTGTAATAGAATCGTTTGGTCTTCTCCCAGTAATCCACCCTATAATCTTCTTGGAGCTGATCCATTTTCATAGCATTAACATCATATAAAGGCCACATGAGCATTAGTGGTTGAAATGTAAAGGGACACCAGAGCTCATGTTGAATTTGCCTTCCCAACTGCATGTACATGGGTGCCAAGTTCATTGCTGCTTCAAGGTTGAGAGGGCTATGTGGCTCTAATTTCTTGAAAGCCTCTGGCAACTTGTTGCACCTATTTATTACACCTACTAGGGCTCATTGGAAGGTAAAATAGGGCATCCCCTGATATTCTTTGTAAAATTTCTCTCTAACAACAAAAATTCTATCCCTGTTTTCTACTTTTGTCTTTTCATAAGTGAGATTTAACTAGTCCCTTAGTAAAACATCAAGCTTACTACTTTCAACCCTTAAGGTAATTGTTCTAATCTTTGTAAGTATCTAATTTCCTATCATAATTGGTCATATTGTGCATCCATGACATTAGGTCTTTTAGATATATGTCTCCAATATAAAATAGAGGATTCCAATCAGTGTCATCAGGAATAATAAAATTATGGAGGTAAATTTCACAAAGTAGGTTTTGTTGCCAAGTAGGAAGGGATTGGTACAGACCATATAATTCTTTAGCTATTTTAAATTTAGACTCTTTATCTTTAATGGTTATCATTAACTGAAACAAAAGAAATTATTCTTTTAAACATATTGCATAGACCCTGGGAGGAGGCCTACAGGCAACGATCTGATTGGCCAACTTTAAAGCATGGTCCATTTTATGCTTCTACCTTTGCATTTGTTCTTTCTAATCTTCTATTTCCTCCCTTTGATCATAAATTTCTTTTTGCATTTTATTTCTTTCTTCTTTCCAAAGAGTCCTTTTAAAAACAAATTGAGTATAGAAATTGAAAAGAATAGATTGAAGAGTAGGTGGAGCAAAATCTACAGGCTGAGGCTTTTTCTTCTCACTACAAGCCTTCTCTTGGTAATCAGTGAACCAAGTTCTTTTGAAGGGCACAATAGCATTTTTGGAAAAAAACTGAGCGGATGCGTGAGCCAATTGAGATTATTCCTGCTTATCTTCCTGAATTGTTTCATGCATTTCTGCAAGGTCACTTTGTTGCTTAGGTGGCTCTTGGTAAGTATTTTCAGGCTGATTATCAAGTAATTCATTCAAATTTTGGGAATTATCTGGAATATCTTCTTGTGTTGGGGAACTTTCAAAAACATAATCAATGTGGGGTTTAGTGGCAGGTTTATCTAAGGGAAGCAATTGGCCATCTGGAGGAATATGTGGAATTTTCCCTATCATCCAGGAACTTCTCCACAAAGGAGTCTCTCTAACCTCTACTAATTTCTTTCTAATAGTTTTCTTCAGTCTCTGCTGCAGGAGTGGTTTCTGCAAGAGCCAACTTCGTTTTCTTATTTCTAGAAACCGTAGGGTTTTGGGGTTCATTTTCATCCTTAGGAACTAAAGTTCCTTCATCAATTTTTCTTTTCCATTTCTTTTGGGAAGAGGTAGGTACATTTTCCACTGAAGTAGGGAGAGGTTCAACTTCCCTAAGATTTTTAGGTTCTCCTCCTTGGCTGGTTGTTTCAGTAGTTGGTTCAGAGGGAACATCACTCTCATGGACAGGTTGTTCAACAGGGTCATTCTGGGGATGCAAGGTCTTATTTTGAAAAAAATTATCCCATGTTAAGGGAGATACATCCCTTAGAGACCTTTCAACAAGAAATTTCATCAGAGTATGGTGGGTAATAGGATTTTTTTTTCCTTTTTGTGTTTCTTTGGCACCAATACTTAACATCTTATAAAGAAAATTTAGAACATTAACTGGAGAATTATGCCTGACATAACTAAGCAATTTAAAGTCATGTGCATGCAAATGAGAAAACCTTCCTTTGCAGGTGAGGTACCTTATAATATGTGTTGCTAACTCATCAAATGGGGCAGGAAGGGACACACGCCTGCAACCTTGTTTGTTCACCTCAAATGGAGGGTCTGCATGTAGGGTAAATTAAGCCCTATCTAACCTAGCATCATATTCATTAGGATAATGCTCACCAATTGTAGGCAACCCAATTACTTTTGCAATGTGTTCCTTTGTTGCCAAAACTATGAAGCCCCATACATTTTCTTCTCCTTCTTCGAAGGTATTCATAAATTGGGTGGCTACCTCCTCATCAAATTCTATCAATTTTCAGAAATACACAAGCCACCCACAAGCATGGAATCTCTATACTGCTTCTACATCTGTAAGCAGAATGGTGTGAACCACTGGTTCATCGTGCATTAACTGCATTCCCATTGTTCCAAATGCTTTCTCTTAATTCTTTATGTAATTTGTCAATTACAATTTTTCCCCGCTTCTAAAATTCCCCAATTCCCTAATCTCTTCTGAAATACCCTAAAATTCAGCTCCTAACTACACCTTAAACTAAGAATTTCCTTGCAATCTCTATGTTACATTTTTTTAAATAATAATAATGGCACTTACGACAAGGAATTATAGTTTTAAATGCAATTAACTTCCACATAACTTTATTATGTCATCTTAGGGTTACATCAAGTCAGAAATCAGAGATAATTTAAAAATTGAGGTACAACACTTGTGTGAAAAATAAAGGACTTAATAAAATAGAATATAAGTACAAATTTAAACTAATAGGAAATATCGTAAGGAATGATGGGTACAAAAATAGTGACTTGGAGAAATTAATACACTTCCCTGACCCCTACAAAATAAGGACAAGTGTCCACACTTGTCATACTAAGCATGAGGTAGGAAACTGACGTAATGCTATATTATAAATAAGTGCAATATTAAATATAATAATCTAAATGTACGAACTAAAAGTGGAAAATATTGAATGGTTGTACCTTTTATTATGTGCCAAAATGTGTGAGAAGGTAACAAGATTGGAAATCTTTATCAAAGGAATGAGTGTTGAGGATGATTGCATCTGCTGATATGGAAATTATTGAAAGTAAAGAAAAATAGAAATGTGATGACGTGGATATTGGGTGAATGGAAGGTAGAGAAGTGGAGTGGGATGGAAAGAAGAATTTAGAAAATGAATGGAGAATGAAACTTAATTGAAAATGAAGTGTTTATTATGATCATACCCGAAGGAAATTAGGGTGAGGTTGTAGGAAGAAGGTTGGCACCTTCTGCTGCAGAAAGTACTACCTTTTGTGATTCTAGAGTATTTTCACTAAATTGCTGCAAGAAATGATCCTTGGTCTGTGGCTGATGGTATAGATGAAGTCTATGACCATTTACTAGTAGCTTGAAATGAACAAGATCAATGGTGGATAATTTTATTGCTGCATTGTCGAAGACATGATCTATTTCATAGGGTCCTAACCACCATGTTTTTAACTTTCCAGGTGTTTCTTGAAATCGTGAATCAAATAATAATGACCAATCACCTATTGAGAAGTATTTATTATTTATATGTGAGTCATACCACTTATTCCTCTATTTTTGGACTATATGTGTTCTCTCTAAAGAGGATTTTCTCATCTCATCCAAAGAGTTGAGGTGGAGAAGATGGTCTCGTTGTGTTGTAGGAAGATCAATGTTGAGCTTCAGGGTAGTGCACAATATTTTATGTCCAAATTCAATGGGAAACATTGTTTTTTTTCCATAAAGTAGTTCAAATGGATTGAACCCTGTTGTTGTCTTCCATGTTGTTCTCTAAGCCTAGATTGCTCCTGGAAGGCAGCTGCTCCAATCTGGAAAATTTAGTTGAACTATTTTGGTAAGAATAGATTCAATTTCTCTATTGGTAACTTTTGCCTGACCATTTTCTTGAGGATGGTAGGGACTAGACTTTCTGTGTCTGATATTGTACTCATTCATAAGAGCATTGTGATTAGGGTTGATGTGAATTGTGCTCCTTGATCTATTACTAGCTCTCTTGGCACACCATAGCAGGTAAATATTTCTTCATAAAGGAATTCAGCCACTTTTTTATCCTATGCATTCTTCATTGCTTTGACTTTAACCCATTTGGTGACATAGTATATGGAGACTAGAATGTATGATTTACCATTAGAGGGTGGGTCAATAGGACCAATAAAATCTACGCCCCATTTATCAAATGGTGTGACCACCACTTGTGGATTTAGAGGCATTTCATCTGTCTTTATAGGATGACCCCTCCATTGAAATTTATTACATTTCCTAGTGTAGTTTGTTGCATCCTTATGAAGTGTAGCCCAGTAATAACCAGTTGTCAATATTTTCATAGTTTTCCTTTTAGCTGCAAAGTGTCCACCACAAGGTTCATCATTATAGGTGTAAAGGATGTCATAAGTCTCATCCTCACATACACATCTTCACATAACTTGGTCTGGTCTAGTATAAAGCAATATGTTATCAATCCAGGAAAATTGAAAACTTTTCTCAATGAGAAAATTTCTTTCCTTAGGAGAAAAATGTGTAGTCATTTTGTCAGCTGCAAGGTAATTTGTTATATCAGTATACCATGGGATTTTGACAACATGAAACAAATTCTCATCAGGGAATGTATTATTTATCATACAAGTGTCAGTGTCATCATTCTAGAGCCTTGATAAATAATCAACCACAACATTAACTTTACCTAGCTTGTCGATGATAGTTAGATCAAATTCCTGTAATAGAAAAAGCCATCTTGCTAACCTGCTTGAGATGACAGGTTTGTTCATAAGATATTTATGGATGCATGGTCAATATGAACAAAGATTGGGTATCCTATAACATAGTGACAAAATTTATTAAAAGCATAGACAACAACCAACAATTATTTTTTAGTGACTATATAATTGAGATCTGGTCCATGTAAACTCTTGTTGATATAGTAAATGGCATTTTCAAGGTTATTGGTTTTATGACTTAAGAATTCTCCTATTGCATAATTAGAAGGATCAATATGAATATGGAAAGGTAAATATCAATCAGGTCCTCTAAGCACTTGTGTTGTTGTAAGAAGGGACTTGAGCTACTAGAAAGATTCCTCACAGGCTAGTGTCCATGTGAACTCAAACTCTTTTGTAAGCAATGTGTATAATGGACTGGCTATTTGACTAAATTTTTTAATGAAACACCTATAATAACCAGCATGTCCTAAAAAGTATCTAACATCTTTTTGCTTTGTAGGTGTAGGCAATGTAATAATTACCTCGATTTTTGTAGGGTCCACTTGTATTCCAGCTTCTGAGATGAAGTTTTCCTAGTACAACTCATTCTTACATCATCATAAAACAAATTTCACTATTCAGGGAAAAATTGTGCTCTTTACATCTGATCAACACTTTTTCTAAGTTCACCAAAGCTTCATCAAAAGTAACACCAAATATGGTGAAATCATCCATGTAGATTTCCATGCAATCATGTGAGATATCAGCAAAGAGGCTGATAACAACCCTTTGAAAATTAGTTGGAGCATTACATAAAATAAAAGGTAACAAAGAATAGGCACATGTGCCCTAAGGATATGTAAATGTGGTCTTTTCTTGATCCTTTGGAGAAATGTTGATCTAGTTATATCCACTGTATCCATTAAGAATAGAAAAATACTTTTTACTAGCTAAGGTATCTAGAAATTGATCAATGAATGGAAAGGGAAAATGCTATTTCTTTGTAGCATTTTTCAGTTCTCTGTAGTATACAAATATTCTCCATTTACCTCCCTTTTTAGGGACTATTACCAAAGGACAAACCCATTTGCTATGATTGGGTAAATAAAACCAGCATTCAATAGTTTCTGCAAGTCAGTCTTTACAATTTCTCTCAAGGTTGGGTTAATTCTTCTCTGAGGTTGATGGAGTGGTAAACATCCTTCATTGATATATATTCTGTGTACAGATCTTTGGGCTCAAGCCTTTCATATTTCCATAATCCAAGGAAAAATCTTTCTCATGTTTAGAAAGGAGTTGAGTTAACAAGGACAATTATGGTGGTGACAGTTTATTGTTGACATGTAGGTTGTGACCAACTAAGAGCTCCACCTTAGTTATTAGTTCAAGAATTGATACTTTAGGTATAGGAGGTGTGGATATATCATAGGGTAGTAATTGATAGATAATATCAAGTTCAACAGGTAGAACACAATCCTCATAGGTAGATAATTGTAAAATAGAACTTTTAGAGATATCTTTTATCATAACATAGTCATTAGTAAGGATGGTTTGAATCACATCGTCATAGTTGAGCAACATAGTTAAGCTCTTCCACCTCATTTCCCAAATTAGGCCAAATAGGAGTACTTAAATCTGGTTGAGGCTGGGCTGGAGGTTATAAAGCTAACTTCTTAATTGTTTGGCCATGTAAAATGGTCATGTTACCTGAATGAAAACTTATATTGACATCAGCTATGGCTAACCATGGTCATCCAAGGATGACTGGGTAACCAAAAAGAGTTACCTTAGGTGATAATATCATGAAGTCAGTAGGATATTCCTAGGAATCCAATGTAACTACAATGTCTTCCATTATGCGATTTGGGGTGACATTGGAATTGTCTACAAGTTTTAAGACTATTGGAGTGGTTCTCAATCCTTCTATACTCAGTCTATGCATGGTATCCTTAGTCATAACATTAATAGAAACACCCAAATCTATTAAAGAATTTTTCACAGATTGACCATTAATTATAATATCAACAACTAGACTTCCAGGGTCAGAGTACTTTGGAATGACTATCTTTCCAAACATAATATCTGCAAGTTGACCAATAGCATGTAATTTTTGGGGATCCTTTTTCTTACGTCCTTGTTTCTTAAGGCATGATTATTTAATAGCTTTCCCATAGACAATAATATCTTTGATATCTTGAAAGAGTGGAATTTGAATATGCATGTTTTTCAACTGATCAAGAATATCAAATGGTGTTTCATCCTTGGGTATAGATATATCATCTCTAAGCCTTTGAGGAAAAGGAGGATTAACTATGGTATGAATATCAGCTTGACTTGATCTATTTTTTGGTGGGACTTTATTTGGAAAAGTAGTTTATGGAAGTGGTGATGATGCTACAAGAAGGTCTGGAACTTTTGTAATAAAAGGAGGTTTTGGTGTGGGTAAAGTAGTGTCAAATCTTAAGTGAATATCAGTTGTTTCTAATAAATAGGTAGGGTATTGTTGGGCATCTGTAGCATAAAAAAGTTGATGTTGTTGTTTGTTGTTAGGATTAGGGTGTGGCTGAGAAGGTAATTGTGTTTTCCTTGGAGGAGGACTTGTGGCCGTAGGAGATGACATGAGTGCAGGTTGAGACACAGGAGGTGGTAAGGATTGATAACCAATATTTTGATTATGCCATTGTTGGGGTCCTTTCCACTGGTTATATGGTTTGCAATTCCCTTGTGGTGGCTGCCATTGGTTTTGAGGTTGTGGCCATTGGGTTTGTTGTGAATTAAACCACTTGTTTTGTTGAGTATTAGGCCAAGCATTGTTCCAAGCAAGTTGGGAATAATGAGAAGGGTATTGAAAATTTTGGTTCTTCCATTGGTTATTATAAGGATTAAAATATTGCAAAGGATCTTGGGGCATACCTTGTCTCGGGCCCCATGGATGATGTTGAGCAACAAAGAATACTTTCTCATCCTCTCCTATTTGCATAAACTCAGTAGGAAGGTGTTGGTTCTCCAAATTCACCACTAGCTTGCACCAGCAGTCCTTCTTTTGCTACTAACAGTGAGGACAATATTTAGCTAGCTTTGTCTCGGCATCTTCATGCTTCTTTTTGGCTTGCATTATGTCCAAGTGTGTAGCAACATCATTGATAATATCTTGTTTGAAACCTGACAGTGGGTTAGAAATTTCCATCTTAGAGATACCGGAGCCATTCCCTTTAGAAAGTGTGGGTCAAAATCCTCTATCTTTCTTCACTATTGATCTTGAATAGTTAAGACATATTTTCTTAAGATAATCCCAGGAAGATTGTGAAATATCTCCTCTATCCATAAGATCTAGTGGTTCAAGATAGTTATCATTTACTCCCCTCAAGAAAATGAGTTTTTATGAATCCTCCTCAATCATATGTTGAGGATTCTTCTGCATATTATACATGAATCATGAAATATAATCTTCTAGAGTTTCATCTTCCTTTTGTGATACACGAAAAAATTCATCCCCCCTCAAGTCACCCCCTTTACAATACTCTTTATACTTTTGTACAAAAAAAGTCTGCATCTCATTCCAAGTGGTTGCTGCATTCACCCCTCATCCCATTAACCATCTTAAAGCTGACTCCTTTAATGTTGCTGGAAACAACTTGAGTTTGTGACTATTAGTGTTATAATCAAAACTTCAATAAAGGATGTCAAACTCAAATAGAAAGGTGTCAGGGTCTTCAATGATTAGACCATAGAACTTTGGAAGTGCATTAGTGGGTATATTCTTGAGATTAGAATTGTTTATAAGACTAGGAAGAGGGAATGGAAAGGTAGGTTGCACCATCACTATAAGTACTTGGGAGTGAATTTGTGGCTAGGAAGTGATAGTAGCCAAAGGATTATTAGGAACATGTGTACTTGTGGTAGAATTATCAAGAAAATTGGTCAAAATTTTAGAAAAAGGTCGAAGATCAGATGAATAAAAGGTGTCTTCTATAGATAAGGATGCTGAAGGAAATTTAGGACTTGCATCAACACAAGATAATTCAACTTCTTTAGATTCTTCATTCAGATTACTGGGTTCTCTTGGAAGAAATCTACCATAGACATCTCATCTTCTTCCTCTTTGATGCATGCAGGTAATTTGACAAACTTGTGAAGCAAGTTTAGAACTACAAACCACTATCTAGAAAATAGAAAACTATCTAAAATGACTCCATAAGGTTCTTAGCTTGACACCATCCCTGGCAATGATGCCAAAAATGAACAGCTCCATAATAGGTAATAATAATCATGCCATGGATTCTCCTAAGAATAGTATATTCAAACTAACTATCATTTTCCCTATCATGAAGTGCATTTAAATTGTCAACCCAGGGACGTATACTTGAAATGGGATAGCATAGTTTGTGCATTAAGTCTCTCATGGAGTCATTTTTCTTAAGTTGTAGGAATGAAAATACATGAAAGAAACTTACACTATTGTTGTGGGAAAGTAAACACACACATCTACCAATGAAAATGGTGCTGAAAACTATAACTTCAATCTTAACCTATTCTATCAATCCAAAATCATTCACAATGATTATTTCTACAAGTGCTACAAGAACATACATAGTGTATAGTGCTACAGGAAAGAACAATGAATTCTGCTTGAACTACTGTAAATTCTTAAACAACTTAATGTAATCTACTCTAATCCACCTTCCAAGTGGGCCCCCTTGGTTGGCTTCTGCTAGCTACCAACACAAAATAGAACTCAAAATCACTTCTTCATTGTATTTCCATAAAATTGATTACATTATCATGAAACAACACACATAACTGGAAAAGTAACTTTGCTTCATATTATAGCACTAATACAACCATCTAACTAGATTTCTATCCATCATCTCCCTTTATATAGAGGATTGATGCTTATTTTAACACAAAAGATAATCTCTAACTAATTTGCGCCATAAAGAAAGGAAAATGTAACAGTCCATGATAGAATATTATAAAGGCTGCATAACTACTTCAAAAAACATTGATCACAGAGAAAATATAGCATAAGCGTGTTCCTATATTTCCTGGAATGATTCTACCTTCAATTCAATAGGCATGTCCCGCGGTACCATAATGGCTCTCCATCATCTTGATTGAGTCTTCCCCACTCTTCATCAATGCTCACTGATCCATTCTTCAATCGTTCCTCTTTCCTTGGCAAGTTAGTAGCACATGCATATATTCAAGCTTTTAACTATTCAACTTAATCCAAATATTAGAACACACATTCAAAGAATTGTATGAAATACTACAATATACATAATATTTGGCAAAGTATATCAACTATTATCTACCCATGGGTTTTGTTGGTTTGATTGTACTTATAACATGTTCATCAGTTTAAATACCAAAAATACATAACAAGTATTTTAGAAATGTCTGAAATAGAGCATAAAAGTATCATAAAATAAAGACAAATTATTGACCCATCATCATGCAAAAGGTGTTGATGTAAACAAATTTAGGGTTGAGTTCTAATTCTTGATTGTGAGTTACATGTTTGATTTTGGTTTGCTGGGTTTTCTATATGAGAGTCCTTTTTGGCCATTATTCTTGACACAAGTTTATAGGTTTTGGCTCTAGATTGGAATTTAAGAAACTTTTGAAAAGCTTGAGATATTTGAAATTTTGGATTTGATCTTCGTGTTCTTTTGCATACCAGTTTGGTGGATTAAGGTAGGGTTTGGAAACTCTTGCAAATCTTCCTTTCGAAAAGATTTTCTTCATCGTGTTTGCCAAATTTTGGTTGTCAATTTTGGATTGGTTGTATTATGGTTGTTTTTCTTGTTTGTGAAATTTGAAAGAAAAGATACTGGATTTGTTTTGAGAAATTCTTGTTATTGTTAAAGTTAGTTAAACCCTAGAATTCATTGAGAATATTAGGAAAAACGTATGGTTTAATCAACTAGGGTTTTGCTAAAATCTTGATAGAAATTCTTGGGATTATACCAAAATTGGATCTCAAAACCTATTGGACATTATTATATAATTAGTATTTGAATTTATTTTTTTAAAGAGAGAGAGAGAGATAGACTAATTATAGTATTTATCTTTATTTAATATATATTATGTATGTATATATTAAATAAAATTATAAAAAATCTATTTTAAAATGAATTTAAGAAAAATAAAATATATAAATATAATTATGGGGGTAGGGGTTTATTTTCTCCCCACCTCGAGGTAGCCAAAGCTGCCGGGTAGTTTTCTATCATTAGCAGTTGGTTGCTACAACAACTATGGCAAGATGTCATTAGCAGCAAGCTACTACGACAGCTACTGGTGTGGACAACTACTACCATGGAAGGGTTTCCGTATGGAAATCGTGGGGAGGGCTGAGACCCCCAACAATGGGATTTTTATTAATATAAAACATATATAATTTATTTTATATATTTTAAATTTAATTTAATCTTGGTTTATAATTAATTAATATTTATTTAAATATATTAATATATATATATATATAATAATAATAATAATAATAATAATAATAGATAGATAGATAGATAATAGGTCGCAGCCTTAGAATAAATTTTATTAATTATCAAATAAGAAGTTACACCTTGTTTTGAAAAGGGCACCGAGGGAAAAATAATGGGAAAAAAAACCCCGAGTTTTCCCAAAAATTATAAATTTTACAATTCACTTCCCCTAAAGGGTAAGTCATGACAAAGAGATACATTTTTCAACAAAGGTCTATTTTTGCTAATTATATTATAGCTTAAGGTAGTGCCTTATCCATGCCACAACTACCTCTGTCATAATGCTTCTGTGTTCTCGCTATATAGCATTTTTGCACCTGCTTGTCTCATCGTACATTAAACACATCTCCACCTTTGGCTAATATTACTTGTTAGTATTCCATAAGAAAAGAGAGAAGAGACTGTTATATTAATCTAATATATCACTTTGACCCGCCTAAATATTCCATCTATACTATAAAACTGGAACTCACTTATATTAAGTACTCCACATAAATAAATTTAAATTTAAATGCAATCAGTAATCGTGATAAACTTCAGATCCACTTTTCTAACTAGTATTGAGATGATAGATAGAGTTAGGATCCACTTCCCATCTCTTACTTATTCTATTTTTGCCATTAATCATCAATAAAGAATAATTACTATGTTTATACAATAATCAAATTCTATGTTTACACCCCTAATACTCTAATCTGCAATATCATCACAGAGCCATATCTTAGATAAAAAATATGTCAATTAAATCCATAGCCTATAAGAGTTAAAGGATTTATCATAAACATATAGCCAGTTCTTAATAAAGAGCATGTTCCACCCAAATCTTTGTAATCACTGGAAAAAGACAATAAAGATAATCAAATCATAGTTTGAATCCAAAATGACATATAATCTAAAGTCAATAACAGAACAAACATATCTTCTGCTAATTACTTATATTTAATCTAGTTATTAAATATCATTATATCTTTGGATTTTAGGACAACAAAACATTTCTTACACGAGTTTACCAGTTTGAGAATAAAGACAAAAGAGACCTTTACAAAAGAGACAAAACAAAGGAGTTCATAATTGAATATATAAGTATCCACTTATCTAATAAACAAATTATATATCCTAACCCATATCTAAAAGACCTCAAACCTACCCTAAAGTTATGCCCTTTCCCTCCCCATCTATTTCCATCTCACCTGGACCATGGCGTCCATTTCTATTCTTGGCTTATTGCGACTGTAGTACTTGTTTGTTATGACTGCTTGACATTCGTCGTCCTCTTCCAGGAAGGAGGCCTCTCCACAACCTCTTCATATCTGTCAATTCCCTCTTCCCTAAGATACTTGGTGAACCTACTAGGGTTATCTGGTCTCTTAAAGTGGAAGAGCCACATCAAAAAAATTAGGTTGTGGATCTGGCCCAAAGATTTTTCCTCAAATTTGTCCCAATTTTCCACCCACAAGATGAGATATCACAACAACAATTTTTTTAATCTATTGTATCTTTGTCATACTACCTTGATTTTGGTATCATAAGAGCCTCGTCAATGTTATTCTAAACCTTATTCATGTCTACCAATATATTCCCTACAAATATAATCTTGTAGAGATCCTTCACAATTAGCTTACCCCTTTAAAGAATAGTACTAAGGCCAAAAACATAGAGGTTATATCAGAATTTACTCTAGTTCTATCCACATTACTAGGTGAATTTATGTAATTATTACATCCATAATTAATTTTTAAACAGAGTTACTTATTGAAATGAATTACATGGACAAAAGCTTAACACGCTTGAGGATTCTCACAAGCCATTCAAAACCTCTAGTCTGGCTACAAAGATTTATTCTGACTAAAGATACCTATTCCACCCTAAACCCTTCACCCATACATCAAGGTGAGGTCATCAGATCCATTTTTGGTCTGTTCGTCTGCTTGGGTATTATCTTCTCTAAAAATTTGGTTAATGGTGGTTTTCCTAAAGGACCCACTTAAGATCAATGCTCTCGATAGAATTGATCTAATCTCTAATTCACCATAGATCCTTTACGTAGTGCATTAATAATAATAGTCGAGTCTCCTTCAATTTCTAATTTCTCAATTTCCATTTTTTTACAAATGTTGAGATCCTCTATTAGGGCCATCAATTCCACCTAAATGTTTGTTTCTCTCCCTATTGGTTAGGCTATTATTACTACTTCAAAGCCTTTCAAATTATGTATACTAAAAACAATTCCTTGCATCCCTATATTACCTCTAGAGGCTCCATCAAAATTTAGTTTGAACCATCCTTTCTTAGGGGTTTCCATTTTCATTCAGCTCTTTTTTGTATATTCTCTTTTCCTCTTGAACCTATGTATGCAGGAATTTTTAGCCCTATCCACCTACCCCTCATCTTCTCATCCTAGTATGTCATCTCTACCCCCTTTATGTACTTATTCATAAATATTCTATTTATAGTTTCTATAATAGCTCCCTCAATCTTATTTGTAACTTGTTGCCAGTCCATTTTCTTCTCCTTGAAGATGTGTCTATTTTTCTCTTTCCATATCTCCCATATTATTATAGAGGGAGCCACAATCCATAAACCTCCAAATAGACATCTTTTTCTTAATTATGGGCCATGCTTGAAACATTCCCAAGATGGTTCTTGGGAAGACAACCACCCACCCTAGTTTGTTTCTTAGCTAGTTGAAATACTAATGAGAAAATTTGCAATTCAAAAGTAGATGGTCTATATCTTCTTCTTCTACTTCATAGAGAGGGAACCTAATTGGCCCCTCATACCCTATTTTCTTAAACCTATCAGCTGTTAATATTTTGTTTTGTAGGGCTATCCATGTGAAAATTTCAGCCTTGGGTAAACAATATTTGTCCCAACATAATTCTAAGGGAAGGTCTAATTTAGGCCTATGATGTTTTCTTACTAATAAATCATATCCCTCTTTGGTATTGTATTATCCACTCTTCGAGCCATCCCATACTAAATTATCCTTGCCTAGTTCTTGACTAGTTCCTCTTTTTCTAAGGCTGGGATATCTAAACTTTCAACCTCCTTCCACTTCCATCCCAAGCCCTCATTTGTATTCATAATATAGTCCTTCACAAATTCCCCCCACCTTGACTCTATGACATCCTTAATTGCTTCAAAATTATGTCATTTATTTAAGGCTTTATACCATCCCCATGAATTTGACCAAAATAAATCTTCCTCACCCATCCCTAGGTTCCATGTAATTCATTCCTGAATAACACTCTTGCAATCTAACATGAAGTTTCATATTTTGGATCATCTCAGCGGGGCCTTTTCTCAAAAGATATTATTGGGTCCCCATTACTATGGTATTTATGAATCAGAATCCTTTCCTATTTTAGGTGGGAGTACTTATACATCCTCCATGCTAATTTTTCACCAAGGGCTTTACCTTGTTCTCAGATGTTCTTGATCCCTGTACCCTACCAAAACAAATTTCTAAGACATTTGTCTAGTTCCTCCCTTTTATTAACTGAAAGGTTAATGTAAGATAATTGGTAAATTGGCATTATTGAAAGTACTAATTTAACCATAGTTTCTCTACCTACCACAGACAACCACTTACCTTTCCAAGAGTCTATCTTTCTTTTGATTTTATCTAAAATTAAGTCTCAAGTTTAGATGACCTACCACCTTTGTCTAAAGGAAGTCCTAGGTATTTGCAAAGGAGTTTACCTTTTTTAAAGTTGAGGATCTTGCATATGTCCTCTTCTATTTTTGTGTCAGTATTAAAGAAGAAGACTTCTAACTTTTCTGGACCGATTTGTTGTCTTGAAGCCTTAGTGTAACAATGCGATACTTCTTTAAATGCATTTTCTTCTTATATTACCCCTTTTCCATAAATCATGGTGTCATCTTTGAATTTCTAGTGATTCATAGGTTCAAGGTCTCTTGTGATGTTTATTCTTTTTATTCTATTCAGGTCCCTAGCCTTTATTATCAATATTTCTAAGACCTCTGCCATGATGATAAATGAAAAAGGGGATATTAGGTTCCCCTGCCTTAGACCCCTAGATATGTCAAAAAAGCCTTCCGAAGATCTGTTAACCAAAATAAAAATATTGGGTGAATAAATACATTCAAAGATTAGACTGATCCATGATTTGGAAAAACCAAAGGCCTCTAAGCATTTGCATAAAACTCTCCAGTCTACCTTGTCGTAGGATTTCTTGATGTTGAATTTAATGAGCATACTTGGATCTCCATTTTTTTGTATTGATTGAATAGCTTATTTAGCTATAATGATGTCATCATATATAGATCTTCCCACGACAAAGCCTATTTGTTCCTCACTTATCAAAAGAGGTAGACATGTTTTTAGCCTATTGGATAATGTTTTAGTTATAAGTTTATATAAATTATTGAAAAAGATATTGGTATAAAGTTGTTTAAGTTATCTACCTTATCCTTTTTAGGAATTAATTCTATAAGGTACTATTGACTTCTTTCAAAATCCTCCTAGAGTTTCTCACACCTTCCAATGCTTCAGTCACCTCCTCTCCTATGAACCCCAACATTTTTGAAAGAAATCCACAAGGAACCCATCTAGTTCAGGAGTCTTATCCAAATTCATTATCTTTAAGGAAGTTTCTACTTCTTCTTTAGACAACCTAGCTATCACTATTCTATTATGTTCTCATGTGATTACTTTTGGTATATTTTTTACTACAAAATCATATTCCCTCAAATTAGAGCCTTCCATGTTATTGAATATGTTCTCAAAATACCCCACTTCTTCCTTAGCTATCTCTTTAGGATCCTGTATGATGGTCTCTCTCCTATTCTTAATGCTTGTGATTATGTTAATCATTCTTCTCTATTTAGTACTATTATGGAAGAATTTGGTTTTCCTATCCCTTGCCTTTAGCCATGTTTCTCTGGATTTCTATCTTCAGAAGATTTCCTCCTTTGCCAATATATCATCAGAGTCTCTTATTAAATCATTTTCCCTTAGGTAAAGAGTCTCATTCATCTCTTTATCAACTATGAAATTGTTAACTTCAGCCAGCTTTTCTTTGATTGTAGATTTTAATTCAAAGATGTTTCCAAAGTGCTTTATATTCCAGGTGTGTTGTTTATGTTTGACTTGTTTTAGTTTATTAAATATCATATAGAGTTTAGAACCTAAAACATATGATTCCCTCCACCATTGTTCTATTAGTTTTAAAATGTATTCATCCCTCATCCACATTTACTTGAACTTGAAGGGGTAGTTTCTAGGACTAATCTCCTCAAGAATCCTCAATTGAACTAGGTAGTGGTCTGACCTAGAAATTGACAAAATTTCTGCTTCCAAGGTGTGGAGAAAATTCATCACGCTTCCAAAGAGGAAGAACATATAGTTTTTTTCTATATTACTAAACTCCTTTCTCCTATTATTCTAGGTGAAATATTTTTCTTATTTGGATTTCTAATAAACCATTTCTATTGACCCATTCTATAAAATCTACTGCAGCAACTAAAAATTTTTCACCTCCACCCCATTTTCTATTCTCTTGGTAATGGCATTGAAATCTCCACCAATTATGCTTACCTAATTTGGGGTATTCCTTAAGTGTTGATTTATTTCATTCCAAACCCACTTCTTCTCTCTATTTTGTATGGGGCCATATACATTGATTAGCTGAAAACTCAATTTTTTAAGGCTACTAACTATCCCACTCATCCAATTTTGTTGACAATCCTCTAAAGTGACCGTTACATTTATTGGGTCCCAAATAATGGAAAATCCTCTTGAAGCCCTACTTATCAAGACATCTAAGATTTTCCTGAACCCTAAACATTTACTCAATGCTTCCATTTCAACTGTATTTAGTTTAGTCTCCTGGATCATCTTGAATATTTGATTTAGTAATAGTAATGCAACATTTGATAATACGCTTCTTGTTAGGGGCATTCATGCCCCTAACATTCCATGTTAGGATCCTCATGGCACTCTAGGAAGGAACTTCCCCTTCCTTGCATATAAAATTGAAGTTAATTTAGTTTGGCCCATCGCTTCCCCATCCTTCATTCTCAACTCATCTAATGAATTTCTTCCTCTCTTTTTACATCTCTTAGCACAATTTAGTGCCTCCTTTTTTTCCATATTTAATGCAATTACAAGGGTTTCTAGGTCCTCTTCTAGATAATTTCATTCTGCTAGCATAATCTCTTCTTCTAAGACCAGAGGAGCTCCTATAAGTTTTTCAATTTCTCTCCTTAGTAGATTATTTTGCAAAGTAACTTTATCCTTATCACATGTCTCATCCGAGAATTGATCCATTATTTCATTGACCACTACTTCATATAAATATTCTAAGATAACCTTCACTTATTCTTACACTTTTTTGGCCTCCTCCAATACCTTTGTATTATCACCACAATCCAATCTCCCACTATTTAGATCATCTTCCACCTCCTTCTCGATCCTTCCTTCCTATTGATCATTTCTCCAATAATAACTCGAACCTTTATGTTTTTCTAGATCTTTTTCTATTTCCTTCTCCAGTAATTCAACCCCATCACTTCTAATTTCCTTCTCCATTTTTGCATGCTTATCCTTATTGACATTCACATCCTTATCTATCTTACCCGCTATTCCAATATGAGTCTCTGTGATATTATCCTTCCTCTAGTGACATTTAGCTAC
Source organism: Chamaecyparis obtusa (assembly GCA_027943335.1). Classification (NCBI taxonomy): domain Eukaryota; kingdom Viridiplantae; phylum Streptophyta; class Pinopsida; order Cupressales; family Cupressaceae; genus Chamaecyparis; species Chamaecyparis obtusa. The sequence goes on from BSBK01000884.1 coordinate 728,616, forward strand.
TTGTTCTTGTTATTTATCTTTTGACTATCTTTGATTTCCCCTTCCTCCAGATCATCCATGGGCTCCTTTGTAATTATAGTGAAACCACCCTTTTCCTCATTCAACCTAATATGAACATTCTGATTCTGATTCTGATTCTTAATCTAGTATTCTACTTGTGGCTCCCCACTCTTTATTTCTTCATCACCATATTCCTCCACCATTCCTTTGAAGAATATCGGCTTGATAAAAAGGTTTCCTACTTGGTTTTGATCTCTATATTTTTTAGGGTGCTAATGTTGATATCCATCTTAATCATAATGACACAGTTGGATTGGGTGAATGGAACTGTTCGAAACCTACAAGTTGTCCTAACTAGTCTCCTATTTTTATAATGGTCCCCCTACTCAAAAGTTTTATGGAGAGATCGGATAGCATAATGGCCCTATCTACCTTGAAGGATTCAAGATTCTTCAGGTTAAAGTTAGGTTTCTAGTCCAAAAATTTAAATTTGAACCCTTTAAAGCTTGGGGATTTACCATTTAGGAATTCATTTTTTAAATCTACACTACTATAATCAACATATAAAAAATCTTTGGAAAGGATGGCTATACCTACCTTACCCTTGAAGGTTGTTTGAAACCATTCCACTATTTCTACCACGAGAGCCCAAAAAATGCACCATCTGGTGAAAACCTCAAATTTTTTACAAAGGCATTGGTGTCTTTCAATAATTGCACTCCCAAGTTAGATGGTAATCTTATCTTTTGGTGCTTGTTTTTCCTTCAGAGGAGGATTTGGCCTTAAGACTCTTTTACCATCCTAATTCTGAAAGATTTGAGTGGCTTGGACAATTTCCTAATTTCTCCATCCTCGAAGATGTTTGGGAAAGTGGAGAAATCTTTTCATGTCCCTTTTTCTTCCGAAGATATCATTGTTGGTTTTGGGAGCATTCCAATTATTTCATTTCTAGTGGAGGGCCTTGTACACATTTATTTTTGGGAGCCTATTTTAGATAACCTTCATCCTTATCATGCAGAGAATGAATCTTGTGAGTTCCTTGGGTGGGTTTTCTCCTTCTTATTAGGCTATAAGATTGAGATGCTTAGGGCCATCTTCCCATTGGAACCCTATTGGCACCTGATACATAGCTTGGGGCCCTAGCTATGACCAAAATTATCCACATGTTAGGGTTCTGATCACATGCCCTAGCCAGATCTCTTCTTTTTGCCTTTCTTGTCCTTTTAAATTTCACAATCTACCATTCTTCATGGCTAAAATCTAGAGGAAGGGGAGTTTGGCTCCTGACACTATCTAAGTTCCCACAACTGCCCTCTCCTGGTTTCACATATTTTGTTCTCTAGAAAACCTTGAATTTGTTGAGTTTTTGCATGCAGTGAGGTAGAGCCATTTTATATTGGGATAATTTTTTTAAATTGATTATTTATTAATATTAATAATTAGGTTAATTATTTAGTTATATTAATTTTTAATAATTTTATTCAATAGATTAATTTAAATAAGGATTATTATAAATTAATCTATAGAGGTTTATATTATTGACTTTTGTTAAAATTTAATTATATTTTTTATTTATTTTACTTAATAAATTAATTTATATATGGAATATTACAAATTAATTTATAAAGGGATAATTTTATAAATATATGATTTAGTTTTGATAGAGTTTTGATGTGAGCGTGCTTTATGGCATAGTGTTTCGGATTGGGGATTTGTGTTGTTAGGCCTTGTTGAATAAGGTCGGTTGGGGTAGATTGATGCCCCAGGTGAATTTTTTCTTTTTCTACTTAAATTACTTTTATGGTTTTGTACTTTTATTCTTTGAGCTAGTATGGTGGGAATTTCATAACCTTCTTATGTCACGATCAGTTCTTGAGCTATGATATATTGTGTTTTATTGAGTTTCAATCATTATGTAATTTAACTACAAAATGTGACAACCATTATTGTGTTGAGTCTTAATTGAATTGGTAACCTTGTTTCTACATTTATGATGATTGTGTTTTCTGAATGACAAACTTTTTGGATTATGTTTTACTCCATGTTTGGAGAGAGATGCTTTGATGCTTTTGATGATCATTTGATCTTGTGATATGAAATATGAGAATTGGTAATTGTTTATTGAGATGTTCACTATGGAATGGATAATTTGGATCCTTGTATAGGATGAGATATTGTTTATTACACTCCAACACTTTTATTTGATAACATTCATGGTTTAAGTATTTTATGGTTATGGTTTTTCTTTATCTTTGGTTATTTTGTAGGGAGAATTAGGGTAGGTTATCTAGGAGCATAGAAGGGAAGTGGCTTACTTTAGATGTGTCAGAGTCCTAAAGTCACTACTTGGGTATCCTTTGTAAGTTGAATTAATAAGTGATAAATTAGTAAATTTATTAAGAGAAATATTAAAAAGATAATTTCACCTCGCCAACACCTTGAGTGCTAGTACAAGATAGGATGGGTGTGGGAGAAGATGCTTTCCCATAGAGAGAGACATTGAGGTTTGGCATAGTTTGTTTTCCTTTTTTGTACGAAAGGACTACTGATACTGCATAGAGTCACTAGGGGATGGGATCTAGAAAGAATACCATGGTAACTCTAGAGTTTAATTGTGTATTGACACTTCCCTATATGTTTTCTAGGTTCATACGTTGCATTTGGTACACCTAATTTATGTCTTGATAATGTTGTAACGATTTACTACCATTTTATCTAGTGTACCTTGGCATTAGTTTTTCTTGTTTTGGATGTTTCCTTGAGTGAGGCCCGGTGTTACCTCCTCAACATAGTGAGAGTGTAATTCTTGGTTCCATGTGGTCAGGTGGTAGTTATCCTATTAACATTGAGACCTGATGTTCGTGACTTTGTGCTTGGATGATCCTTGATGTTGCTTCTATCTTCTTGTTCATTTCTTGTAGACTCTCTTGTTATTATCATGATATATATATCTTGTATTCCATTTTATGTATTAGTTAGTGACATTGATTCTAGGGATGTATATGTATATGTATCATATTATTTTTATCCTACGACATGTGCAGTGGAAGATGTATTATCTTGAAGACTATGATGTATCAGTTTGTATGTACCTTTGATTACATTGATGTAATGTATTTATCTTATTATTCATTTGAAATAAATATGATAGCATAATTTATGATGTGTTATTTTCATTATGATTAAGTAAAGGATTAGGAATATTTCAATTTGGGTTTAAAATAAACACTAGTTATATCATGTGATTATGTTATGGATTGTTCTTGGTAGATTAATTTATATTTATGTAAGTATACATTATGGAACCCTTGAGACTTGAAATCTATAAATGAGTTACATTTATGAGTATGTATTGTCTTATATTATTGCTTCCACATTTTTGTTCATTATTGATTGTAAACTCTTAAGAAAAAAAAGTTCGGTAAACTTAGTAACATGTTTTAGGTTAATTTCTCCTAGATTCCCTAGTAGGGCATTACAATACACGTATACATTACCTTGAGATTGGAAATATTTCCATCCCCATTCTCCTTAGCTAAAGAAAGAATCTACATCTGTCACTCAATTTATATAGAAATATCCTTGGCCATATCTACATTGTTGAGTACTTCATCTTTTGTTCTTCCTTTTTAGCTTCACCTAATATTCATGATAGTTTGACAAGTCTCAAATTAGTTTCTTCTCTCATAAAACTATATCAATTTTTGTCTTATCTCTCTATTCCTACAACAAGGATAGTTGCAAATGAAGTTTTTCCATTTGGGCCATAGTGGAACCATTCTTGTCTTTTGAAAAGTCATATACTTCAGCCACTTGGAAGATTTATGACTTAAAAGAGTCATCTAATTTTTAATGATCTTTATTAAATCAGACCACCTCAAAAAAAATTGATAGAGAGAAAATATCTCATAAATACCATCCTTAAAGTCCTCAATGTTTTTCTAAAAATTTATTGTTTTCATTAGCACAATGGTCAAATGCTTCAACCATTCTTTTATCATTCAAATTTCTTGTTACCTTTCATTCTACTGATACTCCTAAGAGTTATTGTTTTGTCATTAGTTATGAGGAAGTCATATTGTTTGTTAAAGGCATTCGGTAATGAAGGAGAGGCAAGTCAGTAAATCATTGAAAGCTATTCAGTAATGGAAATAAGGAACATGGAATTTCGGTAAAGGAGAAGCGAGTATAGGCACTGAGCAAGGCAAAACTAGACACTAAACCAAGAAGAGAAGACAACTATTGAGTAAGAAGAAAATGTGTTACTAAGCATAGTATGCCAACACAAGGAGAATCTTTAAGTAAATTGAATCTAGACACCGAACATAAAATAGTTTACTAATCTTGAGGAGATTGTATGAAAGAACATTGGAGATTGAACATGATGGTTACAAATGATTACAAGGTGAGATCTTCTAATGAGAATAAAGTATGGAATATACATTTGAGGAGTAACCAATGCTAGCACCACTTGTAGAGATGATTGTAGAACACCTAACACCACTTCTAGAATTGTATATAAATGGATCAAAGCTAATGAAGCTATAATGGCAACCAAGGCCATAGAGACAAAATTTATGGATGTTGATGATTCTTCCAAGAAAAGATTGTTGGCAAAAGATCCTATAATTGTGTAGGTATTGAATTTTCCTGAGATAGAGGTGACATGTGATTTACCTACTAAATTTGATGTTGTTGGCATAATGGTCAGTGCTCCCCTCGGGATTCATGACATGGCTTAACCAACTCTTGTGTATTCTATAAGTCTAGTGGTTGTATCGGGCATTAGCAGGTTGATCTTTTGGTGCAATGACAACCACAACTTGTAACAAGTGGTATCAGAGCTTGGTCATAGGTTTGAATCCCCTTAGGTAGCATTGAGGGAGAGATTTTTAGCATAATGGTTAGTGCTTCCCTTGGGATTCATGACATGGCTTAACTGCCTCCTATATCTTTTATAAGTCTAGTGGTTGTATCAAGCATTAACAGGTCAATCTTTTGGTGCAATGACAACCACTTCTTGTAAGAGATGCCCCTACCGAGCCAACTCAGGATACTGAAATAAAGGAAACTGAGAAGACAAAAGAGACCGAGTCTGCACAAGGTCTAAATCAAGAATCGGTAACCCCTACCAATACTATTGAACAAAAGAAGGATCAGAAAACCAATGAAGAAAATAAAAAGTTGAAGAGAAGAAAGAAGAGAAACAAGAGAATAAGGAAGAGAAGAAAGAGGAAGAGAAAAAGAGAGATAAAGAAGAAAAGAGAATACATCTATATAATCTGATGCAAATAAGGCATCTAGTTATACCTAAGGTTGATATCTTAACCTTGATTCCAAAGGAACTTTTAGATTTTGGAGACCTACTCAAAAGAAAAGGTGCTCAAGATAAGATAATAGCAAAGAAGAAGAAAACATGTATTTTGGAACAAGTAAAAGGTATATTGAATGAGATTGTACTTGAGGCTACAATAAATGAAAAAAGGTGATATTTATAATTAGTTAAGAGAACTGGTAAGTTAGATAAACTAGCCTGGTACAGATACAACTGAGTATATGCTACATGTTCAAAAGAAAGAAATAGAGACAAAAGTGATTGAAGAAATCCTTCAATCAATTGCATTATAACAGGTAACTCTCTCTGAATTAGCTAATGAATTGGAAAATGAGATACAATCAATTCTTTTATTATTTCAATAGATTTATTTGATTTCCAATTTCACAAATGAGATAAGAGAGTAAGATAATAATGTGGAAATGGAGCTCACCAAGAAACTATCAAAAGTTTCTACCGAGCCTAGGTCCATAAAGGAATACTATGAAAGGATGAAGCACTTGATGGGAGTGCAATTTGAGCTAAGGAGGAGAATCATATAAGAATGGGTCTATTGGAACTCCAAACAATTTTGATACCCCATATAGAATCATTGTAGAAACAAGTTTTCAAGGCCAAGGATTTAGGTTCCATACCAGATGTCAGTGCTATGAACAATATGGTAAGTTTGACTGCAAATTTGAGTGAGAAAATCATAGTGTTATAGACACTTAAGTACACATGGAAGGCATTACTCAAGGATGTACATGATAAGTACAAAGCCATTTTTGATAATATCCCCACAATACAAAATAAGTAAGTTCTTATTTTGGCATTTTTGTTAAAAAGGGGGAAAGTATGTAGAAAAGGAGAATATATAATATATATAGTTGATGATATGTGAAAAAGGGGGGAGCTATGTATATAGTATGGATATGTACAAGAAGTATTAATTTAGGGGGAGTGATATGTTTATTGAGGATGAATAGATAATAAGGACAAAATTTGAATTTTTTTGATGACTTTAAGGTTTTTAACAAACATACCAAACTAATGCCAAAGGGGGAGATTGATACTCCTAAGAGTTATTTTGTTGTCATTGGTTATGAGTGTTAGCACCTATAAAATTTTCATGACTCTGTAGTTTTTCCTTGGTCCCTGCAAGCATTTTCTAGGTCTCTGCCCTTAAACCCTAGGTCAAAATTTGAAATATCTAGCCATTGGAGGGAAACCGTAGTCTGTCTTGGCCTTGTTCTATTTATGCATTACCTTTTTTGGTCACTAAAGTTCTAAATTTCCCATGTGCTAAATTTCACTATGACCACTACGCGTGTTACATGGTTAGGTTTTAGTAGTAGGACCCCTTTAATATTTTATGTCTAAGCCTAAGTCTCCCATTAATTTTTTCCTAAGTTCAGCCTTTTAAAAATGTGTGGTTGTCGTTACATCACAAGACTTTTTATTGTCAAAGTTTCTGACATGTAGTATAGCGACAAGGCACCATCTATCCCGGTGGGCCCAGTATCTTTGCTTGTCTTTAGATCTTACGGCAGTCACATGATCTCATGGAATATTCTTCCCCCTTGAGATCATGCACCGGCCGTCTGATCTTCCATCGTGTTCATGCTGATTGGAGTGGGTCCACTGCTAGGTATCCACGGGTGGCAATTTTTTAGTGGTTGCGGGAAGGTGGGTCCTCTAACAGTTGGAGTCGATGTGTGTGATTTTCATTGGTGGAAGGGTAACAATGCAGTGGGACTGTTGGCCAAGTGGTGCTGATTTGTTTTATTTTGATTGGCCGAGCTGAAGGGTGACAGGGACGTGTCAGTGGGCCTGAATCTTTCAAAGGGTGGTAATGTGGTAGGATCTATGACTATCGCATGATCACATGGAATCTTTTTAGGCCATGAGATCATGCGCTCACCGTTCGATTAAAGGCTTATATTCAGTGGGTCTGATATGCTACATGGTGCTAACTTGCTTGATTTTCATTGGTTGTGAAATGTTGATGTGGCTGGAGACTTTTCAAAGGGTTCATGACTATTATGGAGATTAATGTGAACCACCTGATTTGCTAGGAAATAATTGGATTGATGGCCATGTTTTAAAATCTATCTGGTTAACCATTGTATTTCAAATTTGAATATTTTAAAGGGTTTCCAGTGACAGAAGGACTGAAATTGAATGTTTTTGCAGCCAGATTTGGTAGGAATGATTTCATCGACTGTTGCAAAGTGGTCTAGGGGTTTGATGACTGATTGTAGGGGTTTTTGTACCATGAAGTGTTGCTTGAGGCATGTTGGAGGTGGACAATCAGATCGATGAGTTTAATAAATTCATGATTCTCGGTACAAATCAAGAAATTTTTTATTTATGAGGATCATTCTGGGATCTTCTTTCTCCAGGCTACTTGGTTTTCCCCCAATTGTAATAAATTCTTGATTGATCTTAGTTGGTTTGGTGGGTAAAACCCTAACCCTAATCATTCGTAGCTTGTTGCATCTTGTTTTGGGATCCCAAGATGATTAGTGGTATATATGGTCTCCTTTTTTATTTTGTTGTGGTTGGATGATGTTACTATTGATGATATATTGAAAGTTAAGGTAAAGGACTGAACAAGGAGAGCCTGGATTTTGGGTTTGTTTCCTAACATTTTGTTATTCTAATGATGTATTGATTCTGAAGATTTTAATGAGAATGCACTTTAATTCCAATCTCAGATTCTTGTTTGTCTTCTTATTCTGATCTTGGGCTCATAGATGTTAATGTCACAAAGTGAATTAGCATATGGTAAACAAAGAGTATTGTGGAGTTATCTTTGAGTTCCTAAGAAAGTTAGGATTAAAGTCTTTAAGGTGATTTCAATGAGTTCATGGTTGGGTAAGAATTTGATGATCAGGTTTGGGAGTGAGAGGGATAATAGGCAAAGCACTTATCCTAAGTTCAGGAGTATTTGATTTAGGATTTTTAGTTGATTTATGTTATTGGGTGACTCTATGCCCTAGGTTAAGGCACTGATCCTTTCTCTGGAAGTAGTTCATCATCATCCACCATACATATAAATGATAAAATCTTTCAATCAGTTTGTAAAGGGTATAATGCATAACATTTTGTGATTCTTTTCAAGAAGTGAATCAAAGTTACACCCGCCTAAGCATTTAGGCTCAAAGTGTAGGAGGATCTCTTTGATCCTTGTTAATTGGCCCTTTTCCTTATAGACTTTGGAGTGGTGATAGAGTCAATGACATTAAGTTGTCAATCATAGTGTAAAACTACAAGTAGAAAGAAAAGACAACCAACAAAATGGTGACTCTGCTAGGGAGAGTCTAGAGATGAAATTTATTAAGTGGACTCTTGTTTTTCTTATGATGTTCAATTAAAGTTTTCCCACTTTGGTGGGTGGTGACTCAAAAAGGTTAGAACCAGTGTTATAAACTATAGATCATGGACAAAAGAAGGAATACTAGGTCCTTTGTTAAGAAAAATCTAGAGGTTACTCTGGAACAGTTACCTAGGTAGGAAAAGAAGAGTTGGATCAGAAGAAATGGTGAGTCTACTAGTGCTCCCATGAGAGAATAGAGAAATACCAGAAATAGAGCACCACTTGCATCCTCTAATGAGGAAGATTCACAATACAAAGGTTCTAAATTAGATAGTGGTCACTTTGAAGATAAATTTTATGATACCCCAGAGGCAGTATTTCAAGATAAGGGCTCATTACCTACAGGTCAAGATGAACAAGCTAGAGAAAGGGGTTTTGGACCAAATTTAGATCCTGATGAGGATATGTTCAGAAGGCCACCCATGAGACCAAGACAGGTCCATTTCCCATATCAAAATATCAATGATATGGATGTGTCATCAAGTTTTGATGATATTATGGTAGACCCAGATGATTTAAGTGCACTAAGGTTATAGTTGGTAGAGCAGGATACCATACATAAGAGGTTACAAAAGGAGAGAGAAGCTAAAAAAGTGAATGCTCTAATAGAGAGAGAGAGTCTCTTCTTAGAAATATTAGTGAGTTGAAGGAGAGAAACAAGATGCTTTCTTCTGCTCCTAATACTTTGTAGCATGATGTCTTTGGTGATCTTGATGCTTTGAGAAGTGAGCAGGAGTGCCTGCTGCAAGACCATGAGTTTGATAAAGAGGGCCCTGTGGTTAGATAGGTTCAAAGTTATGCTTCCCTCCCTAAAGATAAGGATGGGCATGAGATCACTAGGCCTGCTATTTCTATTGGTGAAAAAGGAAAGAAAAATATGGTGGGACATCAAAAAAATAAATCATTGACAATACCAGGGGTCCCACCACCCAATTCAAATAAGGACACAGAGATAGAAAGAAGAAGAAAAGAAGATGAGGACCTAGCAAGAGAATTAGAGAAGGCTGAAATTGAAGCTTCCATTATAGAAAAAAGAAGAAAGATCTAGTTCTTGAAGGCTTCATCTAGAAATGCTCTTGGCCCATCTGATACTGAACTAGGTATGCCATCTATGACTACTATTGTTCCATTTAGTAATGCTACAACTAGTTCAATTCCTTCTTCATCTGCTAAGATGGGTGTTGATCCTAGGCAAAAATAAAATGCACAAGTAGATGGGAATGTAAATGTAAATGTTGATCCTAGGGTTAACACTAGTTCAAGTTTTCAAAGAAGACCTATGCAACTAGAAGGCTATAGGCAAATTAGTTTTGATGGTATACCTGGCTACCCGAATGCTTTTCCAAGTAATATAAGAGATAAGATACCTAAATTTGCTGGTAATAATGCTATTAGTTGTGAAGAACACCTTAGGTTATTTGTTGATGTATTAAATGATTATGAGGTAGAGCATGAGGATGTAGTCATGAAATTATTTGTTCAATCCTTGGTGGAGGATGCTAGAGATTGGTTTAAGAGACTCCCTGACAGATGTATTGATACATGGGATTATTTTGAGAGATGTTTCAAAGAACAGTATGGTGATAGGCCTAATGCTAGTTTCATGTTGAATGAGGTCAACACTATAAGGAAAAATTAGAATGAGTCTGCAGTTGAATTCAATATGAGGTTTCAGAAGGGTATGCATAAGCTATTTCAAGTCATGAGGTTAGATGACAATGTTTGTCTGACCACATACTTCAATGCATTTGATGGAAAGATGGGATATTTGTTGAGGGAAAAAGAACCGAGAACCCTTAGAGATGCTTTTAGGATTGCTGTCAATATTGAAAACAATATGAAAATATCAAGAAAGTTGGGTGGAAAAAGAGATGATCCGAAGCTATTTGGAGATAAAAAGTATAAGCAGGATAATGAAAGAAATGTTGGAAATAAGAAACAAGAGGAAGATAAATTGGATAAGGTGCTAAATGCATTGAAGGATTTAAGAGCACCTGCTAATAGAATTAATAATGCTCCTACCAATGAAAAACCTCAATTCAACAACAATTTTAGTAGGCATAATAGATTGTAGAATTATCCCTACAACACCCAATGGAAGGATGGCAAGCCTATTGTCCCTGCTGCAAGAGGAAGTAATGATAAAGTTGTCCCTGATCCTTTGCAAAGATCCTCTGTAAATGTTAGAGAGGATACACCATGGTGTATAGCATGTCAGTCCCCTCATTTTTCTGAGCATTGTGTGGTTGCACAATCCATGTCAGCATATCAAGATGGTAACAATGAGGAGTTAGATCAAGAAGAAAATCATGATGATATTGGATGCAACATGAAAAATTCATATTTGGGATATGGAGATGATTCTGATATTGATGAAGAAGAAGATGTGTGTTTGAAAAGACACAATAGGGCACTTTTCCATCAGGAGGTTTTTTCTGATAATGATGACATTGATGACAAGATATGTAACATGAATTCTTCCTCAGAAATAGTAAATCTGAGAAGACCTTCGAAGGACGAAATGGATAAAATTACTACAGAAATGATAGCCCAAGTGCAAACTAGAGGCATGGTGGCAAGGGATGCAAATGGGAAAGCTGTAGGAATGTTTATGAAGAACACCAACTCTGGGGAATTCAGTGGAAATAGATCAAGGGATGATCATATGGCAAGGTTCAAAAATGTAAAAGGTAAGAAGTGGGAACCTAAGGGCGTTGGAATTGAATTTTTTTTAATGAAATAGAAAAGCTAGTTGGCACAATGGCTAAAGTTGAAAAAGTAAAGGTCACAGCTACAACTAACATATCATATAAACAAAAAGATAATAAAGCAGAATAGATTGAGTTTCCTCTCTCTGCTCCTATTGATATGTTGGCTGTGTTGTCTCATATAACTGTCAAGGTTCCATTGTTAGAATTGTTGAGGATCCTTGAACATAAGGATAGGGCTTTTGCATGGGTAGATAATGTTCATAGTAATGATATTGCATGCAATGAACCTCAAGATAGAGTTTTGAAAGAACTGGAGGTCCAAGGATTGGTATCTCACATACCACCTATTTACTTGGATAATTCTATCAATGCTAGCCTTGAAAATATAGATCCATTCTTCTTGAGTATTCTTGTGAATGGGATGAAATTAGAAATTGCATGATTGATTCTGGCGCTTCTAATACTGTTATGCCTTTTAAGATCATGGAATGGTTAGGTCTCAAGGTTGATACAGATCAAGGCAGATGTTGTGCAATGGATCAGAGGGAAGTACCAGTCATTGGGACTATAAATGCAATGCCATATAGATTGGTAGCCTATCTAAAGAAAGAATTTACCATGAGTGTCTTGGTGGTGGACATTCCACCCCATTATGGTATGCTATTATCTAGGAAATTGAGTGCTTCCATGGGTGGATGTTTGCAGTGTGATCTCTCTTCTGCAAATTTCAAGATTGATGATCAGTTTGTTAGGATTGAAAGAGAACCAAGGGTAACTTATATGATTGAAAAGGATATTGATAATGAGGTTACCTACTTTATAGATACTGATGTCAATGCTTTCAGAGTTGAGGTCACTGTCATTGTACTTGAAAAGGAGCCTATATTGCCATGTATTGCTGATGAGGTTGGTTCTAGGTTTGTGAAGGGTGATTTGTGGGTGATGTACTTTGATGGTGCTAGCTTCAAAGATGGAGCAGGAGTAGGTATTTTACTCATTTATCCTAAGGGGAACACCCACAAGTTTTCTTTCACTTTGAATTTCTTTTGTACCAATAATATAGCAGAGTATGAAGCATTATTGCTGGGATTGTGATTGGCACAAAAGCATGGACTTAAATGTATAAAAGTTATTGGGGATTCTGAATTTGTGGTGTCCCAAATAAGGTTAGTATATGCTTCCAAGAACAAGAGGTTGAAGCAGTACAAAAATGCTGTTTGGGATTTGATTGAGTGTTTTGATGCCTTCAATATTGAGTGGAAGGATAGAATTAATAACAAGATGGCTGATTTGTTAGCCAATATTGCAATCAATCCCAATGATATTACTTTTGCTGGCCTCTCTAAAGTTGAAATTCAGACTAGGCCTAGTATACTAGACAATGTTAAGAATTGGCAAGTTTTTTAAGATGACCAGGATATCTTGAGATTTTTAAATTGTGAAGATCAGTATCATGGTCAAGAGTTAGATTGTTTAGCCTTGGTTGAGATTATAGAAGGAAGGGAGGTTGTCCTTGGTAATGAGGTCATTCAACTTAAAACTAACAAGGTTCCTAAGGGGCTTGTTGTTCTAGAAACTGTGTTTGATAATAAGGATAGAGTTTAGATAGATACCAAAAAGGAAGATCATATGAATTTGGATGAGATAAATCTTGGAACACAAGAAGCACCTAAGAAGGTTTACATTGGTAAGGATATGTCTCACAAAGTGAGGAAGTCCTTGATTGAACTACTAAGAAAATTCAGGCATGTTTTTTCATGGTCATATGATGACCTAAAGGTTTATAGAGAAGACTTGTTCCAACATGTTATTCCTTTGAAAGAAGATGCCAAACCCTTTAGGCAAAAACAAAGGCCTATAAATCCTACTTTGGAACCTAAAATGCAAGAAGAATTAATGAAGTTAAGAGATGCTGGAATTATTAGGCCCATTAGGCATTCTTCTTGGGTTTCAAATTTGGATCCTGTCAGGAAGAAGAATGGTGACGTTATACTTTGTGTGGATTTCAGAAATTTGAACGTCAGCTCATTAAAGGATAACTATTGTCTACCTAATATGGAGGCTATGTTGCAAAGAGTGACCGGATCTGAATTAATGTCTATGATGGATGGTTTCTTTGGTTATAATCAAGTAATTGTAAAAGAATTGGAACAATTTAAGATAGCTTTTACTACACCTTGGGGGACTTATGTTTATGTGAGAATGCCTTTTGGTGTCACAAATGCTGGTGCAACTTTTCAGAGGGCAATGGATGTTGCCTTTTCAGAATTTATAAATGATTTCCTTGTTGTTTATCAAGATGATTTAATTGCCTATTCCAAGAAGGATGATGACCATTGTAATCATTTGGAGAAAATATTTGTGAGGGCTTTGGAATATGGCATTTTGTTAAATCCAAGGAAATGTGGATTTGGTGTCACTGAGGGTAAGTTGCTTGGCCACTTGGTTGGAAAGCAAGGAGTCAGAATTGATCCTGAGAGGGTGGCACCCATTGGTAAAATCCCTAAGCCAAAAAATGTTAAAGGAGTTCAGTCTTTCTTTGGTCAAGTGAATTTCTTGAGAAGATTTGTTACAAATTTTGCTGAAGTTACTAGGCCAATATCCAAGATGTTGAAGAAAGGATCTGAGATCAAGTGGCAAGGTGAGCCTAATGAAGCTTTCAAGAATATAAAGTAGGCTATCAAAGATGCACCTGTGCTTAAGGCACCTGATTACAATGTCCCAATGCATATCTTTTCCTTTGCATCTTTTCACACTATTGCTACAGTATTGTTGCAGAAAAATAATGAGGGTTATGAGAAGCCTATTGCATTTTTTAGTAAATCTTTGCAGGTTGCTGAATTGAAATATGATATCAATGAGAAACAAGCGTATGCACTGGTGAAGGTAGTCAAGGCTTTTAGATGTTATTTAATGGGAGCAGTTGTGATTTCCTTTGTGCCTAGTGCTGCAGTAAAAGATATTTTTTCACAGCAGGAGGTGTCTGGAAGGAGATGTAGATGGATAAATAGAATTTAGGAGTTCAATATTGATATCCAGATTACCAAATTGGTTAGAGGATAAGGATTGGCAAAACTGATGGCTCAATCCAATCTTGATGCAAACTAGATAAACCAGACTAAGATTGATTATACTTGTGATATGGATGATTGCATCTGGTATCAAGACATTATATTTTACTTAAGGAACATGAAGTGTCCTGCAGGAATGGATGACAACAAGAAAAGGACTTTGAAGTTACAAGCTATCAAGTATGTGATTGTAAGATGCAAATTGTATAGAAAAAATTTGGATTGCATACTCTTGAAGTGTGTTGATGAAAATTAGGTGGATATGTTGTTAAAAGAAATGCATGAGGGAGTTTGTGGGGGACATTATATGGGTAAAACTACTACTCAAAAAATCTTGAGAGAAGGATTATGGTGGCCCACAATCTTCAAGGATGCAGAACAATTGGTAAGGAGATGTGATGCTTGTCAGAGATTCTCTAGCAAGCTTAAGTTTTTAGGTAATGTACCTTTGAGGCTAGTTGAAGTGCAAGCTCCTTTCCAGCAATGGGGAATAGATTTCATAGGAGAAATACCAAACAAGTCCAGTGGGGGACATTCATGGATATTAGTTGCCATTGATTATTTTATAAAGTGGGTAGAAGCTATCCCTACAAGAAATGCAACTAGTAAGGTGGTGACTGATTTCTTATTGAATAATATTGTCACAAGGTTTGGTTGTCTTGAGAGGATTGTTAGTGATAATGCAATGTGTTTTAGGTCTACTGAGTACAAGGAATTCTACCAAGGTTTAGGAATTCAGATGTCATACTCTTCACCGTATCATCCATAAGGGAATGGATAGGTAGAATCAACAAATAAGAGCCTAATAAAAATCCTCAAGAGGATCCTTGATAAGAATAAAAGAACATGGAATTCAAAATTGCCATTAGCAGTATG
Organism: Chamaecyparis obtusa; assembly: GCA_027943335.1. Taxonomy (NCBI): domain Eukaryota; kingdom Viridiplantae; phylum Streptophyta; class Pinopsida; order Cupressales; family Cupressaceae; genus Chamaecyparis; species Chamaecyparis obtusa. The sequence continues at coordinate 743,970 of BSBK01000884.1, forward strand.
GGCTGATAGGGTAACTGTGAAGAAGGCAATTGGTTGTGCACCATTTGATTTAGTATATGGGATACATGCAAGAATGCCTCAAAACAACTTGTTAGAAATTATAAGTTTGTTCAATTATATGATGATGATATAGAAGATGAAATGTAGTTGAGAATTGAAGACCTTATTAGGCTGGATGAAACTAGGAGAGAATCAGTTTCAAGAAATGTCAAGTTGCAATTGCAGGTCAAGAGTTTGTATGACAAAAGGACTATTGACAGGAAGTTTGAGCCTGGTGACTTGGTATTAATTTGGAATGCTAGATTGGAGGATAAGGGGAAACATGGAAAATTTGACCCAATTTGGCTATGGCCATATCTAATTCATGAAAAATGGGGCCATGATTCTTATATTGTGAAAAAACTAAACGGTGATGTTCAGAAATTGCCAGTTCATGGATAATTCTTGAAGAAATACTTCAATTGAAGGTATCCTTCTTTCCATGAATAGTAGTTACGTCTATTTTTGGTGTACATTTTGTATAGTGGTGTGCCTGTTCCCTATTTCTTCTGTCTTAGCTTGTAGGGTTTTGTCCTTTACTCTTTATTGTTCAAGGTTTTTGTCTAGTTGCTAGTCTGCTTCACCCTAAGATTCTAGATCCTTGCTATGCCTGTAGGAGGCATACATCCCCAGATAGAGCCACTGTTAGCACCTGTAAAATTTTCATGACTCTGTAGTTTTTCCCTGGTCCCTACAAGTGTTTTCTAGGTCTCTTCCCTTAAACCCTAGGTCAAAATTTGAAATATCTAGCCATTGGAGGGGAAACCCTAGTTTGTCTTGGCCTTGTTCTATTTATGCGTTACCTTTTTGGTCACTAAAGTCCTAAATTTCCCATGTGCTAAATTTCACTATGACCACTTCACGTGTTATGTGGTTAGGTTTTAGTAGTGGGACCCCTTTAATATTTTATGTCTAAGCCTAAGTCTCCCGTTAATTTTTTCCTAAGTTCCACCTTTTAAAAATGTGTGGCTATCATTACATCGCAAGACTTTTTGTTGTCAAAATTTTTGACATGTGGTATAGCGATGAGGCGCCATCTATCCCGGTGGGTCTAGTATCTTTTCTTGTCTTTAGATCTTACAGTGGTTGCATGATCTCATGGAATATTCTTCCCCCTTAAGATCATGCACTGGCCATCTGATCTTCCATCATGTTCATGCCGACTGGAGTGGGTCCACTGCCAGGTATGTACGGGTGGTAGTTTTTCAGTGGTTGCAGGAAGGTGGGTCCTCTAATAGTTGGAGCCGAGATGCATGATTTTCATTGGTGGAAGGGTAACGATGCAGTGGGACCATTGGCTAGGTGGTGCTGATTTGTTTTATTTTGATTAGCTGAGCTGAAGGGTGACAGGGATGTGTTAGTGGGCCTAAATCTTTCAAAGGGTGGCAGTGTGGCAGGATCTACAGCTGTCACATGATTGCATGGAATCTTTTCAGGCCATGAGATCATGCTCTCATCATTTGATTAAAGGCTTATATTTAGTGGGTCCAATATGCTACGTGGTGCTGACTTGCTCAATTTTCATTGGTTGTGAAATGTTGGTGTGGTTGGAGACTTTTCAAAGGGTTCATGACTATTATGGAGATTAATGTGAACTACCCAATTTGCTGAGAAATAATTGGATCGACAGCCACATTTTAAAATCTGTCTGGTTAACTGTTGTAGTTCAAATTTGAATATTTTAAAGGGTTTCCAGTGATAGAAGGACTGGAATTGAATGTTTTTGTGGCTGGATTTGGTAGCAATGATTTCATCCATTGTTGCAGAGTGGTCCAGGGGTTTGATGACTAATTGTAGGGGTTTTTGTACCATGAAGTGTTGCTCGAGGTGTGTTGCAGGTGGACAATTAGATCGATGAGTTTAATAAATTCATGATTCTCGGTACAAATCAGGAAATTTTTCATTTATGAGGATCATTCTGGGATTTTCTTTCTCCAGGCTGCTTGGTTTTCCCCCAATTGTAATAATTTCCTAATTGATCTTAGTTGGTTTGGTGGGTAAAACCCTAACCCTAATCATCTGTAGCTTGTTGCATCCTATTTTGGGATCCCAAGATGATTAGTGGTATATATGGTCACCTTTTTGATTTTGTTGTGGTTGGATGATGTTACTATTGATGATATATTGAAAGTCAAGGTAAAGGACTGAACAAGGAGAGCCTGGATTTTGGATTTGTTTCCTAACATTTTGTTATTCTGATGATGTATTGATTCTGAAGATTTTAATGAGAATGCACTTTAATTCCAATCTCAGATTCTTGTTTGTCTTCTTATTCTGATCTTGGGCTCATAAATGTTAATGTCACAAAGTGAATTAGCATATGGTAAACAAAGAGTATTGTGGAGTTATCTTTGAGTTCCTAAGAAAGTTAGGATTAAAGTCTTTAAGGTGATTTTAATGATTTCATGGTTGGGTAAGAATTTGATGACTAGGTTTGGGAGTGAGAGGGATAATAGGCAAAGCACTTATCTTGAGTTCAGGAGTATTTGATTTAGGATTTTCAGTTGATTTATGTTATTGGATGACTCTATGCCCTAGGTTAAGGCACTGATCCTTTCTCTGGAAGTAGTTCATCATCATCCACCATACATATAAATGATAAAATCTTTCAATTAGTTTGTAAAGGGTATAATGCATAACATTTTGTGATTCCTTTCAAGAAGTGAATCAAAGGTACACCCGCCTGAGCATCTAGGCTCAAAGTGTAGGAGGATCTTTTTGATCCTTGTTAATTGGCCCTTTTCCTTACAGACTTTGGAGTGGTGATAGAGTTAGTGACATTAAGTTGTCAATCATAGTGTAAACTTGCAAGTAGAAAGAAAAGACAACCAACAATGAGGAAGTCATATTGTTTGTCAAATTCATTTGGTAATGAAAGAGAGACAAGTCGGTAAATTAGAGAAAGCTATTCGGTAAAGGAAATAAGGAACAAGGAATTTTGGTAAAGGAGAAGTGAGTATGGGAATTGAGAAAGGAAAAAATGAGCACCAAACTGAGAAGAGAAGACAACTACTAAGTAAGAAGAAAACATGTTATAGAGCATAGCAGGGCGACACAAGGAGAATCTTTAAGTACATTGAATATGGAGGAGATTGTATGACAAAACATTGGAGATTGAAACATGATGATTAAACATGATTATGAGGTGATATCTTTCAATGAGAATAAAGTATGGAATATGCATTGGAGGAGTAACCAATGCTAGCACCGCTTGTAGAGATGATTTTAGAACACCTAGCACCACTTCTAGAATTATATATAAATGGATCAGAGTGTGAGGATCACTATGTATGTGCAAATGGTATGAATGTGAAGAGGAGAATTGCATGTATGAGTAGAGATTACTAAAAGGGTGAAGATAAGAGAAGCCACTGAGTAATGGAGTAGTGAAGAACAAATAGTGAATGTGATTCAGAAGTGAATCTATTGAGTACTAAATTGTTATTGTGAAAGGTACATAAAATGAGGTAATCAATTAATGAGAATAAAGATTCTGAAAAGAATATGTTTGATGCAAGTTTGATAGACATTTTGTGTTACTAATTAGAGAGTAATCAGAATTGTAAATTCTCTTAACTGAGAAGATCCAAATAGATCTTATTTGTAAATCCTTTAAATAGGTGCAGTTCTTAGATTAGAATTTTAAAATCATTTCACAAGGTAGACTTAGCAGTCTTAAGACTCTTAACTAGGTTAATACTCTTAATAGGGTAAGTTATCAGAAATAGCTAAACATTATAGCTCTAACTGAGAAAAATTTATTCTGCAGTAGTGAATTCTTGTGGGTGTCATCCCTATCGTAGTTTTTATGCTCTAACATAGATTTCTGTGATACCAAAATATTTGTGTTTTGTGTTGATTGTTATGTCTTTTATATATTTTATGAGATGCATGCAAAAGCTATGGAATCAGTAAATGGTTAAGAAGGAAAGGTCAATAATCTTAAAAGTGTTTTACAGTACCGATTCACCCCTCCCCTCTCAATACTCACCTATTGCATACCTAATCCAACATCTACTTTCTGCTTAATGTGTGATGAATGATCATTAAAAAAATTCATTTGTAGCTTTAGTTTCTATTCTAGAAGAAAAGAGGAATCTATATTTTCCTTAAGAAGACCCTTCTAAATTTCCTTTACAATACCATCTATTAACCATGTCTTCTTGAAATGATCCTACAAAATTTATTTTCTTGTTGATGCATACATGATGTCACCAAGCTACAAGTTATGAAGGGGATAAATTCCCAGCAAGTTAACTTTCCCTTCATGAGTTAGAAACTCCAATAATTGTGGTGTTACCATAGGTTTAAACTATATCTGTAGTCCTAGTAGATTATTAAATGTATCAATAGGTCCCTAACTAGTCTCTTGACCACTAGTGGAAGTAACTTTCTACTCATCTAACTTCTATATAGTATCCTAACCAATCTTAGGATTTTCCTCTTCCTTCTTTTCTCCACCTCCAATCCTTGTATTATCCTCTACACCTACATTCCTTGTATTCTTCAAAATGTTTTGTTCTTCATTCCAACTTCTATTCCTAGAGGAAGGACAATCACTTCACCTTCTTAACCTACACCTTGTATATAAAATCAAAGCCAAAGAGGGCATATCTCTTTTGAGTCAAGGAAGAGATAGTTGTAAAAAAATATCTTGTAAGAAGGGTAAAGGGATCCCCTTGAGGAATGCATAATGAAATGAGGAAGATATCTTTTCTTAAAGACATCTACCCCAAGGGGAGATCTTTAATAAAGCTATTATCATTGACCACAAAAAGGGGAAGGAGACCAAAAATGCATTTTGATTACCAACCCTAAATGAGTCATCTCCCCTAAATTCACTTTATAAATGGATCTAATATTAAATCAATAGAGTAAAACAAATATGGTGCAAAAGAGTACCCTCATGTTTAGGACCTCTAGATCTTGAAAAGAGGCTTGAGGGGATACCATTAAATAATATAGAAAAGGAGTTTGAATCACATAATTCATGATCTTATCAATCCAGTCTATAAAAGAACCCTAATAAATGAAAAATCTTGTGAAGAAAAGACTAGGTAACTCTATCATATGCTTTATAAATGTTTATCTTAATGAACACAACCTTTTTTGACACCTGAAAATGACTAACATGTTTTTTCTACCACTTCATCATTTCCTCTATCAATGATAGTTAAATATTTTACATCATTTAATTAATCTAATATTTCCTTTTGTCATCAAAATTAATTAATTAGTTTATATATATTTAATAATTCCACCATATTTCCTCATTCACATTATTAAATAATTTCTATTTATTTAATTAATAGATTCAAACTTTATTTTCATAGTAATTAAATAGTTTCATATTATTTAGTTATTTTCTTCATAATTTCCTCTAGCGTGTAATAGTTAAATATTTTTATTTAATTTTCTAATGATTCTTCCATAATTAAATAAACAATTTTAACGTATTTAATTACTTTTAAAAATATAATTATTTTGTCAAAAAATAAGTAAAATCCACTTATTTATTTGTTTGTCATGCATACGAATTAAAGTATTTAATTATTCAATTCCACTAGTTGTTCCTCTTGCACCTCCATCTTACTAATTAACTCTCACTTGGAAAAAAAAACCTCTTAGTTGCTCCTAGTCCACTCATCAATTATTCAAAATGCATTCAATTCATTATCTTGTATAACCACTTAACTCATTCATGCGATATGCTAAGTCTTATTTTTAATCTTCAAATCTTCTCAATCATTCCTGTCAATCAATTTTTCAATTATTCTCAATTGTTGAACAATATATGGGTATCAACTATAAGTCTAGCATCGTCCATCTCATTTGATCTATCTAGAATTATTGAATGGTCACATTATCATTATTATCTTGTGATTACTGTCCTCTCATAAGGTTATTATAATTTTAGAGAAACCCACATATCACCATATACTCATGCAAACATGCTTATTTGTAATGGAGCAATATGAATCCATGTAAGTTATGATTGTTTTGGTTATTCAATTGATTTCATACTTTAATAGTGAATATTGATTTGTGAATCTGGGTATTACATTGTTTTTTTTCCTATTTTCCTATTTTGTATTTCATCATTCCACATTCTAGCATTTCTAGTGGAAGACACATCCTCAAAATTTTTAAATAATTTTGTAAATAAATTTTGTTTTAAAAGATACATGTACAAATCCATACAAGCAACAAATTTGCAATGCTTTTGATACAAAACATTGTGATTTTGATTCAACTTGCAACACATTTGATTCATCCAGTTGTGCTATTGATAGATTGTACCATGTTTTTAATTCTAAATTATGAACATATGATTACTTATTCTAAATCTATAAATTGGAGCTTTTACTAATTTTTTTATACTATTTTCTATGGTGGTTCTCTAGTATTTTGATATATTTGATCATTTTGACCTAAATCTTTCTCTCATTTTAATTAAATAATTATTTTTCTAAATTTTTGTCTCTTTTTTGTAGGTATTACTCATCTAGGATATAACTAGGCATTTGTCTTGTGATTTTTTGTACTTTTGAGTTGACTCTACATTTGATGAAGATAATCATGAGATTTTGGTAAGAACACTAGGCAAATAGAAATAGTAGTGAGAGAAAATTGAAAACAAATAAAACATATTTCATAAAATGAATGATTGAGTACATAGGAGAGAAGAGGAGGTATATGACTTAGACAAGTGTCAGGTACCTAATGGGTAAAAATGAGAAGTACAAAACCTCATGTGAGGAATAATTTATTTCCATATGAAAGAGGAAGAGATAGACAATGCAAAATCCCAATGATTAATCTCTTATAATGATGGTAGATGTATGAAAATGAATGTTGAAGATGATCCAAGATTGAGAAATAATATTCATCCATTTATTAAGAAATAGAACCATAGAAGTATGTAATTTATCTTCTCATTCATAAAGAAAAATATAAGGAAAGAAAATCTCATTCCTAAAGAGAAATATTAGGAACAAAAACTCAAGATGAAAGAAGCCTACGAAAAATTCTCAGGTGTCCTCATATCAATTTTGAAAACTATCCCCCCAAAAATCAATTATTCTAGGCCATAATGATGAAGATTAAAATCTAGAAGCTAACGAAGATCAACACAATTCTGTAGTGCCTCCCTCATTTGCCTCCTTGCATGAACATCTTGATGGTGTGGTTTTGACTTGCACACTCATTAGGAATGCCATGTTGGTCCAATGTGAAGGTGGATCTTCTAGGAGGATTGTTTTGGAGCATATTTTTGATTCCCTATGTGAACTAGGAGACGTTGTGTGTGGTCTTGGATCATATTTTGGTGACCCTTAGAGATAGGGTTGAGTCGGTCCTGTGAATGCAATGATTGTTATCCACATTATGTTTCATAATGGCATTGTGAGATGCACCTAGTTTAGTTTTGACATGCATTAACCAGGAGATTATCATTGGGGTCATGACAGGTGTATTAAGAGACCCTAACCCGATCCTATCATTTTATTCTTTTTCTGCATTATAGACTCTGTAATTAGAAAAGATATTTTGATCCATTATGGATTTATATTATGATGAATAGAGGATTGACCACTATTTGTGCTATACTAATTTTCATGTTGCTTATGTACTCATGTCAATAATTCGAGGATGCTCTATGTTTGAAATAGGATTAATTGAATTCAACTAATCTTTATGATAGTAAAATTGAGTACATGTTTTGTAGAAATTGAATTAGAACAAGGAAATTTAAATAATAAAAGGTTGAAATATATATTCTAATGTAGTTAACTATTGTTTTTTGTGTGTATGTAATTTCTTAAAGAAATGTAGAAGGAAAGGTGTGTTGAGTTGAGAATTGAGTAGGTAAAATGTACCTTGTATGAATATTGAAATGTTACTATTGGATGTGAATGTTTATATAAATGACCATTTGAATTTAGATTATGTTGTGATGTGTATTAAATGGAAATTTGATTATTAGACCTTGATGTTAGGAAAGAGATTCTGAGTATTATGCCTTGATGTTATATTGATGTGAGAAATGTGAATCTATTGTTATATTATGTGTAGATGATTTAGGACTATTTTCGATGCTTTGATTTTTAGGTCTTGATGTTATTGTATTTGGGGAATTATTTAATTTAGAATATTATGCCTTAATTTCATGTTGATGCAAGAAAGGTTTATGTGAGATGATCATGGTTAATGAATTAGGTTAATGGATATATTTATGTGTTCTTGAATTAACTTTATTTGAAATTAAGAAATGTATTATTGAGATTATGTGAATTTCTTATGATGTAGTGTCCAGATGTAGCTAGATTATATATTATATTTGAGTGTGATTAATTATGATGTGTGTATATATATATATATATATATATATATATATATATATATATATATCTATGTATGTATGTATGTATGTATGTATGTATGTATCATTTGTTCTTTCATGAGCTACTGATATTTTTATCTAGTGTGCAAGAAATTGACCATGGATTAAATAAGGGGAAATTAAAGATGGATGCATGTGAAAAATCTTGTGAAGCCAAGGTTATCTCCAAAGGGAGACATAACCTCGTTGTTATGTATAATGTTGTAAAGTAAATGTTTGAATGTATTATTTAAATTTAGTTTATTTTAATTTTATATTAATGTCGACTTGGCATGCCATGTGTGTAGTGATGTGTTGTAACTTTATGTGGTGTCAATTAGAACATGTGTATGTGAGTTGGCATAGCCAAGTAAATTGTTTATTGGTTGTATTACACCTTTGAGTCACTTTGTAGAATCCCAAGGTTAGGTATCTTGGTTGTTGAGCCTTGGGAGAGAATCTTATTTCAATTTTTTGTGGGTCAAATCTTAGTAGACTTTTAAGAGGTTAGAAATAGCCCTAGGGGTTAGTTAGGGTTAAAATTGTTAATATGATTTAGAACAACAAAGAGGGGGGTGAATCAGTTGTTCTCAGGTCCAGATGTATAAAACAAACTTCAAAAACTTTTCTTTAAATCAGATCTAACAACCAAAACCAACTCGGTCATCACTGATTCAATAATAAAAACATATAACATTGCAGTCCACTACCCAGCTATATCTAACTTGTAAAACACAGAAATGTCTAAACCAAAACATTCACACAAGCATTGACACTAGGATTTATAGTGGAAACCCAATATGGGAAAAACCACTTTGTAACATGCTACTATTATTTTCACTCCTCTGAAGTGAGCTTGGTTAAAAGTCAACAGTGTCAAAGGTTACAATACACACTGTTAGGTGTGACCTGGTTAAAGGATTGTAATCATTCTATTAGAAGTGAGCCTTGTTATAGTACTTACATACATTCCATTAGAATGCAACCTTGTTCAAAGGATTTAAACATATGACTGTTAGGTCAACCTCTGTTAAAAGGATTTTGACTATTACAATGGTTAGAAAGTAGCAGCAGTATTGATTTGAAAAACATACAACTCACTTTGCAAATATCAGATCCAATTCCATACACAAATGCTAGTTTACAGACTTTGAAACTTTTCCATCTCCATCTCTGATCTGCTCAGAACTTTTCTTCAAGAAATCACCACACTTTTCCTTCAGCCTTTTCTACTTATACAGTCAATAACATCTACTGATCTTCCAGCATCTTTTGTTCACCCATGCTCACACATACCTAATGCTTAGGTTCCTTTAATACTTCCTCAATTAGGTTAAATCATCTTTTTCCACTCAATCTCCTTCATAGATCTTAGGGTTAGGTTAGATTCATTGAATCTACCCACTTTATGTTCTTCGGCTCCTTTTCTAGAAACATCTCAAATCTCTTAAAGATTTACAATAAAACATTTTTCAGTGCATTCAATGCTTTCAAACAATCAATAAATAAAGTCAACACATTTTACATAATCCAAGAATTCAACAATGTCAGCTCCAAATCTGAATTCTCTTCAAATATAAAAATACTGATGCTCGGTCAATACTATGATCAACTACTTGGTCTTCATTTAGAAAGCTCAGTCATTACTAAAAAAATGTTTCCTCAGCTTATACTATCTCACTCAGCAATTAATTAATGTTCAGTCAACACTAGAATTTTGCTCGGCCTACACTGACTCGGTCGATGCTAACATTACTTAGCCTAAACATGATTTCTCCATTTTTTCTTGGTGAAGCCTACTAGTTTAGTCTTCAATCTTACTAAGATAAACAATACATTGTCTCATCATTGTAGAACATAGTCAAGTACACTTTGTAATATCAAGATAACTCAACCTTTCCTTAGGTGCTATTGTTACCAACCTTGCCTATCCCCTTAGCAACACTCAAATAGACATAGTACTTTCCTAAGTAGCAACAGTCTTATCAGTTAAGATTTGACATCAATGACAACACAACAATTGCTTCAATTGTAGTCTCCAACAATCTCCCTCTTTGGCATTGATGGCAACACCATATGATATCACCTGAATAACACATGGGTTACCAACCAATCCAAAAACTTATCTGTCCATCAGAATTTTGTTTTTTAATATCCTTAGCTTTATTTTGATTCAAAATCTATAAGCCTCACTTTTGTGACCATCGGAAATATCCATATCTCCCTCTATCTTGATCCATCATTTTAGTTCATCATCTCCTTACTTTTCCTTTCAATGTCATGTGTTATTATATCATCTTAGTTCATCTCCCTCTTTGACAAAAATACCAAAGCAACAACTAAAACATACATCCACCAGATGTAGATATTATTTGTGCAACTCAGTGTTTCTCCCTTTGTCATCTTGCTTATGATTGATTCCTTGTCTTTGCTCTTCTTCACAACTCTAGGCTAGTCCTAAAGTGTGACAATCTTCTGCATCAATCTGTCAGATATTCTGCTGTAGCATATTTGATGTAGTGCTCCTAGCTTAACTAGCTAGCCTCAGTTAGGGGAAGAACCCATAATTGACTTCTCAAATACTCATGTGCTTCTTTAGTCAAAGCTTTAGTGAATATGTCTTCTAATTGTTCCTTTGTATTCACATATTCCATTCAGACTTCTTTATCTTGTACCAATTCTCTCAAGTAGTGATACTTGATTGCTATGTGCTTGGTCTTAGTATGCACCACTGGATTCTTAGAAATTTTGATAGCACTTGTGTTGTCACAAAAAATAACAATAGGTTCAATGATTTCTTCTTTCATTCCTACCAACAATTATTTTATCCATACCAAATTTGAACAGTTTACTACAACAACAACATACTCGGCTTCAGCAGTAGATTGGGAAATGCAATTTTGTTTCTTTCTCCTCTAGGAGACTAATCTCTGTCCAAGAAAGAAAGCTCCACCACTAGTACTCTTTTTGTCATCTACATTTCTTGCCCAATCAACATCTATATATACTCTTAGTTCAAATCTTTCATCCTTCTTGTAATATAGCCCATAGTCAGCAGTCCCTTTCAAGTATCTCATATTTCTTTTTATAGCCATCATGTGTGTTTCCTTAGGATTGGCAGAGAATCTTGCTACAATCCCAAAAGCTAGTGTAGTATCTGGTCTACTATGTACAATATACTACAATTTTCCAATCATGGATCTGTACAAAGTCTGGTTTACTTCTCCAACATCATCATTTTTAGATAACTTTTGTCTAGTAGCCATAGGAGTACTCACTAGTCTAGAATCTTCCATCCCAAAAGTTTTTAGTATTTCATTAACATACTTAGACTGTGTAATGAAAATTCCTTTCTTCATCTGATATACTTGTAAACCAACAAAGAATTTGATCTCACCAAACATGCTCATTTCAAATTCAGTTTGCATTTCATTTGAAAATCTTTTACACAAAGCATCTTGTCCACCAAAAATAATATCATCCAAAAAAAATTTTACCTTCATCTTTCATGTATAGATTGCTTGTGTCATTTGTTCTTGAAAATCCAATCTGTATCAAGTAGTTATGCAATCTCTCATACCATGCTCTGGGAGCTTGTTTTAATCCATATAGTGCTTTGTTCAGTTTGCATACCACATGTCTTCTGTTTGGATCAATAAAACCTTCTGGCTGATCTATGTAAACTTCTTCTAGTATACCATTTAAGAATGCAGACTTGACATCCATTTGATAAACCTTGAAATTTTTATAAGCAGCATAAGCAAGTAGAGTTCTTACTCCTTCTAATCTAGCTACAGGGGAAAATGTCTCCCCATAATCTATTCCTTCTTGTGTGTAGCCTTTGCATACCAGCCTAGCTTTGTTCCTAGTTATTTCACCTTTTTCATTCAACTTATTCTGGAACACCCACTTTGTTCCTATAACATTTTTGTTTTCAGGTCTCGGCACCAAAGTCCAAGTATCATTCTTCTCTATCTGGTCTATTTCTTCATTCATTGCTTGTATCCAGTCTTCATTTTCTAATGCCTCTCTAGTTGACTTAGGTTCAAATTCACACAGTAAACATGTTGGATCCTTTGTCTTACTTCTGGTCAGAATTCTAGTATATTTGTCTCCAATTATCTGTTCAGGCTTGTGATGTTTTCTTACATATTTTTCCAAAATAGGTTCAGCTGTTCTCTCCTCTATTTCATCAGGTTCCTCAACAAGATTTTTAGAATCAAATTTTGAATGCTCAACAACCTCTTCTTGATACTCAACAGCATTATCTTGTCACTCGACATGTTCTTATTCTCTTTCGGCACTGTTTTCCTAATGCTCGGCAACAGGTGCAAGTCTGTTACTTGCCTCTTCTTCTTCTTCAATATACACAAAAGATCTATAATCTTCTGGTTCTCTTTTGCTATCAACATCATTTCTTTCTGCATACTCATCAACTTTGACATTCACACTTTCCACAATTTTGTTAGTGTTAGAGTTCAAACACTTATAAGCTTTACTTTTTGTGGAATACCCTAGGAATATGCCTTCATCACTTTTAGCATCAAACTTTCCATTCCTATTGTCTTTTAATATGTAGCACTTTCTTCCAAAGATTCTAAAGTATTTAACACTTGGTGCATGCCCATACCATAATTCATAGGGTGTCAGATTTGTACCTTTCTTGATCTATACCCGGTTAAGAGTGTAGACAAGTATACTTATAGCTTCTTTCCAGTATTTCTATGCCACATTCTTTTCAATCAACAATGTCCTTGCACAATCCAAGATAGATATGTTTCTTCTCTTTGCTATACCCTTCTGTGGAGGTGTTCTAGGTGTAGACATCTGTCTTTTGATTCCTCTTTCATTGCGAAATAGATTGAATTCATTTGATTTAAATTCTCCACCTTGGTCAGATTTAAGACATTTTAGGTTCCTACCTATCTCCTTCTCAACCTTATCCAAATACCACTTAAAGAATTGAAAAGCGTCAAATTTTTCTTTTAGAAACATTACATGCATCATCCTGGTATGATCATCAACAAACAAGATAAAATATCTAGCACCACAGTAACTTTGTACACCCATAGGTCCACAAAGGTTAGTATGAACCAAATCTAAAATGTTATTAGAAGTAAAGGATTTGCTCTTAAAACTTGACTTTGCCATTTTTCCTAACTAGCATTCCTTGCACATCACATTCTTAGGTTTCTTCAATCTAGGTAGACCTCGTACTTTCTTCTTCTTACTTATTTCTACCAAATTATCAAAATTAACATGACATAGCCTCTTATGCCATAACCAAATGTCATCAAGTTGTGCAACCATACATGCTTCTTCAGATAGGTCAAGATAGAAAAAATTACCTCTAGTCTGTTCTCCACTTTCGATCAGTTCACCAGTAGCATTAAATATTTTAGCTTTCTTGTGATGAAATTCCACTCGGTAACCAGTGCTGTTGAGCTATGCAACACTTAGAAGATTATAATTTAGACCTTCAACCCAATATGCATTTTCACAAGAGATCTTATCAGTCAGTTTAATCAAACCTTTTCCTCTAATAGGACATGGTGCATCATTACCAAATTTTACACTTTTACCTCTATAATGATGTAGGGTCTCAAACTTACTCTTGTCACCAATCATGTGATGTGAACAACCACTGTCAATAATCCATTTTTCATTCTTGTTCACATAGGAGATCAATGCAGTTTTCTCATCCTCATCAAATTCATCTTTCATTGCAACATAGACTACCTCAATTTCAAAATCATCACTATGAGTGTCAGTTTCTTCTTCAGCAATGTAACAAGATTTCTTACCTTTTCCTTTGTAGTCTTTGTACCTTCGGTAGCTTCTGTCATCTCTTCTGTCTTTGTGTTTGGTTTTTCTTTCTTCATCTTTATCATTCTTTTCAGGACATCTAGCAGCTATATGACCAACTTTATTACATGTAAAACATATAATAGGGAGTTTACCTTTATATTTTCCTTTTCCCCTTCTCAGTCTTCTAGCCATAAGAGCTTCTAGATCTTCAAGTTCTTCATCAAAAGTGTCACTATCCCTTTCACTTTCACTTTCACTTTCATTGATGCATCTTTTTTTGTCTTTCTTTGGCTTGTTCAGAACTAATTGTGACTTAAAAGTAGATTCAACATTACCAATACTACCAACAGTGAAGTTATCATAGTTAGAGAGTTTAAAAGTAGTCAGCTTGCTAACCAAACTTTCCAAAGTAAGCAAATTTGTAGAGTTACATCTAGATTCCTAAATAGCTGAGATCTTAATAGCATATATAGGATGTAGAGTTCTTAGTACTTTTCCAATTATAGTTTCATCCTTAATAGTCCCACTTGCTCCTCTAATAGCATTCACAACTTTTATTCTACCACAATATTGTGCAATGTTCTCACCTTCTTGCATTCTCATTTCATCAAACTTACCTCTGAGACTCTCAGCCTTAGCTTTCATTACATTTATGTCACCACCATAGATCTTAGCAAGAGTGTCCCACATCTCCTTAGCACTTGTGCAATCCTTAATGTCCTCAAATTATGGATAGCTTAGGGCAGATGCAATTTCTAGCATTGCCTGATTATGTTCTTGCTTAGCTCTCATTTCTTCGGCAGTTAAAGGTGTGACAGGTGAGACATAGTCATTCTCAATGTAGTATTTTGTAGAATCACCAATATCAGCCAGATGCAGCTTCATCAAGCTTTGCCATGCAGGGAATTTTTCCTTATTCAGCTTCGGTACCTCCTTCTTATACATCCTGATCATTTGCTTCAAGCCCCTTTAAACTTGATTTCTATAAACACCAATAATAAGCAACACAGCTCTGATACCAATTGTTAATATGATTTAGAACAATAAAGAGGGGGGGCGAATCAATTGTTCTTAGGTCTAGATGTATAAAACAAACAGCAAAAACTTTTCTTTAAATCAGATCTAACAACCAAAACCAACTCGGTCATCACTGATTCAATAATAGAAACATATAACATTGCACTCCACTACCCAACTATATCTAAGTTGTAAAACATAGAAATGTCTAAACCAAAACATTCACACAAGCATTGACACTAGGATTTATAGTGGAAACCCAATCTGGGAAAAACCACTTTGTAACATGCTACTATTATTTTCACTCTTCTGAAGTGAGCTCGGTTAAAAGCCAACCCTGTCAAAGGTTACAATACACACTGTTAGGTGTGACCCGGTTAAAGGATTTCAATCACTCTGTTAGAAGTGAGCCTTGTTATAAGACTTACATACATTCCATTAGAATGCAACTTTGTTCAAAGGATTTAAACATATGACTATTAGTTCAACCTTTGTTAAAAGGATTTTGACTGTTACAATGGTTAGAAAGTAGCATCAATATTGATCTGAAAAACATACAACTCACTTTGCAAATATCAGATCCAATTCTGTACACAAATGTTGGTTTACTAACTTTGAAACTTTGCCATCTCCATCTTTGATCTACATAGAAATTTTCTTCAAGCAATCACCACACTTCTCCTTCAGCCTTTTCTGGTTATACAGTCAATAATATCTACTGATTTTCCAGCATCCTTTGTTCACCCATGCACACACATACCTAATGCTTAGGTTCCTTTAATACTTCCTCAATTAGGTTAACTCATCTTTTTCTACTCAATCTCCTTCATAGATCTTAGGGTTAGGTCAGATTCATTGAATCTACCCACTTTATGTTCTTCGGCTCCTTTTCTGGAAAGATATCAAATCTCTTAAAGATTTACAATAAAACATTTTTCAGTGCATTCAATGCTTTCAAACAATCAATAAATAAACTCAACATGTTTTACATAATCCAAGAATTCAACAATATCGGCTCCAAATTTGAATTCTCTTCAAATATAAAAATACTGATGCTCGGTCAATACTATGATCAAATACTTGGTCTTCATGTAGAAAGCTTGGGCACTACTAAAAAAATGTTTCCTCGGCTTATATTGTCTCACTCGGCAATTAACTGATGTTTGGTTGACACTAGAATTTTGCTCGGCATACATTGACTTGGTCGACACTAACATTACTCGGCTTAAACATGATTTCTCCATTTTTGCTTGGTCAAGCCTACAAGTTTAGTCTTCAATCTTACTAAGATAAACAATACATTGTCTCATCATTGTACAACATAGTCAAGTACACTTTGTAATATCAAGATAACTCAACCTTTCCTTATGTGCTATTGTTAGCAACCTTGCCTATCCCGTTAGCAACACTCAAATAGATATAGTACTTTCCTAAGTAGCAACAGTCTTATCAGATAAGATTTGACATCAATGACAACACAACAATTGCTTCAAATGCAGTTTCCAACAAAAATAAGATAACCCCATAGGTGTACTTTGGGTTGGGGGTCAAATTTTGGCCAATAGGATGTTTTTGTCCCATTTTTGCCTGTTCTAAAAATGTATTTTTAAAATGTGATGAAATTGGGAAGTGTGTCACGTCTTCCTCTCTTTGCAATTTTGAATTTCTCTACTGTTGGAGAGAGAACCCTTGGATAGTGTGCCCAATCATCTTTGAGTTTAGGTAGGGGTTTCCTTTTTAGTGGGATGGAGAAGAATTTGGTAGGTTGATTTCCCACTCTCCAATTTTGGAGAATTCTAGTGGACTTAGCAGGTTTTGGTGGACTTAGCAAAGGAAGGCTTGTATGAAGGGAGATCTTCTCAAACCCCATTGCCATAGTTTGGAGAAAGGTTGGTGCTCTTTCATGGAAGACTCAATTTATGTACTTGCTTGAATATGCATATTTTTGTGTGATGTTGTATATGATTTTTGTGAAGCTTTATGCTTGCCTTTCATAGCTTCTTGTCTAAGTTTATTTGCTGGTTTTGTTTTTGTGTTCTTGTTTTATTGGGGTGTGCAAGGCTAAAATCACCCTTGGGAGGGAAGAGAGACTTGATGGGTGAAGGGATTTAGTTGGGAATGCCCATTTAGTGTAGAGTCTTTCCTCATGGAGGAACGGGATGAGGCATGGATTTATGGGCTCCATGTTGCCATTTTTATTACATACATATTTGGGGGTCATAAGGGTTGTTATGTGTGTATGGAAATGGAAGGAATGATATTTTGGTTATGGCCTTGTGAAGACAATGATATTTTTGGTTATGGTCTTGTGAAGACAATGGTATTTTTGGTTATGGCCTTGTTGAAGGCATGGTTTCATATTTGAATGGCTTCTCCTACTTGGGTATTTTCCACCTTCACCCCTCTTATGGGTCCATGGTGACTCATTGTGTAAATCCATGGGAAGGGAATTTTATGTCAAAATTGTGTTTGTTAGTTTTTATACATGTATGTGATGTTTGATCATGTTTATATCCCCATCCATCTTTTTCCCCCAAGCTCGGGGGTGGCCATGTAATGGCCTAGGTTGGGAGGTGAGCCTCCATGGTCAAAGTGGTTTTCTTTTGCAAATTTTTATTTGAAGGAGTTGTTGGTTTTATTGAAGGAAAGAAGATTTTGTCATTATTATTTACAGATTTTTATGTTGTAAAAAGGGCTAAAATATCCATGTGTAAAATAGTAGTGAAAAAACCCATGCAAATTCCTAAAAGCATGTAAAATGCTTGTAAACATTTGTATTTGTATGTGAAATTTTATCCATAATTTCCTATGTATTTCTAAAGAAAGAAAATGTAAAAAAAAATGATTCATTATGCCTTGAATGCAAAAAAGATAGCTTGCTGGTTTGTTTTCCCATATGCAAGGAACATTTAGATATTCTTATGATTATTAATATATTCCCTATGTAGTCAAAATTTACTTCAAGTTTTTAGTTGAAAAAGAAAAGTTAATGTAGATTTGCTTTCCTAATTACCTATGTAAGAATAAATGTATGTACCCTATTGGAATACATAGCTATTTTGATTTTTTTTTTTAAAATAGACTTTGTTATTCTCTATCTTTCCTCTTGTTGATTTTGGAAGAGTATATATACATAAATATATATGTATGTATATAAACACTCTTGGTATGTATATACACACATGTATACTTATGTGTTTATAAAACTTGAAAATCTTCATCTCCTTCTTGCTCTTTGCCAAACCTGCAATAACCAAATGATAGATTAGGGTTTTGGTAGATGTTTT